>JABBWI010000088.1:0-333616 GCA_016647755.1 Suillus subluteus | reverse complement strand
CACCGCAACAGCTATAACAGCATGCGCTCACGCCAACACCATTTCCTCAAGGAGGAGAAGAAAAAGACAAGGATCACCATGGTCACAACAACAGAGATAATAGCAGACACGCACACCAACACCATTTCTCATAGAAAAGACAAGAATCATGACAGTCACCCCAACAGACATAATAGAAAACGCGTCGCCCCAGACAAGCAAGACCGCAACAGCAATAAGACAGCCAAAGTCAAGGAATGTCAAGCGATAAAATCACAAAAAATCGCAAAAATGAAGCAAGATGTAGTCAAGTCAAATCGAGATCCTGTCCTCGGCCCACGCATCACCCCCTCAGGCAAACACCAAGATACGCATACCACGCAAAAGACTAGGAAATCAAAGACAAAACCACAAATCAAGCAAAGTCAAGCAACAACACAGCAGCAATATAACAAAAATCAAGCAAAGACGAAACAACGAAAAAAACAAGAAAGACTACAATAGCAATAAAACCACCCCCCCACCGGTGGAATATGCGCAGTTAGGTTCAACCACCACGTTAGAGTTTAGGGTTCGACCCCACCCCCCCACCCGTTAGAGGGTTAGTTATGGGCCTCTTGAGCCTCCCCTAGGATTGGCTAGGGTTGACTTTTTCAGTTGACTTTTTCACATAATCACATACTCACTCTGAGTCCGTGGACTGGCCGTCCAGGACGGCCGCTGTGCATTAGTGGGTTCATGGTGCATATGACCGGTGGCCGTCCTGGACGGCCACTGTGTGTGAGTGTGTGAGTGCGTATGTGATGCCATGTGAAGACATCAATGCTGCAGAGATACAGCCATGCATAGTGGCCGTCCAGGACGGCCACTGTGTGTGAGTGCATGGATGCCATGGCATGATGCAACCATATATTGATACATCACTCTATGGTGGCAGTCCAGGACGGCTACTCGCCATTGACAAGAATCACAACCATCTAGAGAGTCTATACAACGTTGAGACAGGAACGCATGTGTTAATATACGGTTGGCATCATGCCATGGCATCCATGCACTCACACACAGTGGCCGTCCTGGACGGCCACTATGCATGGCTGTATCTCTGCAGCATTGATGTCTTCACATGGCATCACATACGCACTCACGCACTCACACACAGTGGCCGTCCAGGACGGCCACCCCGCAGCGATGTCTCAATATATAGTTAGTTAGTTGCATCATGCCATCACCTATCCAACTGCGTGTACAAAAGTCTCATTGGTAACGCGCAAACCACTGTGTATAGGTGATGGCATGATGCCCACCATATATTGAGACATCGCTGCAGGGTGGCCGTCCTGGACGGCCACTGTGTTGTGAGTGCATGAACGCCATGGCATGATGCAGCCAATACACAGTGGTTTGCGCGTTACCAATGAGACTTTTGTACACCAGCTAGGACTTCTGGGACCCCCCGAGCTTGCGAGGGAGGGAAAGAAGTCCAGCTGCGTGTACAAAAGTCTCATTGGTACATTATTGATATAATTATAAATGCGACAAAGACACGTGTTATGCAATATGTCATCTTAAGATAGCAGCCTTGTGATTTCGACGCACATCACATGCATGTGACACAGTGTGATGCTGTGTAGATAAGTGTTGCAATGACATCGGGGTTTGCCTTTTTTTGTTGTTTTTTTGGGAAAGCGACTTTATTATGCAACAACTGACTGAAGATAATACTTAATATCTACAGTTGTGGACAACCAAACTCACCAACTTTCGACATTGATTTTTCCTGGTTCCGGAATTGCACGAGATACATTCAAAATAGTGTAGAAACCATGTATATACTTTGTACTTTACATTTGCACGAGCCAATTTTCTTAAAAGTGAAATATGTCCCCCAACAGGCTCAAAATTTGGCGGTGCCATGAAAAAAATCGCTAAAAATCCCGAAAAATGCGGAATCGGCAGCTTTCAGTGAGCCGAGTATGATACTGAAAAGAGTGTAGCACACTGATGAGCACTGGCGGAGAAAAAAAACAAGCTTTCCAGCAAATGAAACGTGAGGTGTGAGTTCTTCTCATCCAAAATGCCACGGGGACGCCCAACAAAGAAGCAAAAGAACATCTCTGGACTTCAGGGCCAATGCAGGCAACCTTCTTCCCCCTTGGAGGCTTCATCTATGATGGGTGCAAGCAACAGAGAGTCTCGTAGCCATAGTTCAGATGACTCTGGTTCGAGTTTAGATGCTAATGAAGACACTGTTAGTGTCATGTTTGACGGCCTGAAAATAAATTTTGAGCAGGAATATATGGAGGATGAAGATAGGTCAGACATTGACCAGGAACTCGAGATGGATGCCTTGGATGATGAAGACTTTGGATGTCATCTGGTGGAGATGGTACAAAAAGAAGATGAGAGAGATCCAGATTGGATTCCAGAGCGGTTGAGAAGAAAGGCAAAAAAATGCGCCGCTGATCATAAACATGAGTATTGCGAGTGCGACAGAAACCAGAATTTTGACTTGACTGTTCCATGCAGCTCGCCCAGCAACATACATAAAAGGGCCTGATGTCATGAACAAATCAGAGCGAACACGCCAGCGCTACAGAGCCAAGTGGAAGGGACAAACCAGTTTGACTTCATTTCAATTTACGAGACAGCCTGCCACAGTCACTGGCAGGATGGCAGAAGTACAGCGGGTTCCAAGTCTATCTGCCATCATCGAGCCTTCAGGTCCTTCGCTGGCAGCTTCCACCTCAACAATTCCATGCACACGCAGTGCATCTGTCATCTCAGACTTCTCCTCGGAATCATCTCTTGATTTGGCAAGTTGCAGTTCCGACTTGAATGCTGCTGAGTTTGAAGAAAAGTCGATGGATGACAAGGAGTCAGAGGAATGGGAAGAAGAACTCGACGCAGCAATAACGGGGCACAACAAGATTCGTGACTGGAAGGTTCTCCGCAATCAGATCAAAGAAAACTTGAAAAAGCATCATAAATCATTACCTCTTTCGAGCGTGAATCAACTGATGATTCTCTCAAATTTTGCGACACTTCAACTGAAAGGTGCAACCCGTATTGGTGCCAGTGTGGAGATTGCTCGGCAATGGCATGAGGGCAGTGGCATTTGGTTTGCTCGTCGTGTGCGTGCACTTGCGCATCATTACCAAATCTTTGAAGAGCTTCCACGAGAGAAGCGTGGTGGAAGCACAAATGCTCGATCATTTCTTCATGACGAAACTGTGCAAGTTTGTTGTTGAACATGGCTGTCAAACTTGCCCGCTGGCCATGTAACTCCCCGTGCTCTTCAGCACGGGCTCCAGTCACAAATATTTCCAGAGCTAGGGATTATTCCAAAGCAGCCAATAAGTGAGCAGACTGCTCGTCATTGGTTGATCAAACTTGGGTGGCGGCGCACAGTCATCTGAAAAGGAGTTTACATGGATGGACATGAACAGGAAGATGTTGTAAAGTATAGACAAGAGGTCTACTTGCCTGCAATGGCAAAATTTGAAAAACGGATGGTCCACTTTGAAGGTCCAGAGCTCATGCGTGTTGAGCCAACTCTTCAGCCAGGTGAACGACAAATCAAACCATATTACCATGATGAGTGCTGTTTTCATGCAAATGATGAAACAAAAGATGCATGGTATGTACAGCTGGCGGTATCATACAGATTTTGAGTTGATTGTTTTTCATCAGGCTTCGTCCTGGTGAACAGCTGTTGCGTAAGAAAGGACGGGGACGGCTAATCCATGTCTCTGACTTTGTCAATGAAGAGGATGGTCGACTTGTTTTGCAAGGTCCAGATGGGGAAATAATCAAAGATGCATGAAGAATTATTTACCCTGGAGCTAATGGAGATCCATGGTGGACTCACAAGAATCTCTTGGAGCAGCTCAAATTTGCCATCCAGATCCACGAGGAGGTAAATGGGCCCGATTGTCAGGCACTATTTATCTTCGACAACTCATCTGCTCATGCTTCCCTGGCTCCTGATGCTCTGCGTGCATTTGAAATGAACTGGTCAGATGGTGGCAAGCAGCGGAAACAACATGACACAGTCATTCCTCATTCAAACCCCTGATCCCACGAAACGCGGGCTTGTTCAGAAGATGACAACACCCCTTGGCGCACAAAAGGGCCTCAAATCAGTCCTCAAGGAGCGTGGATTCAACATTCAGGGTTTACGAGCTAAATGTACCCCCATATGCCCTTTCGAGAGCACCAGATGCTGCATGGCTTGACTTTTGAGCCAGCAAGATGATTTTCGGTGCCAGGTGTCAATGCTCGAACAACTCATCAAGGATGCTGGTCATGAATGTATTTTTTTACCCAAATTTCATTGTGAACTCAACCCTATTGAAATGGTAAGTGTATTCCTACATTTTCGCACTCACCTTTTGTCTTATTTTGATATCTAGTATTGGGGCTGGTGCAAATACCACTATTGTCAAATTGTGAAGTCAAACTTCACAGCAGCAAAAAAAGCTGCTGTGGAAGTTCTCGATTCCTGTCCGGCTGAGGTTATTTGCCGTTTCATCAACCACTCTTACTGTTTTATGAGTGCATACAGATTAGGACTAACTGGAAAAGCTGCAGAATGGGCAGTACGAAAGCAGAAACAGCACAGACAAGTATCGCAACATGCTATGATGGCAATCGAGGCAGTGCTACCCAAGTAGAATAGGTACACAGTGTTACTCAAATCCTGAAAAATTTTGGCAGGCCAAAAATGTCATGGGAAAAACTTCGGGCTAGTGTTTTTAGACGTCTTTTTGCTCCCTGAGTTCATATCTGGCCTTGGTTTTGGCTCAAAAAATCATCTGCAGCCGCTATCAAAATTGGTGAGTTTGGTTGTCCGCAACTGTAGGTTGTCCTCAAAGCTTACAGGAAACACGGCTCGACATGTACCAGCCATGCGGCAGAGTTCGGCATCCCGTCGGACTTCGAAAATTATGCCTCCCCTTCGACCACTACCTCGTCGTCGCTCTATGTGACTGCAAGCCCTACACAAGCCTTCTCAGAGGAGCCAGAGGAGTCAGATGAGCCAAAGGACCGTCGACAAGATGCAGGGCCCTGTTACTCGGGGAAGAGGTGGGAAGTCTCAATGTGCACGAAGTCCTGCTGCAGGTAGTGGCTCAGACCTGGCAAGAATTCAGATCCACTGGTTATCAGCCCCCTCCTGCACCCAGAAATTTATTGACCACCTCATCAGTCATTTGGCTGACTGCCGTGTCCTTTTCTACTTGGACTCAAAGAATTCTCACACAGATGGTGACCGTCCCTCTGGCAAAGACAAGGTCTCTATATGCGCTGTCATCGCTAAGTACATTTTCGAGGACGATGACGATTACGCAGACTATTATAAAGCTGCACCGGACAAATTTCGAGGTTCAATGAATAATCACATTAACTATAGTACCGGAAGCACTAAAGTGGCAACTACATAGAGGACTCAAATTTGATCCATTTGCACCAGGATGAATTTTCAGGCAGGAAAGGCAACAAAATAGTCAATATTTAATGTTTTCATGAATTTTCGGGTGTTGTTTCAATTTTTGGTGGCAGAGTTTCACTGAAGTGCTGTGTAGAACTAGGGAGATATGCCTTGGCCCTTCATATGTGTTTGACACTTACTATCCGACGATTTTTTCGCAAGACATGGCATTATATGGATGCCTACTGATACAGTGTGTTTTCTGGGTTTTGATGGTGGTAACTGTGTTCTCACAAGGTAATCAGCAAAGGGGTTAATTCTCAACAAGCTGCTTTTGCTATCAAAAAGTACAAGGGCCACCATCGTGTACAACTCACATAAGATGTTTTAGATGCTGTGGATGCTCCCTGAAGGGTTAGACAGCGCCAGGATGACTTTTTGGAATTATGTTTCAATTTTTTGGGGCGAAAATTTTGATACTTGGAATTTAGTAAATCTATTCAACAAGCTTTAAACTACACTTCTTAAGGAGCTCGTTGCACTACATTACAGCTGAGACAGGCATGTTTTGATGTTGCAGTTAATGATTGCGCATCAGAGCTAGCCAAGGCGTCAAAAGAGTGCTTCTTGTACTGTAGTACGTTTTACTGGCTGTCCTCATTATGATGTGCTAATATTCGTCTCAAAGCCTTAGAAAAAAGTATCGTGAGTGCTATGACAAACTATATGCAACTGGCGCTGGCATCATGCCACAGGATGAGGATTCTGCTGAGAATCTGCACGGTACATATTTTTTTGTATTTATCATATAGTCTGACTGATTCAATTCACAGCGCAAATTTTAAAGGACTTTCCCTGGTACGACAACCTTGTGAGCATCATGGGGGGGAATCCTGCTATCTCTCTCAAGACAGTTTCATCACGCCCAGGAGTAGACCATGCCACCAATTATTTTTCTATTTCGCATACAGCGGGCACCTCATATTCTGAGAGTATGCACTCTGGGAGTGCCCAATTCGGCACCCATCCTCAACCTGCCAGCACTCATTCCCCTACCTCTGGTGCTCAATCTTATCCTCCCGCTTCTAGCGCTCAGTCTGATTCTCCTGCTTTTGGCACTGAGTCTTATCATCCTGCTTCAGGAGCTCAGTCTTACCCTCCTCCCTCCAGTACCCAACAACATTCCCATCACTACGGGCAGCCAATACCATGTCCCTCCACCTCTTCAGCACAACTACACTACTGGTGCTGAGCGCCCTCAATATAGCTCGTGCCCCTATTCCACTATGCAACCTATGCACTCTCACAGTGCTCCCAATCCAGCTCTCAATGATGCTGACATTGGCTGTCATGATGACGAGGCCATGGACTTTTCTTTCGAGGACATACCATACCCTCCTCCCCCCATGATGCGTGATTATTGTAATGACCCTAATGTCACCATTCTCGATAGCCCGCCAGATTCCAGACGCACTTTGTCAAAACGGCCACTCCCTCCCTCGTCTCCTTCACCTCCTATTACCCCCCCGCCTCGGAGTAAATTTGCCCTACTGCCTGCATCCCAAACCTCTCACCGTGACAGCCATGCTGCTTTCGGCGACTCTGCTCCGATCCAATGCACCAGTATGGAGTCGCTCAAAGCGACCTCTCACCATTCTTCAGGGTCTTCAAGATCCAAACCTGTGTCGGTGGCGTCAACGTCATTGGCACCTGCATCAATGGCCATGACTTCCCCTGCCAATTCCTCATCTGCGGGGAAATCAAGACAGGTCAAAAAACTGCGGTTGGACATCAAGAGTCAGGTTGACAGGCTCACCGATGAAATCAACAATGCACAATCAGACATGATCACCCGGGAGGAACTTCAGAACGAACACTACATGGCCAAATATAACCTTGCTCGTCAAGTGAATGAACACAAATTCATCAAGACCGAACGCACAGATGAGTACACTGAAGCTGCTGCTGCACACCAATGCAGTCTGGAGGCCAAAGACTCAGAGATACGCCTTCGTGAAGCAGAGGCAAAGATGCATGACGTGTTGGTGCATGCACATGCAGAGGAGGCGGCGACTTTGCACCTTAAGATCAAGTACGCACGTCTCACTAGTAGTGGTTCTGGGTCTTGAGTTTTATGTCACTTTCATGCTACTCTTTGTACTTCGCATATGTTACTTGTTCTCTTTGTTACTTGTACTATACACTGTGTTCTTGTATACTTGCTTGTCAATTGAGTCTGTAGCTATTCCCAGTCTTCCCTTCATTGGGCTCTTGTGTGGGGACTGTCAAATAAGAGATCCTTCAACCATTCACGGTGTGCATGACCTGGAGTCTCCTCATACAATCTATCACCCACTTGTCCATTACCATCAGGTCCTTCACCTGCTCTCCTCTTGATGGGCCCATTTAACTGAACCACCGGTTCCTTTAAGACCTCGATTTTCTTCAAACCATATGATTATGTTGTGAAGAATGAGACAGCACTGAATCCAATGGACAGCAGCCCACAAGTCATCAGCCAAATTGATGTTCTGTTGGAGATCCCAAAGGGATTGAAATTGCCCTTTCAATGCAGCAAATGCATGTTCAACACAGACACGGACCTAAATAAATTGTAAATTTAGAAAAATCAGGAAAAATCAGGAAAAAATTGTACAAACTGAAGAAAGATGAAAATTAAATGTCCTCTGGTTTGCTGTCAGGCGTCCATTGTGGGGCTTCTTGAAAGGGGTAACACACCAAGTGCTTAGTGGATAAGCACTGTCTGCCCAGACCCAGTGACCAGGTGGCAGAAGCGTGTCATGCTTCTGATAGATATGGGTGGATTTAAAAGCATATGCATCATAGACACTACCAGGGTGACCAAGAGCATAATCGACTATGAGAAGATTGTGGGGCATGATGACTGCCTCGAATTTATTTTAATTTTTTTAACCATAGAAAAATAAATAAATAAAACTTACTTGACAGCCGAGGGAGTGCTTTGATTTCCTATCATAAAAAGCCTGGTTAAAAAAACCTGGAGTGGCATACAAATCAACTGTTGTCCCATCAACAGTTAGGACCCCATTCTGCCATTCAGGGCAAGTGCTAGCCTTTGCACTATACATACGAGCGAGCTGGAAATCCCGTGAATTGTAAGGAGGGAAGCCCATGAAAGCATCATGCTGGTCAAGCAGTGCGACCATTACACGATTAGTGCAATTAACAACCGAGCCGACACTAACACCTGCCCATTGAGAAACATCCACTAGGGAGATGGAGTTGTCATAGTGACCAGCACAGTTAAGAAAAATGGCAAGTTGAATAGCAATGGGAAGCTTGGAGTTGTTGGAGTTGTTGTGAAAAATAGGATGGTCCAAGATTAGGTCAAGGATGTCATCAAAGATTTCCAGGTCAACATGTAATTTGTGGCGAAATAAGAGAGGGCGATGTTCCCCAAAATGAACTAGAAGGTGCAGCTGAGGGGCTCATGGGAGAGGTACATCAGGCCTGTGGAGTACATGAGCCTTTAAAACCTCATCCCGGAGAGTCACAATGGAATCCTGGAGGTGATTGTAGCGAGCGATAACAAAATCATCATCATCTGATGAGTTGTCCCCATCAGAAGAATAAGATAAGCCAGAGAAGACCAGAGAAAGAGGTGAAGGGGGTGAAAGCATAATATTCAGGAAGATATTGAGGTCAGAGTCACGGGTAAGATCTAAATCAGAGCCAAAGCTCGAGATAGAGTCCGTAGAGTCATCATCCTCCATGATGTGCTGGTATCTTGCCCTGGCTACCACAAGGGCAGCCTGGTCAATGTCATTCAGCATCTGTTCACATGTGGATTGACAAGGCATAGTGAGGATAATCCAGGGGGATCAAAACTCCTATCATTTGGTATATGTGACGTGGTTTACAGCGGAGTTTACATTTTCGGAAATTTCTGATGTTTCATCTCATGCTGAGTAAGTTCGCATGCTCGTTGATGTCGTTGAGCTCACACCTCATGATTCACACCCGCAGTGTCAAGCCAGAGATTGTGCACATGATGTGTGCAAGGTATGTTTTACTTTCACCTCCCAGGAATTGCACCTAACTACTTTTACCCTTAGCAATTCTATTCTAGTCTTCCCCCCAATGCCACCTGACCAGTGGCACTTCATATTGGCTAGAGCTCTCACACTGAGTCTGACACACCCTTTCTGACTACATCCAGAAGCAGCTCACCTTCCACCTCATTCCTCCTCAATTCGAGCACCCTCCTTCCCCGCACTGCACATGTCTTGCATCTCTGCGGGGACATGCAGATCTCCATCGGTTTGAGCACCCTCCTTCCCCGCACTACATATGTCTTGCGTCTCTGTGGGGACATGCAGATCTCTGTCGGTTTGAGCACCCTCCTTCCACACACTACATATGTCTTGCGTCTCTGTGGGGACATGCAGATCTCCGTTGGTTTGAGCACCCTTTTTCCCCCTTCCTCAGCATCTGCTCAACATCTGCTTCCTCTGGCGCTTACCATCTCACATGGACTTGGTATTTTTTTTCTGATCCTATTAATTTCTGTCCATTGGAATTAGAAGGTCATCGAGGGATCTACTTAGTATAGTACTTAGTATAGCTACTAGTTACATGACACAGTTCCTACTCTAATAAATACCTGACCTTTCCCCCAATTGTGTATCACATGCTCTAAGTGTCGTTTGAATATCCGACGCTGTGCCGATGTGTGCTGAGGACTATGGCAGCTTTTTAGCCGTGTTTCCTGGAAGCTTTACTGAGCCTTAGCAAGCTTTACTGAAGTTTATGAAAGCTAGTCTGAGTTGCCCTAATGACAATCAGACATACAGTATAGGACCGGTCCTTTGCCCACCACATTTTGAAATGCATCCCACTTCATAATAACTCATTTTTTCGAAAATCATAGTAGACAGTAATATTCCAATGCACATGTAAATACTACGATAAATTTTTGAGAGCTATCAATGACGATGTTAGTGTGTTGTAGCAAGATCATTGAAAACAGTGTTATCTTTGACTTGACCAGTCCTTTGCCCACCTCGATTTAGATGCCACATCACGCAACACTGTAAATTTGTAATCCAAAAGGTAATGATTAGATTAAACATGCTTGTGAGATTAATCCTCTTCTTCCCCATTGTCTTCTTGCTCACTCTCATAAGCTTCAGGCTGAACTCGCTCTGGCCTTGACACAGGTTTCTCAATTGCCCCCATCTTTGGTTTGTTCCACTGTGGCCTCCGCTTCTCCAACTTCGCCAAATCTTGTTCTGCTTCCCACTCAGCCTTCTGTGCCTCAAAAATTGCTCTTGTTGCTCAGTTTCGTTCTTTCCGCTCTATCTCCTCCATTTTCCAATGAGCGAGCTCTTCAGAATGTTCCGCTCTTCTCTTGGCCCTTGTCTCTTTTTCTCTGGCTTCTGTCTCCATGGCATTCTCGTGTGTGATTACCTGTGCCATGAAGACATCACCAGTGAGCATACGAGGTAAGCCATCACCAACGAGCCTTGTATCCTTTTTCCTCCCTGCTTTTTCTTCCCACACTGCAAGCTGACCACGTACTCAATCACAGTATCTGACCTGTAGGACCGATGCTGCCTGTAAGCCAATCATTTGGCACTTAGATTCCTCCTCACATTGCTCTGACTCCAGCAAGGCAACTTGGAGTTTGTGCTCTGCCCTTGGTCGTAGCAGGACAGTTTAAAAATTCCCCATACCATTTGTACTGCAGCAGTGATATGCCAAACACATCCATTGAAGAAAGGATATGCTTTGGGTGTGGAGAAAAAGGGCAAGTTAGCGAAAACAAACTCAGGACAGATAGGTAGTGTCATATACCGTGCCATGGACCTATGTCCGATGATATTCCCATGCCTTCCGGATCCAAATCTGGATCTCCATACCCCCTGTCCAACCCTCCAGACCTCCGATCCTCCATCTGTCCAGATCCCTGCACCCTTGCACATCCACACATCCACATATCCTGATCTATGCACCCTTGCACATCCACACATCCACATATCCTGATCCATGCACCCCTGTACTTCCATATGACAATACTCCCATGTTCCGGACATACATCCAGACCTCCAGTCTACTATTGGTCTGGATCCGTGCACCTTCGTACATCTGATATCCAGATGCCCTATCTGTTATTTGGATCTGTACTTTCATATCCAGACTCAAACCTTAAATCAGCATCTATCCCCTTATTGTAATCCCCTTGACTCTGGACTTCAGTTATCTGTGTTTCTGTGTTTCTTATTGATCCTTGTTTATACTTCATCTCTGAGTTCATATACTTATGTTCCATCTCACTTACTAATGTGTTTCCACATGCTCGTACATAGCCTTAGTCCTTTGCTTATTGATCCTCTCATATGTCCTCCAGTATATAAACCTCTGTATAACTCCTGTAGAGTTTCCTGAGTTTGAATATCATCTTAGACTTTGCTCTGTCTCAACTTAGACTTGCCCAATCTTCTTCTGGACTTCAGCCCATCTGAGTTCCATCCTTTCTGAGTCTAGAGATTGATTCCCTAGACCAGAAATCTGGACCTTCAGATTTGTCCCCTATGTCTCCGTTCTGAAGTCTAGGGTTTGATTCCCTAGACCAGAGTTAGGCCTTTCCGGCACTTACTCTCTTTCCGGACCTCAGTCCAATTCCTGTCTCTCCGACTCTACATAGTGTAGTCCACCTCTGGTTATTTCTACTTCAGACTGTGTCCGATGTAGCCCCTATCTGTACTCCGTACCTCCAGAACTATAGCCTGTCCTTTGTACCTTCAGACCTCCAGTCCTCCTGACCTTTGGACCTCTGGACCTATCCTCCTGATATAGTTCCACTCTATCCTGCTTTGGACTTTGTCCCTTGGAGTCCCCCTTTCATTCTGTTTCCTCTATGATGCCGTTCACTTATGTACCACCAACTTTGTGCAACACTTTTATAAAATTCAAAAAGAAGAATATTTTTCCTCTTGTAGAAATGCTCTATTTACTAGTTTGAATTGAATCTCTAGAGGGATTTGTCATTGCTAAAAATCTGAGCAAGATAAAATCTGAAACTGCTACTAATTTGGTGCCTATCAGTGACTAGTTGATGACTAATCAAATGCACAAGCAATGGCCTGCGGAATGCGCCCCATGTGAGACTTGTATTTCATTGAACTGAACTCCTTTACACAAGCTTGTGCCTCAGTTGTGCCAAGCCCAGATCTGTATGCATCTATCCACCGGTACATGCGGTGTTCCCAACAGCAGATGACCTCCAACTTCATGGACTCCATGGCCTTTGGCATATTCTCCTTTAGCATGTCATATGTGTAATCACAGTTTTCATGGAGATACCTCTTCACCACACCCCAAAAGAACTCCATTTTATCGAGTTCACAGTGAAATTTTGGTAAGAAAATGCAAAGGTGGCCAGCAGCTTCAATGACTTCCTAAATAAGGGACTTCTGCGAAGTCAGGCTGATGTTTGAGAATTCATTTATTGCAGCAATCTGTTTTGCCTGAGTCACATTTGCTTGGACATCTTCCTCGCAGGTTTTGTCAGTAGAGACCACATTCCATCAGGACAGCTTTGATTCCTTTTGTCCCAACTTGTGCATGAGCAGCAGCAGCTTTCTTGTACTTTGAAGTCATGGAGACAGACAAATTATTATGGGATGGGTACATTTGTTGCTTGTTCATTCTGTCACCCATATGTACATACTACACAAAGTTTGTAGTACGAGACTGTCAAGGACCCAAAGATTTCAGGTCTAAATAAATAAAAATCAGCCGATTTGGCATCTGCATAGAGTTGGTGGTACATAAGTGAACAGCACCATAGAGGCATTGCCTTAGGGTCTCTCCACTTCCTGTGCAGTGGAAACTCCTCCGGACTTTCCTGTACTCCTCCAGAACTCTCCCATGTTCCTCCGGACGTTTCCCACACTCCTCCAGAAGTCCTCTAGCACTCTACTAGAGTAGCCAGCCTCTGGAAGTCCTTCAGACTTTGTTGGACCATCATCGGACTTCATTCAAAATCAAGGGCACCATAACCCCTGAGCATGGTCTTAACAGGTAGAGCAGATGGAAGACCGGTCAGAAGGCTCCCAGAGGAGAGCATCATCAAGGCCATCAACAGGGAAGACCAAGTGCCAGTAGCACACTTTATCAAGGTGCACGCTGAGGAACCACTAAGTCCTGAGAGAAGTAAGAAAACAAAAGAAAAGAAAGGTTTAAGAGCACATACCTTGAACCATACGATAGCTCCAACACCGAAACGGAAGACACAGATGAAGAAAACAGCTGGTTTGTAGAGCTAGAGGAAGATGAAAGTGATGTGTCTCTGATTTAGCAGCTACAATCAATAATAGAATCAGTTTTAAAGACTCCCATGTGTTTGGAGGTGGGAGAATTCTAGGGATGTCACAGGAACTTAGTGGAATCCTAGCAAATACAATAAAACCAAAGTTTTTAGGGACTGACCCTAAAATAGAAGCCCACTCAGTGTGGACTAAAATGCAAGGCTTATTAATCAAAATAGCTATGCACTGTGATGGGCAAGCTATAAACACTATAATTGACACCGAGTCACAATTAAATATAGTAAAATAAACACATTTGGAAAACTATAATTAATCAGCCATTAGCCATAGCTAAGAGTGTGTCAATGAATGATGCAAATGGAGGTGAAGGAAAACTTCGTGGACCAGTACAAAATGTTCCACTTAACTGTGGAGGTGTTAGTACACAAGCAAACTTATTTGTCGGTGATCACATGCCGTTTAGTTAAGTCTTTCTAGCTACATGTTTTGTCCACCTGTCCCTGCATTTGGATAACCAGAGTGTCGAGGGCCATGGAGTTCATCTGAAAGAGCGGGATGACTATTAGCAGCTTCTACATTGCCAGTAGTACATGGAGTTCATATTTTCTTGACTCGTCCAGCTGGCGGTCCATTATCGAGCTCTTGACCCTTTCTCCTGCCTCTAGATTTCTTGGGGCTGGGCATGATCATAGAAGGACGAGGTAACACTGCCAGTGGAAATGTGAATTAGTTGTCTGGACTCATTGTTACTTCTTCAATTCATTGTTTATACTCCAGTGATGGACTTTGAAGCATCCAACATAATATTGCAGCAGCAGCTATTATGTTGTCGTGCTATCTGATCCCGTATTTTGCCTTTAAAACTGAGAATCAGTGTGATGCAGACAGATTGAGCAATGCACCTCAAGGTGCACATGTAATATTCTAGCACCATAATCCGATCTCATCCAGTATCGTGTCTTTTGCCAAAGAAAAAATGGTGCAAGGTAGATAGAAAAAATCACATTGACAGGAGCATGGGTGTTGCAAGACAGGCAAAGAGCATTGTGATGAGAAAGAAGTGCAAACCAAGACATACAATTGAATTAGCTACTGCCGGTGTAGAGACTCGCGTTTCTGCAGGCTGTTATGGGCACATTTCGCACCTTTTCACAACTCATGACAATTGGCCTTCATGGCATGACTCGCACCATCATCCACTATACGACTTCCACTATGTCTTCAGTCGATTCCACATATCATGCGCAGCTTTCCCGCAAAACACGCCATAGGTGCATTACTTTCCCGCATAACGCGCAGCATTCCCGCGCGCGCGCCTTGCGTGCTTTCTCGCGCTTAAGCACCCTGCATCGCCTATCATCCAGGAATGTCCTTCTATGTCCATCCGCCTCATTTGGTACATCATATCCCTTGCCTCGTGGTTTGTAACAAGCATTGCAGCACTATTACATGCCTGCTCCTATCCCTTCCGCTTCTGATGTGATTTCCATAGTATAAAGTTTGCTGACTTACTACTCCATCATTATTACTCCCCTTTGCTGTACTTCCCTCGCTATTGGGTTTTACTTTAAAGTAGTAGTCACCACTTGGGCACACTTTGTGTTTCCAATGGTTATCGTTATCCGCCTATACTAGACCTTTATCCGCGCTCGTTATAACACTTGCTCTGCATTAGCACTCGCTTTGCACATCCGTTTCCTCATCCGGTATTCTCCTGCACAATGTGCACCTTAGCACGCACTTTCTCACGCTCACGCCTACCTTAGTGCGCTCTCTCACACTTCGTGCTCACTTCGCTTTTCTTCTCACGCTTTTGCACATCCATCGCACTACAAGGGTCTTTCATTCATCTGGTTCTGTGTTCAGTAGCAGTCCCCTTTAGGGTCGATTGTTCTTGCATTCTGCGAGTATAGCAGCTAGGCAGAGCTTAGACTCACTTATACTGGTTGAGCATTTTTAGATATTTCATATCAGCCCAGCCAGGTTGAGATCGCCTCACCGGCAGCGTTGAGATACGGCTATCATAGTACATGTACAAGTTCAACCTACACACTACAAATAATGCTAGAAAAAATGGTACAAGATAGTCTAAGTAGCCTTCACGTGTTTCTTTGAAAGATAAGTTCCCTCAGATTCAGGGACCACAATTCTTTTGCACTTCATCTCAAGATCTTACCCCAGAGGAAGCTTTAGTGTCTGCGATGAGATGTGTCATTCCAGAGAAAATTCATCTGCCTGGTACTGCAACAAAAAGAGTCCAGGAGTTCCAGCACTGCATCACAGCTTACCGGCTCTTTGTCATTGTGTTGCATGATTTCCTACCAAGTATCCGCGAGAGCCATAAAGTCTTTGAAGTATGGGTGGATTTGCAAGAGGAAAGTTGCCTTTCCTGAGTGAAAAAGGACATATTTGGCCCCAATACATGTTGTGGTGTCTGGGTTAATCAACCCTTCTGTCATCAACCCTTTTCCCCCTGCTCCATCCCAAGAGGGCCTGATTAGTTGAGGAGGACCCAAAGAAACACCCATAGCACCGACTCAAGGTTGTCTGCATAGCCTTGTTCTATGATAGGAAGTGTTTTGGGAGTAGTACCAGATGCTCTCTTATGAGAGTGATTCGAAGTAGTGACAGACCAATTGGCCATGTTGGCATCGACCAATTGACTGAGCAGCTTGCGCAACATGAATGGTATTGTGCCTGTACCACCCCTGGTAAGGATTCTTTCATTGTCAGAGGGAGGAGTGCTGGGGGTGTGGATTGCAAATTCCCAGTCAATTAGGCACCCTCAAGTGGCACCCTCAAGGTCTTTGATCATTGTGTTGTGGAGACTACAATCATGATGGACAACATTACACTTTTATGCTGCATGTATGACTGAGGTAGGGAGTGGGGGCAATCAGGGATTAGCTTTGAGTGATAAAAGCATACATACTAGAAACAATATCACATAGCACTGTCACCAATTCCCTCTTAGATCTGAATTCATGCAATAGGCAGGCACAGGGCATTAAAACAAGATGTACATGTGTGCAATATGACTTAGATGTGCTTTGGAAGTCCATGAAGCGAAGGTGGCTGGTCTAGTCCTGAGTTTGATCGCCTCACTTGATGACCCAATAATCTACAAGCCAAGGGACTCCAGTAATGCCCTGCATCTGCTTCAACATTTCCACCTTGTTGAGAACATCCTCTAGCTCCTGTCCTTGTACCCAGTGATCCTTGATGATGAATTCCTGATCCGCAAACTTGACCAGGTAACAGACAGATCCTCAACCAGTAAGCCCTCAGCTGTAGAACAAGATTTGCAAGATATCATATATCTTCTCTCTGACGTGAATTTTGCTGATGGGGTCTTTGCATGAAAAGGTTAGGCTCGAGTTGTGGGAAGAGGGAAGAGAAAACCCCAAAGAGGAAAAATGACACCACACCAGAATGAGCATGGCTCGACTACAGTTGAGTTCCTCTTCAAGGAACCTGAACCCAGACACAATATGAGACATGGACGCAAGAAAAAGCACATGTTTCAAGAGGATCAATAGGAAGTACAGGAACAGACACAGTTATACACAGGATAATGCAGTATTAGGTAGGGAATGCAAGCGTTGAAAATTAAGCATGGTGGAGTCTAGACAGGCAATCACAAGAGGGGAATTGATAGCAGTGGAAATGAAAAGTGGAAGGATGGATTCAATTTGATGCCAATACTCCAGGAAAGCGCATGATTTCCAACAACCCTGCATGGTGACAATGTCTGGATGGACTATGACCCGGCATGCTAGGATGTCTGGCAGAGACCCAGACTTTGTTGCAGCATGCAAGGAACCATGGTTTGGTTAAGGGTGACCAGGGGCCAGATGCAGTTTTGAAGGAGAAGAGAGGAGCATGTGAAGGAATTTTGAGATTGCTTTGCAGATGGTGGACGAGGGCATTGAGAGGGCATGTGGAATGTGTGTGCCCCGTGATGCTGATAGCGGCACCTTCAGTATTGGTTGTCTTTGTCCAAGGAATTGTGTGGTATGACATACATTGTCAGTATTGAGCACTGAAATGCGCAGAATGGACCGTTTGACATGTTTGACAGGATCGAAGGTGATGAGAAGTTCCCCAAGGCTAGGAAAGGCCTTAGGTGTGACAGTGGGAGAGCACAAGGAGGTACGTACTGGCAACAAGACCAAAAGGCAACACAGGCCATGGCAAAAACAGCAATGTCAAAGGAGTTGCTCAAGTTGAGTCCTGATGCTAGCTGCGAGAGGGCTGTGAGAGTCACAGGAGGATGATTGGAACATTTGGAACTGGAAGGAGTGAGTTTTGAGAATCCTTGGCAGATGTGGTGAAGGACATCTGATTCTCCCCCATGCCAATCCGCCCCATTGACGGAGTGCCAATAATGGAGGCCTGCCATCCAAGAATTGGCAGTGCTGCTCAAGACAGTCCCAGCTGCATTGGCAAGAAAGGCAGCAAGAAGTTCAGATGAAGCAGGCATGCGATTGGGCTCAGGAACACTGTGAAGATTGCAGAATTGAGTGAAACGAAGTAGTCCGGCACCGTAGTTGCTACGTGTGTCCTCATCCAAAGATTGGATCACAACTAAGAATATTTTTTGGTCTATGGAGTTGGGAAAGTGTTGGGGTAGGTTGTTTTGGAATTGTAGACCATGAGGAGTGGTCCAGAGAAGGACATGTTCGCTTGTGAGGACATGAGGTCGGTGAGATGAAGAGGCAATGGTAGTGTCTTTGCAAGAAGGACATGGGATGCAGATACACCCATCTGGGCATATGACAGCTGTTTCATGGATGTTGAGAAGGGAGAGGTTCAGGAGGTCTGTTGGAGTGAGCTTGGCTGGTAGAGTGATACAGAATGGGATGTGTTGTGAAGGAGGTGGTGGGATGTCATGTGAGATGGGGTCTGCAAGATTGATAGCAGTATTGACATATATAAGGAATATGGAGAGTTTCACAGACCTGAGAATCTGCTCGGATCATCTGATGGACATGTTTGAGGCGAGATTAGAACATCGGCCTTTGTTGAAAGTGCCAATAATGCCTTTGTTGTCACTGCGGATGAGAAAATCAGCATTGGATATGCTGAATTGGAAGGAGATGCAAATTGCGACCTCCACTGCGATGGTCTTGAGTCAGCCAATATCATGGCCAGTGGGATTGCGCCATCTGTCATGCAGATGCCACGCATCCCAAAGACTATTCCAAATATGCCGATACCATATCCTGTGGATGCATCAACCCAGATGTTATAATTGCAGGTAGGAGGATGGGGAGTGAGTGAACGGGGAGGGTGTTCAGACCTGAGTAATTGGAGCCATCAACCCAGATCAGATATGACAGCTGAATGCATGAAGCGCAGGATGAATTCATCCAGGAAGTCTGCAATCCAATGATAGAGGTTGGATAGGTAAGTGTGACCGTAAAGAAAAACGAAGGCACAATGAGTAAGTGTGCCTGCGACCTTTTCAGCATCATGTTTGAAGACTTGTTTGTTTTTTAAAATATCGAGGAAGGTTTGGAGGTGGAAGACATATTTGAGACATTTGGGTTCGGGAAGAGATATGGACCGATTCAGGAAGTCAAAGGTATAACCCACATACTCGTGTATGTTGCCAAAGTCAGTACCCTTGGTTGGGTGCCAAGGTATGTTGATTGGGCCAATGTAGGCTTTGGCTGAGTGGAGGTCATAGCGATAGTGGTAAGGAGTACCATTGGAGATTCTGGTGAAAGGACCATTTGGGTTGGGTACACGGACGATGAAAAAATCATCCACCCATTTCCAAGTGGGGCCAATATTGGCATGCTCCCAGATGTCTTGGGTGGTGTCAGTGACTTCGCCCTGGAGACCAGATACTGAAGCAGCACTGAAAGGTAGGTTATGATCAAGGAAGAATAGGTCATGATAATGTATGTATTACGAGGTAACATTTGTGATCAGGGAGGATTGGGATGGTGCGATAGGCACCCTCGATATCGAGGGAAGTGGCTTGAGTGCCTGGGGGAGCAGTGGCCACCTGGAGGGTGGATAGTGAGTAAGGAGACTCAGAGATTGGAAGGAGACTCGGAGAGTGAGAAGAGACTCGGAGGGGGTTGTTTGGAGGCAAGGAGAGGCCCTTGGGGCTTATAAGGTGCATTGGCTGTCCCTATCGTGTGAACTCCTCAGCGGCTGGTGACCACGAGGTCATAAGCGAGATAGGGTAGCAGATTGGAAAATGCAGAGATGGGAGGTATGCAGAGGCATGAAGGAGACTTATGAAATCGGCAACTAATTGCACTGTTCCCCAGTGAGTGGGAAAGTCCTTAGCCTCGATTTCGTCATTGACAGAACAGCCAGAAGGGCCTTTGAAGGAGAGATTGCAGCAGACACAGTATTTCTTGGGGTGCCCAGGAGCCTCTTCTTTGACAGCTACTTGCAGTGGAGAGGAGCGGAAGGGGCCGATTTTGGTTTGTAAAGCTTCTTGCATGAATGGACCAGAGAGGCAGCCGAGTGACAATTCAGCCTTGATGTAATATTGAATTAGTTGATCATGCTCGAGTGCGCTAGGCAAATTAGGGGGAGCATAGGTAGTATTGATGGGATCAAGCTCCCTGAGAGGAAAGCCATGTCTAATTTTATCGGGGAGCTGCAGATACTGATTAAGAAGATTAGTGTTTTGAAGGAAAATTTCGAGTTGGTCAGCGCAATAAGGCATGAGGATTTTAGCAAAATTGGTGTCTGAGTCATATGCAGTGGAGACAATGCGAATATTGTTTAAAAATACATGACGAGGAGGAGATGATAAAAAAAATAGGGTCCGTGTCCCATGTAGAGTAGGGAATAGAATCAGGATCCATTGTCCAGACACTTTCAGCTGCAAGCACTGTGGTCTTGGGATCTGCATAGGGAGCATGCATGGATTTCACCTCCCTGGTGAGTGCATCTGGTGCAGGCTCGCTTTCCATTGCAGTAAATGTTGAAGTTGATGCAGTATTTGGTGTCTGGGGAGGCACAGCAAGTGATCTGCTTGTTGATGACCTTCGAATGTGGTGTCAAACCTGACGGCATGGCACTGGCAGTGCAGTTGGGAAAAGTATGACCAAGGTTTCCACAACAGAGGCAGATAGGGGGAAGACAGTCCCCTTCTGGCTTTGAGGAGCCCCAAAAGGACTTGTCGACAGTGGGAGGTTTGCATGCGCTGAGGTTGCAGGAGTAAGGTTCATTACAGTGAGACTTTGAAGCTGCTTTGTGGACCTCTTTGAGGCATGCTTCTCTAAGGACACAAGTTTTAATGCTCTCAAACTGGCGATGGTACTTAGCTTCATCAAGAGGTTGCGGATCTGTGGTATATGATGCCCATTGGGCCATATTGAAGGCCAGGATGGCTGGCCAGTGTTCTTCAAAATCAGGGTGTTCACATAAGTCCTTGTGGTGACATGCCCATCACTTGTGAATCTCAGGGGAGGCATAGTCTGCGAGTAGTTTTGAGAAAGCATGCCCAGGCCTCATGCCATTCTCCAATGGAGATGGAGGATTCTGCAGGAAACTGGGAGACATCAAGGATATGACATTTTGTGGGTGCAGAGTTGCGGTGGGAAGTGTAGTGCATAATGAATTTAAGCGTTGATGGTTCTAGAAATAAGTGAGTCATGATTTTCGTAGTTAAGATTGAAAGGGGAATGTGCTGATGGCACCTGGCCAGTTCTACAATGTAAGTATGTATGCCATATGTATCTAAATTGGAGGTCGATGAGGTATGTTCGTTGTTGATGTCAAAAATGGAGGGTGGGGTGTTGTTAAAGGTAGGTGCAGTAATGGAAGGGGCAGAAGGGGCAGTGGAAGACAATGAAGAAGAAGCAGTTGTGATAGATGAAGGAGAAGTAGTATTAAAAATAGAAGTGTGAATCTTGGCGAGCTTGGTTGGGGAAAGATTGGCAAGAGCAGAGATCATAGCATTGACATTCATATTGGTGGGGTTGGGACCTGGAGGGGCAGCTGTAGATTGCAAGGATGACGAGGTGGGGTTGGAGGGGGATGAGGTAGGATTGGAGGGGGATGACGATGAAGTGTTAGCATTAGCTGTGTTAGCATTTGAGAATATCACAGGAGGGATGGGTAGACATTGGCATGGGTATGGGTATGGGTGCCTCACAGGTACGGGTGCGGGTAGGGTCACTAGGTACCCGCAACCCGTCGAATCCAAAATGGGTAACCAGCAGAGTGGACTCAATTTGCAAACTCAAACTCAACAACTATACAGTATCTTCTGAACTCTAAATGTGTAAAAATATGTACCAATAGAAAGCTGTTACATCTCACAAAGTGTCTTCTATTATGTTTGGCAAGCGAGTCACCAAACTGACAGCAAAAGCTGCCCAGGCCATCACCAAAGGAAGCAAGAAGCTAAAAAGGAAGGCAAGCAGTATCAGCACCAAGGAACAATCAAAGAAATTGAAGGCTGCACCTTCCACATCAAATGAATCTATTTTCACCCCATCTCCGAGCCCCCCCAATGCTACCAATATTCAGCCTCCATCTGCACGGAAGAGGAAGAACAATTGTTGCATGGTGATCCCATCATCATTGACTCTGACATGGAGTCGACGAAGTCACAGGCAAGTCATGATGTTGTTGAATCTGATGCTGAGTCTTCAGATGCGTAACTCAGTGCGTAGAAATATCTCTAATCCCTGCAATAACCGACACAAAGGTTATTTTCAAAAGAAAGATTGCAAAAGGGGTGGACATCACTGGTCTATGCATTTTTGAACCAGTTCCTAGTATCGAGTACACTGGTAGCCACTGTGCACATGTCTTCAAGTGCATGGCTGAAGGCTGCTGGCAGCATGTCCGTCGCTATCTCGACAAGGGAGATGTGAAGTCGACCAGCAACATGGTGAAGCATGTTAAATCCTGTTGGGGTGATGTAGCATACGAAGCTGCACAAGAAGCCAAAACAGCAGTGTCAGCACGTGAATCTGTCATCAACAGTATTCTTAAGACTGGCTCAATCACGACATCATTTGAAAGGAAGGGAAAGGGTAAGGTTACTTACTCACACAAGCAACATACCAAGACAGAGGCAAAGTGAGTGGACTAACACACATTTCATAATAGCAAACTTACAACAGATGGAAGGGCTGAGTTCATGCGATGGGTTGCAGAGAGCTTGCGTCCATTTGAAACAGTCCATGTTCGAGGCTTTGCATCACTGATGAAGACTGGATGGCCGGAATATTATATTCTGTCACCGTCAACAGTCTCCCACAATGTGAAGCTAGTATTTGTAAACATCAGAAAATGTATTGCACACATGTGTGGACTTCACTGAATCACAAAGCATTTATAGTCATGTCAGTTCACTTCAAATACAATGGCGAGCCACTTGCAATACTACCTACTCGATATTGTCGAGGTTTCAAAGGTGAGTATACCATCAGTGACATGGTGCACATCAATAACACTACATACCAGTCACACTCGGGCGCGCATCTTGCAGAAGCCTTCGCAAAGATTTTAGAAGACTTTGGCATTTCAGACAAGGTAAGTGCAAAGTTTCGCATTTAAATATGTTACTCATACCTGCAAAGATACTTAGTATCACTGCTGATAACGCATCAAGCAACGATACGATGACAATGGCACTTGCTGAAAATGTAGCCCACTTTGGAGGAGATACTGCATGGACTCGGTGTGTTCTGCATATCATCAATCTGGTCTATTAAAACAATTCGACATACCTAAAAATGAGACCCTCACATTTGTTGGGACTGCGGAGGAAGAGCTGCAAGAGATTGCACAAGGACTTGAGGCTGAGGATGCAGACACCATCGCGGAAAATGGTGCCGGCGATCCCAATGCAGATGATTGTCATATACCATATATCCGGTTACAGATCCGAAGATCCGGATCTCAGATCCGATCCAGATCCGCTGGACACATCCGTCGTCCGGTCCACAGATCCGATCCGATTCTCATTTCATCTCCTGTTCATATAACTCTAACTATTGTTCATCTCCTTTTGGTATTCCTGTACACCGGTAATCCGGTTATCCTTACTTCCGCTATTCTTACTGATCCGTTTTAACTTGTACTTCATTTCCGGTTCATGATTTACCCGTTCCGACTTACCAATACACTTTATGTATACTTTGCTTATACTTCGTACATAGCCTCATACCTTTGCTTATTGATCATTCCATTAGTTATCCGTAGTATATAAACCCTTGTACTTGCGCCGTAGAAGATCAGTTCGAATATCATCTTAGATTGCACTCATCCTGTCTGGACTCTAAGTCCTTCCGCTATCCGTCCGGACTTGAGTACGATACTCTTGTCTACTCCGAGACTTAGGATTGAATCCGATAGTCTATACATCCGCCTCTGTCTTCGGACAGTCTTACTCGTTAGTTTCTAGTTCGGATCCAATCCGGATTAGCCGTTACCCTATCCGTCTGATATCCGGAAGTCTTACCGGATCCGTTACAATACTTATCTGTCCCTCTAGACGTGATATCTTGGTGCTCTGAAATAAGGGGCAATACTCGGGAAAGGGGCACAGCGCACGAGCTGAGGCCAAAGCCCTTCGGATCCGATACCCCTTGAGTACGGTCTTAACAATGATACTGATAATCTTGATGACTGGGTTGACGAAGTTGGGGAGCTATCAGATGAGGAGCGCGACATGCTTCAGGATGATATACGCCCTATAAAATATGTTCTAGTAAAGGTAAGCTCTCAACAACACCTGACCTCTATATCACCCAGTTAGATGCGCTGCTAAGCGCTATGTATCTTCCCACCGCTCATCACTGCATAAACTCACCCGTCTCTTCTCCATTATACCAGATGAAATAGAAACCTTGATCCCAGCAAGATGCCCTCCCACCACCAAGAACCCCTTCGAGACCAACATCGCGCCTTCAAAAGAGGAAGCCGCCGCACTGCATGAACAACTAACAGAACCGATTCAGATTTACTGCGATGGATCGGGTCATGATGATAAGATAGGAGCATCTGCGATATTGTTCCATACAGGCGCGGTACCATGAGTACTACGCTACTATCTGGGCTCTAAGGATGAACACACCGTATTTGAAGCGGAAGAGGTAGGACTAACGCTAGCAGCTAAACTAATATCCACAGAATGCGACATCCAATTCCCCGTCTCCAGATCTATCGACAATCAGGCAGCAATCCAATGCAGAAATAGTTTTCATACCCGCCCAGGATCCTATTTAGCAGATCGATTTCGACGAATGATGCAGAAACTAGCTAACGACCATAACGAATTCGACATCACAGTATATTGGGTACCAGGCCACTCCAATATTCACGGTAACGAGGAAGCAGACAAGCAAGCGAAGAAAGCCGCAGAAGGACGCCAGAACAACAGCCCCCATGCCCGGTTACCCCACTTCCTCCGACTAGAATCACTTCCCCTAAGTATTTCCGCCATCAAGCAAGCGCACCATCAAACCACCCAAGCCCAATGGTCAAGAAGCTGGTCCAAATCCCCTCGTTATGCACGCATGCACAGTATCGACCCTAATATTCTACACCGATCATTCATTAAGCTAACTAAATCTTACCCCAAACGTCTCACAGGACTCCTAATGTGCCTATGCACCCATCACGCCCCTTTGAACCACCATCTCCATCGCATCAGCAAGTCCCCCTCCCCCTCCTGCCCACACTGCCCAAATACCAATGAAAACACTCATCATTACCTGACCGTATGCCTCCAATATCGCCAAGAACGTCACACCATGATACAAGCACTGGGCCGCAAAGCCACATCCATCCCATATCTCTTAACCAACGAAAAAGCCATCCCACACCTTGTACGATATATCAACGCCACCGGCAGAATGAAGACGACATTTGGTGAAATTTCCATGCTCTCAAAATGCTCGAACTGACAGACACCCTTATACCACCAGTGAAACTGACTGCCCATCAAACACCATACCCTACCATACCCCTCTCCCATAACACCACCCCGACCCCACTCGACACTTCTCCCTATCGCTATACTCAAATAATCCTCAAGCCTTCAAATAATCCGCTAGCCCAATCCTACAATCCTATAATCTCACAAACCAAACATATCCACTCGCCTATACGGAATCAAAGCCTCCATTGAAATCAGTCAAAACTAACAAGAATCGGTCCCTCTGCCACCTGAGAGATCTCCCTTCTACTTAAATTTGCATTCAACCAGATTCCTATACCAGTCGCTTTTGCGACCGAGAACGCATCCAGTCAATCTTTACATACTCAGTTACTCCATTGCACAATATTCCTAAAGTCACCTTTCCTTCGATAGATTGCATGTCTAAAATGCGCGGCAGGAATGGCGGACTGGTGGAGGCAAGCCTCACACCAGGGCATTCATGAATCTAGAGGTGCGGGGGGGCACAGGGGCCCCCAAGACTAGATAGTATTGTCTTACATAGAGTTACACTCTCAAAGACAAAAAATTGGATTTTTTTTTAAAAAAAAAACACCTGAAAATGACGCACCATGTACTCATGCGTCTCATGTGTCACAACAGCTGTGCAAGCTGTCCTACAAAATTGTGCATTCATCAACACTGTTGCTGCCTGAATGGAAGTCAATCTTACCTGAACTGAAGCTTACTGTGAGAATCATGCCTTGTGATGTCTCTACTCACTGGAATTCAACATTCAATATGCTGGAGTTTGCACTCCAGTATCGGAAAGTCATTGACACCATGATGGACAAGTGAAGATTGGGTTTGGGTTGAAAGAGAATGAGTGGGGATTTGTTGTGCAGTTGCGCGATGTTCTGAAGGTGAGTCACATGTTACATTGTCTTTGTCACCTACTAATGCAAGATTATTGTTACTAGATTCTTAAACATGCAACACTATACTTTTCGTGTGGATCGCCAACTCTTGCCATGGATATTCTGGCAATGGACCACATTGATTCCATTTTTACTGCTGGAATCATCGATCACCAAACTCTAAATCCCTCTATTTGTGCTGCTCTCAAACTTGCCAAACGGACTCTCAACGGGTACTATTCCCTCACTGACAAGTCGGAAACCTATTGAATCGCGATGGGTAAGTATCATTCACTTTCCTTTGTATTTATACTGACATTCAACATCTGCTAGTTCTACACCCTCGACACAAACTTCAATACTTCAAGGCTTCGGGATGGGAGGATGAGTGGGTGACCACTGCTCACAATATTGTTTGCACTGAGTATGAATGCTCATATGCATCACGTTCATGCCCAGCGCCGGGGCCCAGGGAGGAGGTCACCATCACTCAAACAGCCCAGGTACGCCTTGTTATTTTTTGTTACCTTTTCTCACTGTTGATTTGTATCAATACAACAGGACAAAGATCTTAATATTTTCGACCATTTACCTGCGCTCGCCAAGCCAACGCACCACCCAACCAACAATGAACTTGATGCCTACCTTAGTGTGCCTGTCAAGGATGTTGATGATGCTCTCAAGTGGTGGCAGCGGCGATGTGCTACTTACCCTCACCTTTCGCATATGGCACTTGACTACCTTACCATCCCTGGTACGTATGTTTGTATTTTAATTTACCGCTCATTGATTGTTTTTGCAGCTACATCGGTCAATGTCGAACATGTTTTCTCTCGTGGACGCCTGCTTTTGTCGCATGTCCGCTCACGACTTTCCACTGAAACCACACATGCATTGCTCTGTCTTGGCTGTTGGAGCTTACTCAGGCTTGTGAAGGACAAGGACATGTTACCAGTTGCTCGTTTGGCTGACGTCGAGGGTGAGGAACCAGAACTTGAGGATTGATGGGATAGTATTGTTCTAGTGTAGCTAACAATTTGTACTAGTATGCTCGAGTCTGTATGTTACTATCATTTCCCTTGCATACCCAGGGGTATACCCATTGTGGGTACTGTACCCATCGAGAACTGTCTGACCCGTCGTGGTACCCATACCCACTGGTACCCTTGGGTATACGGGTATGGGTATATGGTGGGTACGGGTGCGGGTCAAGCTCTTGATACCCATGGGTTTACCTGTGCCAATGCCTAGGGATGGGAGGGACAGGGATGAGAGGCTCATCGTTGTTGACATTAGCTTCACCTTTGTTGCGATGGGCAAGGTGTATGTCGTTTCTGGCCATGATGGCCGCATTTTCCGCAATGATTTGATCGCGGGTACTGTATGCATTCGACCTTAGGTTCGTGGGGGTCCCAGTGTGACATTACATAATGGTAGGTTCGGATGTTCGTCTGGCTGAGGATGGTGTGACAGAAGTATTAATAGGTTCACATTTACATGTTTTTCCTACATCATACATACACATGCAAGGAAATGTAATGCAAAGAGGTAACTGTTTCAATATTCAAGGTAAAAGAGGTAGAAAGTAAGTAGCAAAACACAGTAAAATTATAATTTGTGCCACCACCCATGAACAAAATGTCACACATTTAGGTTCGCTGCCCTCAATTTGGTGTGACTGTCACATGAAATAGGTTCAGTTCAGGGGCTCGGCGACACTGTGACAAACCTAAGGTCAAATGTATACAGTATGGGTAGTTCTGCCAGCAGGAGGGTTAGACGTAGTCATATTTATAATGAAACTGAATCAGATGGAAAATGATGAACAATATGGACAAAAGACTCGTGCTGAGAACTGGAAGGTGATGGCACGAGGCAGAAATCTTTCAAAGATTGCGCACCTATATATCAATGTGCACGGATGTGATCTATGCAAGTGCAAGAGCTGTCAAAGACACGTGTGCTTACAAAGCCCTAACTCAATGTTTCATTCATCAGCAAATCACTGAACCCTTGTACAAGCAATACAATTTCACAACAAAGTCCCTCCTATATAAGCTTGTCACAAAGCCTTACAGCCTATACAAACGGTCACAATCTTGACACATTGGACATACTATACAGACTGGACACATTCACATATTGCAGTAACATATCTCCATATTATACGAGTGAATGGACGTGTATAATATCCCATATGATACGGGCCAGCAGACCATGGGCTGAAGGTAGATATATCCTCGACTGTGACAGATGGGCCGGGAGTGTTATTATTCCTGATGGAGACAGGTGGGCCCAGGTGGGGAATATGTAAAGTAGATGGGTGGGCTGATGGATGTGAATTTTCAATAGATGGATCGGCCAAGGTAGTTGGATATTATATAGATGGGTGTACCAAGGTAGATATGTATCACATAGCTGGGTATATCAAGGGTGCTTGTTATCACATAGACGGGTGGGTCCAGATATATATCATATTAGATGGGTGGGCCGAGGGAGCGGTAAAAGATTTATTATATATGGGTGGGCCAATGGTAGACATATATTGCATAGATGGGTAGGCTGATGTGGGGGTATATAATATAGATGGGTGGGTGCAGGAGAATGATAATTGTAGACATGATGGAGCTCAGCTAGTTGTATATCATCCAAATCAAAGGAGGTAATAATTCAAAGTCATCTAATGATGTGATATGGCATGGAGCTTTGCAAAGGGGTGAAGTGGAAACTCGAGCAAAGTGTACCAAGTTCTGAGACCCGGGTCTTGACAAATGAATATGTGATGTCCAGCACACTTCCGATTGTCTGGTATTTCATTGAGCAATGGATGATAATAGATCTTTGAAAGCCAACATCATCCAAGCCTACCAAATGCCAAATGCCAAGTTCCGACTACCGAAAATTGAGTGAAGTGTACCGATATCCGAGCCCCAACTATCAAATCCTGAAAATCAACCATCGAGTCCCAACTGCCGAGTCTTGAAACCCAAGTCCCAAAGCCCGAGATTTGAGTCCTGAAACCCAATGCCTGACCATCAAATCCCGACAATCGAGTATTGAGTCCCAACCAACGAGTCCCAAATATTGAGTCCCAACCATCGAGAGCCGACACCCGACACCCGAGATTCGAGACTCGAGTTCCGACTATGGAGTCCTGGGTATCGAAAATCGAGTGAAGTGTACCGAGATCTGAGGCCCGGGTCTTGACAAACGAATATCTGACATCCAACAGACTTCCAATCATCTGGTATTTCATTGAGCAATAGATGATAATAGATAATAGATCTTTGAAAGCTAAGATCATCCAAGGCTCCCTTATCTGATCCTCTCTATCTCCACCCCCTTTAACACCAAAGTGCGGACATTCAGGATTCAGCTTCTGATCTCACAAGATCAATTCAATCATGGATGTTTCTTCCACTTCCGATGATGAAATAACCCTCTTGCGCACTTGGGCCCTGACTATCACTCATGTGGCATGTGATTATATGGAACAGAAATTCAATGCAGAGAAGACAGGAGAAGACCCAGTTATACCTTCTCCGAACCTAGACACTGATCTGGTGATGGCTTGTGATTGATTGGTTGATTGGCTCATAAAGGCATATAAAAATCCCAATGAGTCTTCCTGCAGATTCGGAAAATTCGGTTTATCAGTCAAATAGCTTCATCACAGTTCAGATGCCGATCGATATTGCAAGATATAGCAAATTGATCTCCCTGAAGGACACGGGGCATAATGAAGAGAGAGAGGCAAAGTTGCTCGAGAGGTGTCCTCCTGGTCATGAGGGCACAAAGTTGATCGACATACCCACAACAATTCTTGATGCATCCGGTGCCATCATCGCATGGTACCTCCCAGACACCTTGACCGATGCCACCCAGGTGTGTTATATATATTGTTACTGGATGGGTATTGAACATCAAATGGTACGTACAGAAGGAAATTTGGGTGGCCTCGGATTTGCTAGCTCCTGTGCTCAAAAAAGCATAAAACTCGATGGGATTTGGTGTACTAATCAACAGTGGTTCACACCAAGCTCGGAAAATGATGTCCTAACTCCCGGATGTGTTATTTTATCTCTGGCGTGGTTTCACCAGGGGCATGAGGTAGGATCTGATGAGATGGCGATCTTGGTAGTTAAACTCACCAATCCCATAGAATCAGTCTGATCTGGAGGTATCTGCATCATTGAAGGGACCATCCTCCGAGAACATCCTCAAAGCCATTGTGAGGCCAGCAGCCATTGCCACAGTGGCACTCAGGGTCATGCATCCTGAGCAGTACTGGGCAGGGTTGCAAGCCTTTGCGAGCCTCGGAGAAAAGGCACAAAGCAAGGAACTGCCGAAGATGTCAGAGACTCTCCAGTACTGGGCAACGGTGTTTAACAGCCTCACTGTCATATGCAATCGGGAAACCCCGAATCATCGAGACCACTCATTGATTTCCGAATGCTTCAATATTCTCACTAGCATGGGGAATTATTCTAATGCTCGGATGAGTATGCCAAGCCTTCAGCTGGAGTTCAGGTATGATCCGAGGTGCATGATTGCATTTTAGGGAAGGATTGTCAGACATGGGGTTCATGCAGTGGAAGGGGCTCAGATTGCCTGGGCATGGTATATGAGGGATGCTGTTCATATTTATGCCGGGATTCTGTCATGTGGATGGGCAAGGTTGGATTGGAAGAAGTAGAAAAGGTAGTTACCTGTGTTAGTACCCACCTTCAAATACATGATATTAGATATCAGGCACTCAATATTCGAGGATACTTGATGGTGATGTTGTATGCATTTCACCGACTACTGAGTACCGGGTTTCGGGCTTTGGTACTCGGTAGCCGGTACTCAGTGATTCAAGAAAACAACTCCCAAAATTGTATGTCATTAAATTTGTATTTTCTTAACTTAAGAATTGAAACTCGGAACTCAAAGCTCGTAAAAATGCATGAGTTTCATGTTTTGAGTTTTGAGTTTTGAGTTGTTTTGAGAGTCGAATCTCGGGTTTCAGGTGTTGGGTTTCAGGACTTGATATTGAGGACTCAATACTCGATGGTTGGGACTCAATGGTTGGGCTTCGGGACTCAATTGTCAGGACTCGGGGTTCAAGATTCGGTAGTTGGGACTTGATAGTGCGGACTCGGGTTTCAAGACTTGGTAGTCAGGACTCAATGGTTGGGCTTCGGGTTTTAGGACTCAAATCTCGGGCTTTGGGACTCAATTGTTGGGACTCGGGTTTCAAGACTCAGTAGTCAGGACTCGATGGTTGATAGTGGGGACTCAAAACTTGCAACTCATAGCAATGTTCAAGTTTCAAGTTTCGAGTCTTGAATCTTGGGCTTCGGGTCTCGATATTTGGGTCTTGATCTCCAGGACTCTATGTTCGGGACTTGATATTTGGTATGTGGGACTCGGCATATAGCAATAGGTCAGATATTTGAAAGTCAGTATGTAATTTCCAGTACTTATTTCATCATGTACAGAATTTAGACTTCAACATTCTGAACTGAAGGACTAGAACTACTCTGGTCCCCTTGGGTTCAATTTGGTTAGGATGGCGGTGTACATCTGAATCTCTGCCATCTTTTCACTGATGCCAGCTTGTTGATCCTCAATCACTGTCAGGAGGTGTTCCCTCATCCACCTCAGTGCCTTCAGCATTGCAACCGAGCTTTCATCCACCTGCTCGGGAACAACAAGACATTTGTCCTCAATGCCAGACTAGAAAGGATTAGTCATCACTCAAGGAAATTCTGTAAATGTCTTACTAGCCAATACTGGTAGTGACAGACACAATTAGCGAATACCTGATCCCATGGTCATAATTCGTTCGGGATGGCAGTTGGTCTGGTCCACCATTGAGTACCATAGGTGGATACAATGCAGGAGGGATCCCCCAGATCTGCACTGAGTACTGCAGGATGGGAGTCACAAAAGTCTGTTGGAAATGTCAGCATTGACCACCACAGTCATCAGTCTCTTACAGCTATCTCCCATTGCAACCCGGCTTTAAAGTGCATGATCCAAGCAGCAGAAGGCTCCTTGGTGTAGGCAGCCTCCATTTGATATTGAGAGATGGATGCTCAGATGTGAGATGCAGCCATTGACATTGTAGCTGCAATATCTGCCTGAGTGAGTGTGAGGGGTCAGAACCCATTGCCAGAAGTCTGAGAATTAGAAGGGGATGTAGGGGGAGTATGCAATACAGACATGGTTAATGCAGGATTATGAAGCTGGAAATGACAATGACAATGGCAGTTGGTTCGGAGGTGAAGATATGAGCCACTGGTTGATTGATAAAAATTTTCAAACTCCGACATGGGTCGACCCAGCCAATTCCTGGGACTAAAATGTTTGGGTCGAAGTAGCTGTTTCATATCTTTGGCAAAAAAATTCATTCATCTCGAGCATCTATAAACCCGCTCTTCATGTCTTGAAATACTGCCTGGGCATCCTGTGCCAGCAATGAATACATTTGGGATTGCCTTCACGAGTAGCATGCATGACCCGGAAGGTGTTTCACCAATGATTCGCGCATCCTGTCACCACATTGGGTTGCTTTCCACAAGAAAAAGTTACATGTCCAATCCATCTCCAATTGGACCAACATCATTTCATCCTTCCATCGATCCTGTAGTGCCTTTGCCCGGAGCCAATGAACTTGGTAAACTTCAGATGGATCTGTCAGCTGAGCGCAGGACACGTCAAGCATGCCTGAACTCACATTCCTCATTCCACAAGTGATCAGGACCCCCAAGGTCGACTTCAACTGACCAGAACCAAGTGAGGGACTCATTTCGCTGACCTCAGGCATTTGGATCACCTATGGCAGTGCTGATTTTGAGCTGCTCGCGAAGCAGGGGTTTGTATTTCTGAAGCTAGTCTTGCCCTGGCTCCAGTTGCATCATTTGCTTCCTCGTCTTTGTATATATACTGGCATGGAGGGACACTGCCTGCTGCACCGATGTCACCTGGGACCAAGCTCGAGTTTTCAGGGCCTGGGATTTGCCTTGCCTAACTGTTGTTCAAAACAGAATCACCTTGTTGCACAAGTGAATTCGGAGGTTGTGAAGGGAGTCATTGGCCTGCCCTTCATGAAGAGACATCTCCAGCGGAATGAGATCATCTGCCGTACAGTGTCTGCATCAATCTACCCCGAGGTTTGATGGCAATGGGATTACAGTGAGCTCGGGGGAGTTTGCCCATGTGTCAGATGTCTCGGTGAAGTCTGCCAAGTCATCATCAAGATCATCAAGAATGTTTAAGTTCATGTCTTCAGGATCGTCATCTGCATCAAATCCCTCTCCGAGATGCGTAATAGCAGACTGAGTGAATCCAAACTGGATGTCTCTATTAAGACAAAAAAATAGTCCGTGACCCTCCTAGCTCCATGCAGGAAGAGGGTCATGTTGGCTCTGCCTGCACAATGGAGTTAAGACTCAATGCTGTCATGCTTTCAGATCCAACTTCTCTCTGTCCATATGTTTCACTTCCATTACTTCCATCCATATCTGAATTTCCAGCTCTTGTAGATTGTGGTTCTTCTCATTGTTTCATAGACACTGCATTCATCTGAAAACATAAAATTCCTACATATCTGATACCTCCGATTCCGCTCCGCTTGTTTGATGGTACTTGTAATAATACTATTTCCGAAGCTATAGATTTGTCCGTCCGTTTTCCATCCGGTGTAGTTACCTCTGATACATTTTACGTTACTCCTTTGGATTCATATTGTTTTATCGTTCTTGGATATAGCTAGCTCACCCGACACAATCTGTTGATTGACTGGGTTTTGGGCAGCATCGAATTCCGGACGACATCTCATGGGATGCCATTGACCCCTCTGACATCACTTCCGTCTTCAGATCCCCTTCCTCCGATGGAAACCCTTCCTCCTCAGACTACATCTGGACCATCTGCTGATAATACTGTTCCTAACATATCCCTAATCAACGCAGTTGCCTTTTGCCAGGCCTGCAAGATGGAAGGTTTGGTCCAGTTCAGTATTTACCTTCATCCGTCCAGAGTTGATCTCCGGTCCACATCTCTCTCATCCAATCCTCCAGATCCCTTCAGACTATCATGAGTTTGCGGATGTCTTTGACAAGGGAAAGGCTGGCCAACTTCCTCCCCATTGTCCTTATGATCTGAACATAGATCTGGAAGAAGGAACTAGTCCTCCCCTCGGAACTATCTATTCTCTATCCCTAGTTGAGCTTGCAGCCCTCCGGAAGTTTCTTGATGAAAATATTGCCTCTGGACTCCTGTGCTCCTCATCCTCTCCTCACAGAGCTCCGGTCCTATTTGTCAAGAAAAAGGATGGATCCCTCCGCCTCTGTGTGGATTTCCGTGGACTCAACCAGATCACTAAGAAAGACCAATATCTGTTACCCCTCATTGCCGACCTCTTAGACTCTCCAAGCCGCGCTAAAGTCTATACCAAGATCGATCTCTGATCCGCTTATCATCTCATCCAGATAGCAGAAGGGGACGAATGGAAGACTACTTTCCGAACGCGCTATGGCTCCTATGAATGGTTGGTAATGCCGGAAGGTCTCACTAATGCTCCAGCAGCATTCCAGCGCTTTGTCAATAGCGTGTTTGCTGATATGCTGGATGTATGTGTTATCATATATCTGGACAACATCCTCATTTATTCCCATGACCTCGCATCCCATAAACAACACGTCCAAGAAGTACTCTGTCAACTCCATAAACATCGTCTCTATGCCAAACCCGAAAAATGCGAATTCCACTCCACTTCTGTTGAATATCTCGGATACCTCCTATCTCTGGACGGCTTGACCATGTCGTCCAAGAAGATCCAAGCTATTACTGTCTGGCTGGAACCCCAGAAAGTCAAGGACATCCAATCCTTCCTCAGATTTGCAAATTTCTATAGACGGTTTATCTTCAATTACTCAGATATCATGGTTCCATTAACACGGCTTACATGCAAGGACGCTCCATGGAACTTTTCTGAGGATTGTCAGAAATCCTTCGAAGAACTCAAGAAAGCTTTCACTACCGCTCCAGTACTTACGCACTGGATGCCGGATGTTCCTATAGTTGTGGAAACCGATGCCTCTGACTATACTATAGCCGGAATACTGTCCATTGTATGTCCGGACTCAGAGCTTTGTCTGGTAGTGTTTTATTCCCGTATGCTAACCGCTCTGGAACTCAACTATGACACCCACGACAAGGAACTCCTGGCTATATATGAAGCTTTCCAGACCTGGCAACATTATCTAGAAGGCTCGGCCGAGCCTGTGGATGTTGTCACAGACCACAAAAACCTTGAGTACTTCGCCACTACCAAACTCCTCTCTCGCTGTCAGGCTCGCTGGTTGGAATTCCTTCACCAGTTCAACCTCATCATCCGTTTCCGTCCCAGAAAACTCGGAGTTAAACCAGATTCCCTTACTAGACACTGGGACATCTATCCCAAAGAGGGGGATAAGGACTACGCTCGAGTTAACCCTCATAACTTCTGTCTGGTATTCACGTCCGAACAGTTAGCTTTGTCCCCACGAGCCTCAACCTTAGCAACTCTGGTTCTTAGAGCAGCTGTTCTAATGGATATTGATGACCTTCGGAAAGACATCCTGACCACACTCCCTAATGAACCTATTGCAACCAACCATCTTCCGGTACCTTTGGATCCGAGATGGACAGTGGATGATAGTGGTTTCCTCCGCTGCGACAATTGTATATATGTTCTGGAATCCAATGACCTCCAACTTTGCGTCCTCCATAATACTCATGACCACCCCTTATCCAGACACTTTGGTCAGAACCGAACCTTAGACCTCATCCAACATGAGTATACATGGCTGGGTATATGCACCTATGTTAAGGACTACGTCCAGTCCTGCACTACCTGCGCCCGAGCCAATGTTCTGAGACATAAACACTATGGATTGCTCAAGCAACTACCCATACTGGAAAAGCTAGCAATCTGTTGGTCCAAGCCAATTCCGCTACCATGCTATTAGCAGCAGCCACCCAGGCCTGATCATCATACTCCACTTCCGCCTCATCCGCTCTGATGACATCCATATCCGGATCCGGAGTTGGACTCTGCTGCCTCTTCTTGCCCTTGCCTTTCAGAGATGGGGTGCCAGCAGCGTGCTGCCTCTTCTTGGTCTTGGGCTCCTTGACAGATCCAGGCCTTCCAGGACATTGGGCCTTGTCCTTCCGGCATCCATTACAAGCCTTGATCTATCCGGACAATCAGAATCGCAGATCTGAAAAGACAGGGACGACTCACCAAGGAATTCTTCTCAGCATCGGTCCACAGACAGGCCCGACCCTTATCCATGCAATGGACACAAGCGCCATCCTTATCCGCAGAGATAGCACGAGTCTACCCATCCGATAAGGGGTGGATCCGATAGCACAATCATAACTCACCATTTCTGCTACAATCACCCTACGCCTTTTCTCCTCTGCTTCCCTTTGGATCTCAGCCTGCTCAATGTTCCTAATCCGATCCAAATGCTTCCGTTCCACTTCCTCCTCCTGGCGCTTCAGCTTTTCAGCCTCTTCTTCCATCCGAGCCATGGCCTGGGCAGCAGCCAGTGCTGCCTCTGCCTCTGCTAGTTGTTGTTTAGCGGTCTTCTTAGAACCGGATCCATTATCAGCCATGGTTGAGTTAAGCTAGTAGTAGTGGAAAAGTGGGGAAAGGAAGGAACACCCTGCGACACTTTGACATTCGTATATCTGTCAAAATCTGAACTCAGACACTTCTCCCATCAACTTCTCCATTGTCTCGCACTCATATCTTCCGGTCCAGATCGCTGATTCTCATGCCTCTAGGGATCGGCCCTAAGGGGGGGATACTGTCATATACCATATATGCAGGTACAGATCCAATCCAGATCCGTTGGACACATCCATCATCCGGTCCACAGATCCGATCTGATCCTCATTTCATTTCCTATTCATATAACTCTAACTATCGTTCATCTCCTTTCGGTATTCCTGTACACCGGTACTCTGATTATCCTTTACTTCCACTATTCTTACTGATCCGCTATGCTTACTGATCCGCTTTAACTTATACTTCATTCCTGGTTCATGATTCATGATCCGTCCGACTTACCAATACACTTTGTTTATACTTTGCTTATACTTCGTACATAGCCTCGCACCTTTGCTTATTGATCATTCCATTAGTTATCCGTAGTATATAAACCCTTGTACATGTGCTGTAGAAGATCAGTTCGAATATCATCTTAGATTGCACTCATCCTGTCCGGACTCTAAGTCCCTCCGTTCGTCCTCCATTATCCGTCTGGACTTGAGTCCTATACTCTTGTCTAATCTGAGACTTAGGATTGATTCCGATAGCCTATATATCTGCCTGTGTCTTTGGACAGTCTTTATCCGTTAGTTTCTAGTTCAGATCTAGTCCAGATTAGCCATTACTCTATATGTCCGATATCCGGAAGCCTTAACGGATCCGTTATGATACTTATCCATCCTGCTAGACACGATATCTTAGTACTCTGAAATAAGGGGCAATACTCAGGAAAGGGGCACAGCGCATGAGCTGAGGCCAAAGCCCTTCAGATCTGATACCTCTTGAGTACGGTCTTAACAGTACTTGGTACTCAGTATTCAGTAGTCAGTACTTTCGAGTTTCAAATTTTGAGTTTTGAGTTTTTGTTTCCAATCTTTTGTTTCGTGTGCTGAGTGCTAAATTCCAGGTTTCGGGTTTCAGGTGTCGGTACTCGGTAGTCAGTACTCGGTGATTCGAGTCTCGAGACTTGAGACTCATGATTCACAAGTCGAAATTTGAAACTTGTGATTTCTGAGAACAATGTGTATTATCTTATTTATGTATTTCTGTACTCATTTCACCGACTACCAAGTGCCAAATCTCGTGTCTTGGTACTCGGTATTTCGAGATGACAAAAATGTATATCATCTTAAATTTGAATTTTCTTAACTCAAGACTTGAAACTTGTAAAAATGTATGAGTTTCCAGTTGAGTTTTGAATTTTGATTTTCAAGTCTCTCAAGTCTCGAGTCTGGGTGTTCAGGGCTCGGGTTTTAGGTTTCAGGTTTTGGGTTTTAGTACTCGGTACTCGTTACTCGGTGAATGTCAGACATGGCGTATTGAGGCTTTCTGGTATCTGGTTTCAGTGGTTGATGGTAGGTATAGGGCTGAGTGCCTTGGTGACGAGCATTGTGGCGAAATGTGACTGTGATCATTATCAGTATCACTCATCGCTGAGTCTGAGTCGAAACGAGGCAGCTCTCTGGTTCTCTTTTGGCGCTTTTGTGGATATAGTATACCAATACCTAAGCCTATCTGTCTATATGATACGTATCTGGGCCCACCCGTCTATGTAAAATTCCCCACTTCGGCCCACCCATCTACCTAATAAATATTTCACCACTCCCTCGGCCCATCCGTCTACAAAATAATATTCATATGTCAGCCCACCCGTCTATATAATACTATTTGCTATACATCTCTCCTCAGGTCTATAATATATGTCAATCCTACTCTACATATTACCCACATGGGCCCACCCATCTCCATAATAATATTTCTCCTGGCCCATCCACTATCGTCGATGATATATATAACATCAGCATAGATGGGCCCACCTGTCTCCATCGGAAATAATATTCCTCCCAGCCCACCTGTCTCCATCGGGAATATACATAACATCGGCACATAATCCACTGGCCCGTATAATATGGGATTTGTCACTGAAGGGGCTCACACATTATACAGTTTAGAGATAGCACACACACTTAGATCAAATTCAGTAGTACTACACAGACAATACATGATGGACACAATGTGCAGGCCTAGTAAGGTGCTGCAGTCATTCTATTCAAAAAATGTGATACTGATGACGACAAAAAAAACTGCTACCAAATGATGTTGACATCATTGCTGCCTGCCATGCTATCAGAATTGTCCCAAAACTCACACATCATCCCCACATCAGCCCATTCCTCTAGCATACTTTCCAGTTCCTGATGACGCTCAGAATTATCCATCAGTGTGTCAACCAACTTTCATAGGGTGTCGAAGTCAGACCTGCATTTGTCAGCAGACAGGTCAGGGACTTTGTCTGTGCCGGTGTTGCAGAACCCGGTTAGAATACCCTTCGCCTGTCGAACCATCAGCAATAGCATTAAGAATAATTTTTTTAAAAAAACATATGACCACACTGATGAGTGCATTGACGGGGATCTTTTGCAGAATTCTTCGGTCAACTTGAGGGCCTTTTTGCCGTTACCGTAGTAGAAGTCGATACATGCATCCTTGAGAACTTGCAAAACGAAATTCTTGTACTTGCCCTAAATGAATCAATGCTTCAGTAAAATGTACCGCCCCATGATGTTACTAACCGATGACCAGTCAGGCAATCGAAGATAGTCGCCAGATTTGATCAGCTTCGACACCGCTTTGGTGACCTGCTGTTGTAGGGCATCCTTCTGCCCCATGTTGGCTTTGGGAAAGATACCATACAGTTGTTTTGCAATAGATATAATGATTTTCTTGAGCTCGGTGCGAAATGTGAATAAGTCGTTGCAAAGCTGACAATGGATCAGTGAGTGTGTTCACAGTCAGTACTCAGGACTCACGAGGCATGACACCTGTGCCCTGTACTGTGGGAAATAGCCTTGACAAGGGGCATCAGATGACAGCAACACTGGTGAATTAAAACTTACTGTTTTCCATTTTGATCTTCTTTGAATGGTAACTCCATAATACTGCATCTAAGACTTCTCGTGCGAGCTGTAGCGCATGCTGATGCTCTGGGATAGGATGAGTCAAAACAGCTTGCAAGCACATTTCTAATTTGGCGGCCTGGAGAAATGCTTGCCAACATGGTGGATAAAACCCGAGTTTCAAAGGATTCATCTGCTTGTTCATTGGTTTGTCTTTGTTCCTTGATTCAGGTGTGGGACTATGAGTACGAGAGTGAGAACGGCTTGGAACAGGGGTATGAGACCGCAAGTGATTGGATTGAGTGGCTTGCCTATGTGGTGACTGTGACGAGGAATGTCCAGGAGATGATCCACGGGATGTACTCCGATGTGGAGATCTTGAGCGAGTGAAAACGGTTGTTGATTGAGTCAGGGAGTATCACCAAGGAGACGGTCTGTGGAAAGTGTGATCACGACCCCTGCTTGAACGCGGAGACCTTGAGCAAGTAAAGACAGTTGTTGACCGAGTCGGGGAGCATCGACAAGATGGTCCACGGGAGGTGGGATATGACCCCTGCTTGAATGCAGAGACCTTGAGCGAGTAAAGACAGTTGTTGACCAAGTCGGGGAGCGTCGACAAGATGGTCCATGGGAGGTGGGATCACGACCCCTGCTTGAACACAGAGACTTTGAGCAAGCAGAGGGAGTAAATGTCAATGTTGAACTTACCCATGGGCAGAACCAGCCTTTGCAGATGGCCCTTTTTGAGGTGCACGCTGGGGAGGCTTGAGGCGAGTGGAAGAAGTACGTGTCTTAAGATCTCAAAAAACATTGACTAGCTCAGGGAGGGACTTGAAGATTGTCAGCGGAAGCCCGCAAGGGGTCAATAGCATGCAACAGTGAACCTTATTAGAGTATATTGGTGCTTCCGGAAGGTTTTCACTAATGTGTTCGCGAATCCTCTCTGTGCAGTCTGTTTGTCCGGCATACTGGTCATCCCAATATTTTTTGAGACTGACCACATTTGGAATGCCATGGACTGCCTGGAGGAGCGTCACTTCATGATCTAGGTTTTCTGCGTCAACCCAACAATCCTTCAATGCAAACTCCGTCCCGTGCCGATCTTGAACATGATAACAAACAGTCCCGTGCGAAAATAGACCATGACTCTTCCATAAAATAGCCATGATCCAGTACACCTCACTGTTGTTGTCCATCACCCAGCCTTTTGTTCCTTCTGGCATTTGATCTATACCCTCAGGAAGATCATTGTGAGAACCAGCGGAGCAGAGGTTAGTGCAAATGTGAATGGTAGGGTCGAACCCAAGGGAAGCTAGGTCTGATAGTGTTATTGTGTTTAAGACGTCGACAAAACGCACGGCATTGGCACCAATTGGGAGGGGTTGAGAGATAATCATTCCAGAGCGGACCATATAATGAGTGCGGAACTGGAGGTTTGCAATGCTAAACAAAATGACAAAATGGCGCCATGGCTGTTCTCGCATTATAAGATATCCCTTGGTGGCGACCCCTAAGAATATGGGGATATCTTTTCCTTGAACTAATTCTGACTTGGTGATCTCGATATTAGTGAGAACATCCGCCCAGGTCTTTTCACCTGATTGATTCTTTTTCAGCCTGAAGTCCATGAGGACAAAATCAGGCTTGCATGAGTTGGTAGTGTCTGGAATGGGTGTGGTGGTGAATTCAGAGGACCAGTACCATGGTTCTGGGATGACATTGAAGGGAAGGGGGTTCAGTGAGTCTGATTGGGAGGACTCGTCATTGGCCTCGCGGATGATATTGCACATAGCATAGTATATGCTCCGCAAGAGGCACTTCCAGCCTTTTTCTTCTGATGTCTTGACAGGATGGTTTGATCTCTTTTGTCCAGCATCAAATGATTGCTGCGACCAGCTGGCGTCTGTGTCCATCATAGAATCTTCATTCATCTCCTCCAGGTCTGTGTCTGTCTCATCATTCCCCAACTCCCGCTGCCACCTTAACTTCTTCACAGGACCTGAAAAGGCACCATCAAGCCTCCACTCTAGACCAGTCCGCAGTTTCTGTAATAAAGATGCTCCCTGTAAGAGCGCTTGACCTTTTTTTCTATAGTGGGAATCAGAGTAGAGTTCTAAACTCGCTAGAGCGCTCAGTAAAACACCAGCTGAGCACTCTAGAACGATGCAGTCGGCCGGCATGAAGTCGGAGTCTGAATCACCATGCCTGCTGTCTGCCAACGTGTCCGCCATTCTGCAAGGCTTCAAGCAGACACTCGAACTCGCCCAAAGGCGATGGAGCTGCCCCCAAATCCATCCGCATCCCATGGAAGAGGGAAATCTCGAGGACACGGGTCCAATCCCGCTCGTAATCAGCCTCCTAAGGCTGCCGGACCGAAGATAATCGTCCATTGGACCAGGGCCCAAGATCTCCACCGCACAGACACTCTCGTGACCCACCTCACCACTAATCCTTCTGACGCACGCACTCTTTTCTACGAGGGGAAGAAGACCGCCGGTTCTAGCACTGAGGAGCGTCCCTCTGGCAGGGACAAAGGGGACATCCATCGGATCTTGTCGAAGCTGATCTTCGAGAATGACTCCGAATATTCAGCGTTATACGCTGAGGACCCGAAAAAATTCGACGTTTCAGTGGGCAACCGCTGCACCGCGTAAGTGGCCTCCTTTATTCAAATTGGTCGCCGCTAATTTAAATATTTCAAGTCTTAGGAAGTTGTTTAGGGATCAACACGATAAGTTCAACAAGACCAGCGCTGGCGTCACCCCGCTTGACGAACACGTGGCTGCCAATCTTCACAGTGAGCTTTTCGCCACCATTTTTATTTTATTTTATTGATTTTATTGATTTACAGAACAAGTACTACTTGAGTTCCCTTGGTACGACCAACTCCACCCATTCCTCTTCTCCAATCCAACAATCGGAGCGAAGATCTTCACCTCCCAGCCAGGAGTCGACCACGCCGCAGATTACTACTCGCTCATTCGTCCACGTGGGGGGGCTGGTCCCTCTACAAACCCACCCGGTCCTCAGCTCCCTCAACCAGACCCTCCACTCCCTCCTCAGCTCCCTCAGCCCCATCCTCAAAACCCTCAGCCCCATCCCCCAGACCCTCAGCTCCCTCTCTGGAGCCCACCTGACACTAGCGCTCAGCGCGCTCCTCCAAGCATTCGGCCTGGTCCCACGGGCACTCAGCACGCCCCTCCAAGTACTCTGCATCCCCCCCCTTCACAGCACCCCCCTCCTCATTTTTCCGGCACCAGGGGCAGTCCAATCGACGATCCAGACAGTGACCTCGATGACGACCCCCACGCCGACGAAAACGATCCTTTTTTTGCCCCCCTTGGCAACGCGTTGGGTATGTTGGATGGGGGGGATGTTGACATGGACGATGACGACGGGATGGAGCTTGACCCCTCCCGTCGTCGTGTCATTAGCCTTGACAGTCCCCCCAGGTTGGTGGGACAGAAGCGGCAGTATGCGGCTTCTCCCTCTCCCCCTCCGGTAGAAAAACCCACATTCCTTCTCCCGCGGAAGCCCCAGACGCCGACATACCACAGTCGCAAGGCGTTTGGCTCCGCCTCCACTGGTGGCCAGGTGCCACGTAGACCTTCCTCATTTGCGTCGTCGGGGATATCACGCAGCCGTTCCACTCCCTCGTCCATGGCGTCTTCGTCCGTCGTATCGACCGACTATCGCGCATCGCCAACGGCATCGCAGACATCGCTGTCTGCGAAGCCACGGAGCTTGGCCAGCTCGAAGAAGAAGCGAGCCTCCATAGCGGACATGGAGGACAACCTCAACATCCTCAACGAGGACATCCGGAGCATGCAGACCGACATTTCTGAGCGCCGGGAGTCGAGGAACGAGCGCTATGCCATCAAGATGAACTATCAAGCGCACAAGAAGGATCTCCAGTGGCGCCATGAAAATCTTTCACACGAAGTCCTCATTTCGGCCACCACGCATCAACGCGAGCAAGAGGCCAAGGACAAGGAGATACAGCGCCTTCAGGCTGCAGCTGCCCTGCAGGAAAAGGAGGCTGAGACCTGGCGCCTTAAGATCCAGTACGAGATGATGATCCGTGCCGCAGGTGCCGGTCCCTCATCCTCGTCACCATCAGCCTGAATATGTGTTGTGATTTTCGCGTTTTTTTCATTGTTGTTGTCATGTTAACTTTAGCTGCTTGATTGTTTTTTTACATACGTTTGTTGATACATCTGTTGAATCTTTTGTAGTAGTACATGTATCTTATGGTTGCCAATATGATTCTGTTCCCTGCAAGCTACCCTTCCCTGTGTTGAGCTCCTGAGTGAGGACTGTCAAACAATTGATCCATCATCCTCAAACGGGAAGCTTGCCCCGGAGTACCCTCATATGACCTATCACCCACAACTTCATCTCCATCAGGATCTTCCATCTCTCGAGCTGCAAATTCTCTGGCCTCCCTTTCAGCCCACCTCTGAGAACGACGGAATTTTGGGTTCTGCTGGCGATGGTGTGCTTCAAATCGAATGATCATGTTGTGCAAGATGATGCAACACATAATCCAATGGACAGCAATCTGAAGCTCTCTTTCTGTGTGAATATTGAGGCGAAGCTCTTGAAGGGATTGAAACCGCCCCTTAAGAGCAGCAAATGCATGCTCAACACGCACGCAAACCTAAATAAAAATAAAAATAAAAATCAGTCACCAAACCATCACAAAAAATCACAAAAAATATGAGCACACCATGGAAAGATGATAATTAAATGTCTTCTGGTCCTTAGTCAACCTTCCATTACAGGGCTTCTTGAAAGGGACTATGCACCACTTCTCAAGTGGGTATGCACTGTCAGCCCAAATCCAATGGTCATCTGGCAGAAGGGCTTCATGCTGTTGATAGAGACGAGTTGATCGGAAAGCATAGGCATTGTGGACACTGCCGGGATGACCAAGAGCATAGTCGACAATAATAAGGTTATGAGGCATAACAGCTGCCTAAAAATATTTAATTGTTGACCATGAGGGGAGGGGAAAAAATACCTGACAGCCAAGGGAATAGTTATATTTCCTGTCGTAGAATGTCTCACCGAAATGAGCAGGTTTGGCGTAGAGATCAATTGTGGTGCCATCAACAGCTAGAATGCCATTGCGCCACTCAGGACAAGTCTTGGACTGTGCATATTCCCGAGCAAGCTCAGCATCCTCTGAATCAGGGTGTGGGAAACCAACAAAATTGTCATGCTGGTCTAGCAGTGCAATCATCACACGATTCGTGCAATTCACAACTGACCCGACACTTATACCTGCCCATTGGGCAACGTCCTCAAGAGAAATCGCATTGCCATAGTGGCCAGCACGATTGAGGAAAATAGCAAGCTGGATGGAAATGGGAAGCTGGGGATTATTGGATTGGTTGAAAAATATTTGATGATCAGAGATTTGATCGAGAATATCATCAAAAATGATAGGGTCAACATGTAGCTTCTGGCGAAATAGGTAAGGGCGGTGTTTCTCGTGATGAATAAGCATGTGCAGTTGGGGAGCACGTGGGGGAGGTTCGTCTGGCTTGTTGAGGACGCGAGCCCTTGCAACCTCATCACGGAGCGCTGCAATTCGGTGCTGAAGACGATTATAGCGTGTAGTGATATCATCAGAGTCATTGGACTCATCAGAAAATTCACTAGTGGTGCCAGAGGAAAGGGTGGGTGAGGAGGTGATGTCCATGGTCGAATCGGAGTTGGAATCAGCGTTGTAATTGGAGCTGGAGTCAGAGTTTGACTCCTGAGCTTCCAACACCTGCTGATATTGGAGTTGGGCTAATGACAGTGCAGCTTTATCAACTGCACCAAGAAGATCTTGCCTGGTGGATGGGCGAGGCATGGTGAGAGCTCAAGATCGAGAGATAATTCCCTTATCATCCCCCCTAACTGATGTGCGCTGATAAGCGGAGTTTTAATCGGAGTTTGAAATTTTACCACGGTCAGCGTGCTAAGTCTAGCTCACCTTGCATGACAGCGAGCAACCTACCATCCCCACTGTGCTGCCCATTGCCCTCAACAACTCCGGATATGAGGATGCCCCTCCCAGATCTTTCCCTGCTTCTTCACCATCCTATACCTCCTGATGGCGCTGCAGATTTCTCTGCGCTCGTTTGTCCACGTGGGGGGGCTGGTCCTCAGCTCAGCTCCCTCTCTGGAGCCCACCTGACACTAGCGCTCAGCGCGCTCCTCCAAGCACTCTACATCCCCCCCTCCTTCACAGCACCCCCCTCCTCATTTTTCCGGCACTGGGAGCAGTCCAATCGTCGCTCTCCCATATCTCCGACGACACAGCCATCTCCCATGCCCACCTCATGCATGCCAAATTCGTACTCCCTTCATTCGCCTGAGATACCCCTGATGTCTGGTTCGAGCGATCAGGCCCCGCGTTGCGACATTGCGCCCATGAAAGGATTTGTTCACGAAGTTCTGCGTCGTTCTCGCACGTCAGGTAGCGTTCTACAGACAGCGCTCTGTTACCTGGAAGCTATCCGCGCCAAGTCCCAGAGTTGGTCTCATGGGAGAAGGGTTGCCCTGGGTCCACTTGCTCCTTGGCTCGCTCCCCACAACCATCAGCCACTTCCCTCAGACCCTCAGCTCCCTCTCTGGAGCCCACCTGACACTAGCGCTCAGCGCGCTCCTCCAAGCACTCTGCATCCCCCCCTCCTTCACAGCACCCCCCTCCTCATTTTTCCGGCACCGGGGGCAGTCCAATCGACGATCCAGACGGTGACCTCGATGACGACCCCCACGCCAATGAAAACGATCCTTTTTTTGCCCCCCTTGGCAACGCGTTGGGTATGTTGGATGGGGGGGGATGTTGACATGGACGATGACGACGGGATGGTGCTTGATTCCTCCCGTCGTCGTGTCATTAGCCTTGACAGTCACCCAAGCAGCAGTACGCGGCTTCCCCCTCTCCCCCTCCGGTGGAAAAACCCACGTTCCCTCTCCCGCGGAAGCCCCAGACACCGACACACCACAGCCGCGAGGCGTTTGGCTCAGCTCCCTTCCCCTCTCCTCGTGACATTCGTTCACTCACGCAATTGTGGGATGGGTCGGTGCTCATTCGTTGTTTGGAGGCTGGCGGACTAATTACTTCGACATATCTACGTATATCTATGTTCTCTATCATGTGCACTACCCCCAATATCCCCCCATTATCTCAGAAATGCATAAGTATTGTTTTGAACTCCGATCTGTGCCGGCCGTCTATGGCCGAGTTTATTCAAAGTTTAGCGAGTCTTAGTTATATTTTAGCAACTTTAAAAAATCTACTCTGAGTCCCACTTATGTATTTGATGCCCAAGATATCTTCGGTTGTGATGCCTGATCCCGGAATAAGGACATCCAGGATGGATGATTTCCTGCCTTTTATCCCCTCCTCCCATAAGACTTGTCTGCCTCCTGCGAGTGCACCATCCCTACCCATAGGTAAGAGTTCATTTTTCATCAGTAAATCCATATCTTCCTTCAAATGAGGTAAAAAATCACCACCAGCAGGGATGGAGCTGGTAACTGTCACCAGCAGATAGTGATTGGTGAAAGACTGTGTCGTTGACATGTTTTACACAGCAATGTTGTGCTCAGACCTTGCACAATGCACAATGATTCACGCTCATTCGTGCAATAGGCTTCTAAATTTGTCCCTTAATGGCAGAAAGTCTGTAGACCAGCATGTCAGGACAGTGTTTCAACCGGTGGCAGATCGGCGGCAGCTTGGCAAAATCATGTGGGGCTTGAAATTTTGCATCGGTTGTGCGAATGATTCAGTTCAACGAGCAAATATTGTAAGTACTAATACTATTATCATGAAGCATAGTAAATGGCATCGTAGATCTCTTTATCAAAGTATTTATTCAAAAAAAACAAGTGGGAGTAATGCAAAGACCTTCCTTTCGTTAATCACACATCCGCCACATCCCCCAGCCAAGGGATAATGCTGATGAATGCACAAAGTTGATTCAATGGAACAAAATTACCAACAGGAGAGCCATCAGCATGCTTCGTGCATCCCGGTGGCTGGATCAATTGGCCCAATACTCAAACACTGTGCATAGCAGAGATATTGATCTCGCCATTTAATGTGAGAACGTTGCCAAGCGATTGGACGTATGATAAGATATAACTCGCAGATTGCATGACCTTCAAAGGGTGCATCAATTTTGTATAGGTGAATAAATATATGCAATGAGAATGTGTTAACCTGTTAGGCCTGATTTGGGCCATTCAGTGAACACAATCAAATGGAAGGATTGGAGGACAATCAATCAATGGTCTCCTTCTTGAAGCGACTTCATGAACTATTCCTCTGCCCCTCACATCACGCTGCAAGAAATCTGAAAGCAGGACATGCAGATCCGGTATATTGTAGTCAACAGAAACGTCCCCAACTTTGACTCCATTGTGAGATGGATAGCAGTGGTACCACCTATAAATGTTCAAGGGGGGTCAGCAAGTTTTCTGTGGCTGAGAGTAGCAAATTGCTTGGCTTTGCTGAAATAATTTGTGGTGATGCATGTTTGATTCATCTCCTTGAGGAGGGCAGTCCGTGGATCAGATGGCTCCCACTTGTCATGATCAATATTGTCTTCTTCCCCTTCATTCTCCTCAGTAATGTCTACAGGATTGTGGCTTTTGAGTGCTGTAGTGATCGCGAAACGTCGCAGTTTCTCCTGACAATCCAGATAGCGACATATCTGTGGGTCATAATTGTTATTGTTTGTGTGTTGCACAGGGTCCTTAATTTCAGATACATGGGTGTGTTCAGTTGCATCTGCAGACCACTGGATGAGGGCGCCAACTTTGCACATACTGGACATGATGCTCTGCAGGAGCTCCAACTTGGGGATAAACCAATTGTCAATTGGTTTCTTCACTCCCATCCATGCACCTAATGTCATGATAACATCCTTATTTTCATGAAACATCAAAAGGGATTGGTCAATACATGACAGTAAGTTGTCATCAGGTGCAGGGCACTGCGCCAAGTACCGGACATCCATGAGGGCATGTATTGCAATCACGAAGCGACGAGGAGCTACACCAGATATCAGGCCAACAATATAGCGCTGAATGTCACAATGAACTCTGCCTGTGACCTGCTTAAGATTCAAAATTCCACCTGCAAAGTAGCGATAGCCTATGATGGGCTGTAATATAGAGAACCTGAAATCTAGCTCCTGGGCACCAACAACCTTGAGGCACCACTGAAGGTCGTGGTCATAAAATTCCTTGTGCCAGTGATGTAGTGGTTCTGGCGCCAGGAAGATGGAGGGATCAGCGTGGGGGAAGCCCTTCCAGAAAGGTGCATGAACACCATTTAGCCGGTGTTCAGTGCATGCCTCAAAATATGCCTCAAGATCATTTGGATCAACTGCAATACTGGCAAGCTGAGCGAGAGTTATCACACGCGTACAAGCGGGGTGCTGGAAATGATCCCCAAACTGTAGATACAAAGCCATGGTGAAAGGAGATGTCTTCCCACACACGCACACAAGCATGGCTGCCTCTGGGGTATTGACAATGTATGCTGCAAGAGGTGTAAAACAGTGTCGAACATTTCCCACTGGATCGGACATCATGATGCCAAATTCTGCCACTATCATCAAGGGCTTCAGGACAATCGAAAGGCACTCGTGCACCAGGCAGTCTTCAAGCATGCCACGCATCCGTTGGTTGGGGTGTAGGTACTTCGGAATGGGGAGGAGAGCCGTGAGCATGAATGCTTTGGATGAGAGTTTCATCCGAGTACACATACGTATGTTGGTGAGGCCGAGAAGAAGTGGATGGGCGATCCTGGCACCAGTCATGGTAGTGATATTTGTTTTATCAGAAGATAAAACAGCACCAAGGATCATAGCACCTCTAGGATATTGGCTCTGCAGGAATGATGGTAAGACAGCGCAAAATGAGTAGACTGAACCTGCACATACCTGCACGTCCCAAGCAGAATTACCTGTCACCCATTCAGAATGTACCCTCAGAAGCTGCACTGCCATTTTGTACACACAACGAGGGACAAAATCGAGCTTATCATGAAACAGGGGATTGCTGAAAAGGCTTTCCAGGCATTCAACAGGATCTCGCCAGAATAAGCAGATAGGAAGTTTTGTAGGATGAAGTGAGGGAATGGTCTGGCATTTCCAGCTTGGTCCGCTGGGGAGCATCTCAGCACGACTACACAATTCTCTAGCGTTGCTGAATGATAGTTGTAAATTTTGGATCTGAAAGATAAGTTATATTATAATAATCACTGTCAGAGTACAAATCCATACCATGCAAAGCTTCAAAAATTCATCGACTGCTGCCATACTCAGGGATGAGCGAAGGAGATAGTCAGCAACTTCCCATTCCTCCTTGGATGCAAAAGGGTAGAAGAGATTGTCCTTCCTGTACTCCACAAATTCATCGGCATCAAGTACATCCAAAAAGGTCAAGCCATTTTCCCCAGCCACTCCAAAATCATCCTCGAGTGAACCAAAGTCATCGCCGATGTTCCAAAAGTCATTAAATTGTTGTTGATCCTCAATGCAAGTATCTGGGTCAGGTTCCAGAGCTGAAGGTGAGACATTGCACCGTGGTAGTTGCACCTGCGTAAACTGAGAGATATCGACTATGTCACGCATGTAGCTGTGGCACGACATTCAGGGCTGGCTGAGATGTTGAGTAACACTGCTTTCCTTGGTAAATGTTTTCCCGCACTTTGGACATGTTGACATCTGATTCAGACTCAATAATTCACACAGTTGTAATGCTATCAGTTTTACTCTGTCATAATATTTATCACTCACATATCATTCATGAACTCTCACAGCTTCGACTCAGAAACCTCTCCTCAATCTTCATTCTCTGAATACAGTCAGCATCACACTGTTCCTTTCAACACATCTCCCAATTACCTCAGATCCATTCAAAAACCTCACCAGCCAATGACCAATTTTTTGCCACACACCTCATCAAGCTCAATTAGAGGGGAGGCTCATTTTACTATGAATACTCACCTTGTAAGGCTCAATTATTCGCTGTGGTACATTATTATTTTTGGCAGGATGTAAACTACTCTTTATTCAAGTCCGAAGGTGACTCTGACCTCGCCCTGGAGGCAGCTAAGGCGAAACAGAAAGTATGTGAGGCGGAGAAACATCTGGCCAATTGCATTCTGGAACATCAATCTATACTCCTTGACCTGTGGTGCCATCGTGTGGACGTAGCAAACTGCCATTTATTGAATGCGGATCTCAACGTTGGACGCATGCACATGGAGCGCAAGAGTGGTATTGCAGCATTTGCTCACTCAGACTCAGGTTTGATGGTAAGTGCTCATTTGTTGGTTTCGTTATAACTTATCACAATTGAGATGATTGCAGACAACCTCTTGACATTCATCTTCATCACAAACAATCCTGGCCACATCAAGATATTTTTATTTTTCACACTTCTATTATGATATTATCTCGAGTGTAGTACTAGTACATACTTATGTTACTTTGTTTGTTTGTGCTGCTTGTATCGCTCTGTAGATATTTGTAATGTCAAATGCTTGTTGGCTTGTGCTGTTTGTGACACTTGTGTAGTTCTGTAAATGTTTGTTATTGTTGTGACACTTTGTCACGAAATCAGTAGTTTGCTGATATTGGCTCGCAAGCTCGCCTACTCGTTGAGCATCCAATAATCCTAGCATAACAATACCGTCTGAGAGACTTCTAATAGTCCCAAAAAGTGCTGCCTGAGGTGCATCGTGACTCGCGAGGCTTGATCAAGAGCGGATTCGGAGTTGCCCACACGAAGGATGCTTCAAGATCCTGTGCATACACCGCCTTCAAACTTTAGGGACGGTTTTCATGTTCTCCTGAATTCAAACTAGATCTAAATTACATCTCCGCGAGTCTCGGATACCCTGGTCCTTGGAGTTCTGCCAAGTTCTGCCACCCCTTTCATGTGAGTACTCCCGGTTTTCGCTGGTTACCTTGTCTCCTTGAACCTCCTTGAACACGCTCAAACTTTACTTCATGTTTCTTTACTTCTGTCAGATGCCGGCCTACTGTTTTAGTGTATGAAACTTCACATTCATTTGTTCACAGACCATCGAATAGCTAGGTTTGTGTGACAGGTACCCTGTCCATTCCACCTTTCGTATGAAGTAAGGATGGAGTCTTCAGGTATGAGTATCATTTCCAAGTGATCCTTATGTTAATTTGCGCTGCCGTGGCATCTTACCAGAATCAGCCAACCCTTTGTCCATGCCTGTTAGCGTTCAACCAGGAGTGTATGCATTCGTTGGCACATCTATCCTATTGTCCGGGCTGCCGCATCCAGCAAAATTCGGGACACTCACAAAACAACCCAAACACCGATGCCTCACTTTATACGACCTGGTGAGTGTGATCGTGAAAGCTGTTCGTCGTATGAATAGATATTTTACTGGCGAGGAAGGGTAGTTCGCGAGAAACAAGATCTGATCCCTCAAGGGGAGATAGAAGAAGGCGACCTGGAATGCACTGGTCCAAATGTCACTTACTGGTCAAATTATAGTCGCATTTTCCTCGATCGAGAATCTATACAGGCCAGGATTCCTGACGCACTGTAAAGTACTGAGGCTAGGTAGAGTATTGGTCAAGATCTCTTCTGGTAATATAATGAGGTACTTTCTCTTTCTTCCCATCTTGTGGTATTTATAATACTTCTCCAGGATACAGAGCTCGTGTGAGGGGCATTTCGTCTGCTCGTCAAGAACTGCGAGAACTTCCAGGTGCACAACGCCTTCCCGACCTCAGATATCCAAATGTAATGTTTCGTGCTTGCGGGATGCCTTTGAATCCCTTATCTGGAGTGTCTGAGTGGTGCACAGAACCAAGCTGATGGACTAGCATTCACGTACTGGTACGAACTGAAACAACGCTAGTACACTACCAGCTCGGCTTATACTAGTCAAAACGTGGACATTTAATATTCAACGACCAACCAGTAGTACCCAACTGCTGCATGTAATCATTTGTGATTGATTATCCTACAAAGCTGCCCTCATTGATGTAGTCATGGGTGCAGCAGCTTAGATTTGATGCAAATCCAATTCGTTCGCCTTACTTCTCGCTTGGATGGCTATTTGTGTCAGTCCCATTCGTATTCGAATTTTCGGGATGTCACCTGCATTCCTTCTTCATTTCGTTTAAGTTGGACACTCTTCGATATGAGCTCTACTTCCCAAGCAGCATCTAGATTCTTAAAGGTTGTGTCCCAAAGCCATAGCCGGCTCATCTTCTACTAGTAATAAAATGATCCTTCTCATGCGTTCATCAGCATGTCTCTCAAAGACTCCATCTTCCCAGTTGAATATATAGTGAGGGATGGGATCTGGTACCGGAGGATAACACTTTGTTCTTGCATCATTTTCAATACAGAAACATGTAGGTAGCTATTACTGTGCACTTTGGTAAGGTACATACGCTTCTACACCACTGAAAATATGTTCCTGTTTAATCTGGAGTCATAGGAGACACTGCATGTTGCATTTCAATCATTCAATCATATGGTAGAACTAGCCTTACAAGCAAGTCACTGCCACTTCATCGATCATCTAGAATACTTTATGTAAATTAGCAAAAAAATCTCACATCACATTCCTGTTTCCGCTGTTTGTGACGAAACTAGACTATCACTTTTAATCGGGGAGGTCCTCCGTACATTATCAATGAGGCTTCAGATCAGAGCAACACTTTTCTGCCACACAGAAAGGCGAGTAACCCATGAACACGCGTGCCATTCACATTGTGCACTGCTCCACAGCTAAGGGGCATCAAAGGTAACTGATCCCAATTGATTCAAACATTTCTGTTCTCATCGACAATGGTAACCCGGAGTCAACAGTGCTGGTCAAAACTCCAAATGCAATTGTTAGCGTTGCCGTTCTGCAAGTAATGTCCGTTCACTTATTTCTGAGCATCCTTTAAAGTTTATCACGCCTCTGTGGGATTCTGGTTCTTGATGGAGAAGCATCATGTTGTCAATAATCTTGCTGTTCGAGAATCTTCAAGGTCGGAAGCATAGGTCTCTTGAGCAGCAATGAGGGACAATTGAACTCCAGCTGTGCTTAAATTTGAGATTCGCGATTGCCGCTGTATATGTTGCGGAATTGCAGGTAAATTGATATGCGAGAAGATTCCCGCTACGGCAGTAGTGGGTTTTGGTGTGTCATGCTCGAAAAAACCTCATCGTTAAATTTTGGCGTGAAAATGTGTTCCAGTCCTAAAAAGGCGTTTTATTCGCATGGTCATGTGACATTATTTCTAAGTCTCTGCGAATGTCGGTCTTCTTTGGTCGTTGACTATTATGTCTTCTATCTGTCACGAAGTATTCGGATCTTTTGCTGATGTTCCTGCTGTTATCCGTGTTAATGGTGCGAGTCTTGACTCCACCGTGTCCTTGTCTTTTCTGCATAATTGTAATGTGCCACGTTCTATTTGTAATCACGATGGCGTGGCTGTGGAATCGAGTTCTGGTCCGGTGCGTGTTCCTACTGTCGACGGTTGGTATAATTCTCGGCAGACATTTCGCTCCGTCTATTTGAAAGGGTGCGACGTCGAGCTTGGTCGTAATTGGCTCGCGTTTGTGAATGCGAGGTTCGATGGTTCTCGATTTCTCCGGCCTTTGGAGACAGATCTTGCGCGGCTTTGTGCCGGTCATACTTGAAACTTTCAAGCTGGAGGTACGTGTGCTTGTCCGTATCATTTTCATATAGCTGAAACGATCTGTTCTCTTTTTCGTCTGCTATCCAAGTGGAATCATATTTAGCTACCCAAGCGGGTTTATCATCTGTTACCCAAGCGGGTTCCTCATCTGTTACCCAAGCGGGCTCTTCTTCTCGTTCGTATCCAGTGCAGCACAATGACCATGTTGTAGACAATTTTTTTGATGGCTACGAAACATTACGAAGACCTGATCTGAGTGCCTTGGCGGTTGCACATGGGCTTTCAGTAGATGATCATTCGTCTGTTGAAGATCTTCGAGAGATTGTTTCTCATCATGTTGGCATGGGACTTTGTTCTTCTCCTCTATCACAAGCATTCGAAGGGTGCGAATCGCTCCGTCAACAGTTGAATGTGCATTGTGAAGATGAAGGTGAAGTGCTTTCTGGAAGAATCGCGTTCTTGACAGCGATATTGACCAATACGAAACGACGTCCTTTGGAACGACTATTAAAAGCAAATGGTGTTAATTTTGAACTTGGCTCAAAAACGGGGCGATTACGTCGCACGCTGAAAAAACATATCCACTCGCTGAAGAAAGCTAAGTCGAAACCCTCTGAACAAGCTCGTGAAATTCATCGTCGTCAGCTTCGTTCTGATTGGCCTCAGATTCCGTCTCCACAGCTGAAGCGTCACTTGGTGCAGATGTTTAAGGACGAGACTTCTTCAGCCAAACTGGCCACATTTACTTGCGCGTGCTGTGCTGAGAGTGCCTTGCATGCCGATTGTGTAATCGCATCTCTCGATGATTTCGATCTGTCTCTTTTACATAGCCCTGACCGACAAAATGATCAACATATGTTAAATGATTATTTTGACAAAGACTGTCCTCTTCCTCAGCTTCCTTTTTCAGAATCGGACAGTCCATTGCATGACTTGATGGTCGATCCAGCAGGGGTAAGACAATCTGACACTGGTAAATTCCAATTGTTATTATGCGGTCTATGCTCAACAAGGGTAAACGACCCGCTCTCAGTCTCGCGAACCGTACTTTTTTAGGAGACGTACCTGATGAATTGAAGGATTTGACAGTCGTGGAGGAAGCGATGATTGCTCGTTGTCGTGCAAAGTGCTGGATCGTTCAGTTGAAGGAAGAAAATCAAGATCTGCAACTTTCCACAAATCAACGCGGGATCAAGGGCCACATAATCATCTATCCTCAGCGCCCGGAAGGCATTGCAAAAGTCTTACCTCCTCCGGTTGCTGATATTATCACTCCGATCTGTGTCATTTTTGTAGGCTCATGTCCTCCGACTCGTGCATGGCTTGAAGAGAAGGCGAAGCCTTTGATAGCTCGCAGAGAAAAGGTTCGCGCTGCATTAGTTTGGCTCCAAAAACACAATCGCTTGTATAAGGACATCACCATTAACTTCGATGTTTTGAACTCTATGGAGGAAAAAATGCTGATGCCTTTTCACGTCGACCACGTTCTTCCTAACGATGCGCGCGATTCGCTGACGTCAAAGTACGATGGAAGTGAAGCAGTACAGTTGGATGACGATGTCTTGCCGTCTAATGATCAATCGGCACGTGCTGATGAGCTACAATCTAATTTTGAGAGGGTCGTAGTTACCGATGTTGATGGAAATGCGTCTGCGAACGAATTGCGTGCTGCGGCAGTCCGTCATATCAAGAACAAAGGCGGTGGATATATCCAAGTCCCTCACGATCCTGAACCTGTCAATGAGTTTTTCGATCTAGATCTATTTCCAATGATTTATCCTACATTGTTTCCTTATGGACAGAACAACTGCAAGTTGGTGCCCATGCACGAGACCTACGCGAAATTAAGACCGGGAACGCTGGTTCTCGCTGTCTGCGACGCGCACGTATATAACATCGTGCAGAATGGGCTGCCGACGAGCGTACGCACCTCTGAAAATCGGAAACCACGTCTGCTAATCCCACACTGGACATTCCAACTGGGAGTACAAGCGATCAAGATCCTTGATCCGTCTGATGAACCTGTCGAGGAACGGTTGATCCCGATTCTTTCCCCGACTTCGACAGACATGTCGAAGGACAATTCGGCCGTCGCAAGCTTCTCTACCTTCGATGTCGCTGCCAGGCCCGCAAAGAAGGCAAAGCATGCAAAGGGAGGCAAGGGAAAAGAGAAAATGGACTGATTCGTGTTTCAGCCTCGCGAAGGAATGGTACTGATGAATCGTGTCTCCTCTGACTGAAAAAAAAGGGAGTTGTTCGATGCTGACTCGGCGTATTTGTAACAACCTGCGCATTACCTTATTATGTTTGGATACGACCTGATGTATTTGTAGCCTCCGTCTCATTGTAGCACTCGCGTTCTGGTTTCGTTGATCTCTACGATTTTTGTATCTGTAGCAGTTGCAATCGAATCGATGCACGTCATGGCTCGGCGAAAAGCGACCGTAGCGGGCTCTGCCGCGTGCGGCCTTTCGCGTTATTCGATACAAGTGCTTGCCGCTGCGCGGCTCGTTGGATGGATCTGGTTCAAATATAATAACAATTCTTTATACACGACGTTGGACGTATTGAAATCGTCATTTGGTTTGTCTTCTGAAAATAGGATGCGTGAATCGTCTCGTTGACGGATCCGTGAAAGGGCTGTGTACAGTTGACCGTGTGCGAAGACTTCGCAGCGAAGGTCGAGAACGGTCTTATCAAGGGTTAGACCTTGGCAACCATTGAAAGTCGTTGCATATGCAAGACGGAGGGGAAATTGTAGACGATGAACAGTCCAACTTGCGCGTGGGGGTGTGAATTCGAAGCGGATGCGGGGGATGCATTGAGTATCTCCAAGTTGACATGTCCTGTTGTTGATGACTCGAACCTCGACATAACGGCGGTGCAATTGTTGTATGATGAGGCGTGCATTCTTCACCAGTCCCTTCTGAACAGACATATTGCGCCTAAGTAAGCAAATACAGCCCTGCTTGAGATGAAGTTCGTGCTTGGGGATTCCATTTTGTGAGAGAATTGCGAGAAAATCAGGTGTCGCTTCAGGGTGATCTGCTATGAGCTGATCATCTTCTTTTACAGTGTCAGCACTGTAGTATACGACTGTGAAATATCATCAAGACGGATTCAATTTTTAGACAAAACGCGAGAAATTGACCTTCTTCACCAGGTAAGATATCAAGTATCTTTGTGTTGAATTCATCAACGTAAAAGTTTTGGGGGCTAAGAAGCGCCCGTTGTAGGCAGGCAGGCGGATCTGCAAGTACATGACGCGGGAAAAGGAAAGAAAACGCTTCGTCGAGTGTGTGTATGTGAGATAGGATGTCAAGAGAGACGCGAGAATGGGCGTGGTCTTCACCTATACGGTCAACAAAGCTCGTGTATTCAACGTCTCTGGCTCCGCGGATTGGACTATGTAAGGACCTGATATGGAAATCTGACCATAGCGGAGGGGACTTGATTGAAGCGAGTAATGCAGGTGTTACACCAGAACCTTTTACAACGGGTGCAACTTGACGGAAGTCACCTAAACCAACGAACGGAATGCCACCGAAAGATGAATATCGAGACCACTGAATAAATCAGAACTGACCACTCCAGCTATGGTGACGACAGGTCGTATTGGTGGAGTATCAGATGGCATTTCGTGTAGCTGTAAGGACTATTGAGCCGGAAATATATATGACTGGATGAAGAATTGACAAACATACCATCATTGCATCGATTTCAATGTCGTAATCTTCTGTGGAGTTGCCTTCACCGACGCAGGTGTTTTCTCGTACAGACGCAACTTTGCCTACAACGAAATAGAGTCTGTTGTCAAGTGGATCCATATTTGCTTGAGCTAGTACGAAATGATGTACAACGGCTTGAGCCGAGCAAGGAGAACCATCTTCGGAGAGGCCAAGGTAGACCTCTCCGTCATATGTGACAGTTTTGGGCTTCTGAGCAAAGATGTGGCGCGAGTTGGTCAAAGGAAGAATTCCAGTTAGAATGGATGAACCGGGCATAATAGATCAAGTCATAAAGCACAAATGATGTGTGGGCAAACTGATGAAGAACGACTCAGAATTTATATTTTTCGTTGTGCGTAAATGACGTCGACATGTTTTGGAGCTGCAGTGTTAAAACAGCAAGATGACGCAGATGAAAGGGTCAGTAAGGAATTGATGATGTGCTCGCAACCAAATGAAGTAAAGTGGAGTTTTATTTCGTGAGCACGAGGACTCGGCAATGTTGTAAGTGATGGAGCGAAGCTAATGATGGCGCAAAATACTAACGTTAGTAGGTTTCTGAATGGTAGTAGTGGTAGTAGAAGTTGGTCAAGTAAGCGCACGTGAGACGCACGTGGGTGGACGCCGCGCTCCAAGTCATCATAAGATTATATATTGTGGATGCTTGCGCGAGACCAGTCATGTGTGCATGTGAAATTTCGCACGTGGGAAACAAATTAATACGCAGGTTTGAGTTTCGAACCAATATTCCGTTCTCGCGGTAAGGCCATCTGGTCGGGAGCTAGAGATCCCCTCGCTCTCCCCCTCATTGAACAATTGTTTGAGCTTCTGCTGAGATCCAAATTTTGGGGCACGACTATCTGGTCTGGAGCTGACTTGGAGGGTCTCCTCGCTCCCCGCCCTCTGTCTCGTTGAACAATTGTTTGAGCTTCTGCTCGTGATCCAATTTCTAGGGCGCGACTATCTGGTCTGGAGTTGAGTATCTCCTCGTTCTCTGCCCTCCGCCTCATTGAACAATTGTGTGAGCTTCTGCTCGAGGTCCAATTTTTGGGGTACGACTATCTGGTCTCCATGGTAGATGAGAGTCTCCTCGCTCCCCGCCTCATTGAACGGTTGTTAGAGCTTCTGCTCAAGATCCAATTTTCGGGGCACAACTATCTGATCTGGAGCTGAGGGTCTCCTCGCTCTCCGCCATAATGAGCAATTATTCGAGCTTCTGCTCCAGGTCTAATTTTCGCGGCAAGACCTTCTGTTCTGGCGCCGGGACTACGTGCTCGCAGTGCTATAAATCACACGTAATCCGCATTCTGCGTTGTGCAGCAATGTCATATGATCTCGTGCCGAGGATCTCTCTACTTTCGCGCACAACAAAATGACATTTGAGCTGCAGTAAAAATTTATATCATGTCACACAGAGCCTAGCTCTATTGGGGGCTTTCTTACCCATTTCACAATGCGAAACGTGGCGGTAGAGTTCGTTGAAGGCCGAGTTGCAAAATAGTTTGGACCACAAGATTGGATTCATTGAAATGTAACGCGGTATCCCCATAAATATAGGCTCGAATTGTTATCATATTACGTGCTGAACGTTGAACGACAGTAGCTTTTGTGGGCTGATTACGCCCTCCAGTACTCACCAAAACTTTCAGAAGCAGGAACACATTTTTAGCGTGTTTGCCGTTGACACTGACGTGAATAAGCACGCGAGGAAGAGATTGACAGACCGATGGTTGCATCGAAAAATCGCGCCTATGCGCCGAATAGGGTTCGGTTGAGAATACCCGTTAAGATCGCGCTAACTCGCCGATATACGGTAGAAAAGGTGGTGTCTGAGGACTAAATGAACAACTAAGGCGCAACAGTTCGAGAATTCTAGCTGCCGACTGGAATGGACGGTCCGAGATAAGCTTGATTCTGAAAATACGTAGTCACTTGGTATCAGTAAACCTCACAGTCCCCCCAAACATCATTGTGACGAGGGTTGTAAGCTTTAGTCCTAACGCTCAACCGTATCGAAAACGCACGAATCTTCAATGCTGTGCAGGTACTAGTATCACCGCCTTGTACATAGTGGCCATTTTGGAAGCCCATAAATCAAGTCGCCGACTTGAAGCGAGATCCCAAACATACTGGATCACGTACAGCGGCCGTCCTAGATCCCCGCTTGCAATGTGACAAACCAAGATTACTACATACAAACACTTATACCGAATCAGAAAATGATCGCAACATTGAACATTGAGTATTGAATGTCCTAACATAACATAAGTACTAACCTAATCTTGACCTTAAAACCGTGTGCGGCCGGTCGCGTAGTGTACGCGAGTGAGTTGATTAGTAGGACGGCTTCAAAATGATGAACGTGCTGCTCAAACGAGGTGAGTATACAAAACATAATATCACATATCACAATTACATGTGCACGGACATTAATCCCAAGATTTCGCTTCAAGTTGACGGTTATTCCATGCAGACCGTTCCGGCGCTCGACGTATCCTTGTATATATGGGTGCCGGTGTGCACTTGTATACGTAGTTGTCTGCAGACCCCTCACTCCCCCACTGTCACTACAGTTTCTTGTTCACTATGCAATACCCGGATGAAACCATTGATCTTGCCCAATTAACGATGGCAGAATTTGTCGGCCATTCTCAACATTTGTTTGCGCAGATGCAGGACGATCAGGCGGAGGTTGATTTCATTCGCTTTGTGCTAGCTGCAAGGGTTGGGCCACTCGCAGATGAGGAGCTCGACCGGTGCCAAGTTCGTCTGAATTGCTTACAAGGCGTCCCCCCTCTTCCTGAGGCCGACATTACTCGCGATCTCGACTCGGTCATTGGGGTATCGGACACACTACCCTATACTAGCACATTGTCTATCTGGCCCCTTCCTCCATTCAAAGAGACACTAAAAAAAGATAATCATGTCAAGAGTCGTGCTTATAGTCAGGTGAGAAGTACAGTCGACGGGAGTAGTTATATATGCATTCTGACCATCATGGAACCAGGGTGCCGAGATTCAAGTCCCGATGCACAAAATTCCCAATCTGCCCTTGGGCAAAGTTCAGCAACGGCACGTTGTGCGAATTTTCTTCCCGCGGCTCTACAATGCAGACTGGCCGGTCGAACAATTGCCTCAGGATAAATTGGCGTTAATATATGACCGATGTCTCCGTCCTACGATGATGGAGGTCGTGCCCGAATCACGCGATAAATGGCCGACTACTTATGCAGCCGCACACGCGCAATCCAGAAGTTGTACTGGGTCGCTCGCTTTCAGCAGCACAGATATTCCCTGGTATAGGTTAGATGAGGTCGCGACAACTCTGCTAGCCAAACTTGCGGATCTGGGGCCTGCATTCAGGGATGCCTATTTTGGGCATGAGTTGAGAGGAACGAAAGGTGCTACTATACACAACGGGAGGGATCAGGATGAGCGACGCCTGGCGATGGAGGATTTATTTGAGCATGTCGATGTTGACAGCTTGGATGGTGAGCAATGGCACGTGGACATTGCACTGACTATCGGCGTACCGGGGCACGTCGTCACATGGCGCGAGTCTTCCCACCACGAGCTCTTGAGCCATCTCATGCCTGCCGCATCCGCACAGCAGATCTCTCGCTTAATCAATAGCAAGACACGGTTTCATCTGGACCGCGCACTGCAGGTCAAAGAGTTTGCCGGGTTTCGTGCAACTACGACTCATCTTCGAGATATAGACGGCCTATCATACGTGCAAGCGTATTGCACCGAGAAGAACGTGACGTACTCTCTGAATCCAGGAGTGTTCCGTCGACGTCACGCTAAGGAGCTTCTGCAGAAGAAGACCGAAGACAGGATAATAAAAGACATGGACACCATGAGCGATATATTTTTCGAGTGCGCTGGTGAAGGGGAGGTGGAAGGTCGCGATGGCTGCGCACGCTTGGAGATCCGGGTTCCGTTGACCGATGCCATGAACACATTGTCTACCCTCCCCGAGGAGCTCGTTCAGCGTTGTGTTGTTGCTATCGACAGAAGAGTTTGGTGGTGAGAACGCATTTGCATAACATTAGGTTGCATCCCTCAGCTGATATGTCATCCCAGGCTTTTTGTCTACTATCGTCTGGCCGCAATCCGTCTAGTCCTCAAGAACTTGCAACAAGCGGATGGCAGAGTGCGTTCCATGAACTCTAATTTGGCGTTAGGGGCGGTCTGCCTCTACATGGCCAATGCTTGCTTCCACCGTCCTGCCGAGGGTTTTGGATGGGAACAATTGATTGAAAGGTGTTGTCAACAAGTTCTTGAAGACCCTGCTGACGATGAAGACGACGAAGACGCCCCCACCGTACCCGTCCTGTATGACAACGGCGCATACTTCATCTGCGACATCGTGCTTAACAGTGATCCAACCTTTCTTCGACTGCCAGTGCAGCGCACCTTTGATGCAGAATCCTTGATTCGCATCTATCACAAGACGTCCATGGATGACATCCGCTCCTCGTTTGGTTGGAGTGCAGCCCTGTTCAGTAAGCGCATCCCTAACCCAGAACGAACCCAAAATCGCAAACGAAAGACCCGTGATGTTGACGACGTCAGGGAACCGGATCGTCAGCGCTTGCGCCTTGACACGGAGGTTCGAGGTATCCGATACAAACCTGCTGTTCGCCTGGCAGGCAGGGACGTAGACCTGCACGTCCTGAACGGGGATGGTGAACCAGACCTTGATGGGGCATGGAACGATGAGCGAGGTGAACTAACAGATAGCCAGCGCATTGCCAAAATATACGAGCAGTTCTTCCTGGACATCATCCAGGAAGCGCCTAATACGAAATCTGCGCAGGATGGGTCATACCTCAGCATCCCCGCCTGCATGCGCAACGAGCTAGCGCGGCCAGAGCTACTACAGACCGCAGACCTTCCTTTCACTAAAGCACAATACCGTGTCTGTACAGAAAAGCAGTGGAAGATGCACTTTGACCGTTTCTTTCCCGAAAAATTTGACAATGTTAAACGTCAGAACTTCGGGAAATGCACGTACTACATCCAGTATGTGGCTTTTGCCGTTGCTACATCGACAAAATCCCTGGCCAGAACCCGACGTGCGCTCAGGGTCGAATTTGACAAGCTGGCATGGGTGCCATACACCGGGACAGACCGTATGTGGTCAACGGGAAAGGTCACCGGTTCCGAATGGAAGGTGCTTCCTCGTGGGGGAGATGGAAAAGGGCCGGCGATTGGCATCAACCCGCGGCGCCAGAGAGAACCGGTCACCTTGCGCGTGTTTGATCAGCCCGACTCGGAGGAGGGTGACTCTGAGGGGGAGGAGGAGTGAAATTTCTCACATATTCATGGACACTCGTTGATACGCACATTCGTTACATAGTCATACTTTTGGACTGGTATGGACCTTTAGTCGGACCTTTAGTGATTCGCGAATATCCCTTGGTTTTTCACAATGCGAGCCCTTGTTGTGGTCTGCATCGAAGGAAGGAGAGTGGACGGGAGGCGTTAGTAGCAGAAGGTCTTAAATTAGTGCGGGTGAGATACGAACGATATTATACACGGTGTCACTGGTGACGCGTCCTGCGTCGAATATCAATGAAGGGGTTAGGTCAGGTGTCGCTGGCGCTGGACTTAGTTGGCGCTCAACAAAGGTCTTGTCACTGACTGCATCTCGCACAGTTTGCAGCTTTGCTCAGATCGACTCGCAATTTTGGATGTGATATATCGTCGGGAACGACGACAAAGCTGTGATGCAACACCGCCAGTGTATACCCATCAAATTCGTATCCTTGTCCCTTTACACAGTGGTCTTCCAATAGCTGAGTCGACCCTCAAAAATCGTCGATTTTGTGCGGACCAGCCTAACAGGCCTCGTGAACGGTTAGTTCTGTAAATGCGAAGCTTGGGGATGATCATTAGAACTACAGAGCTTCAAGATTAATCAATACTGCAAATGATAATCATTCTTCGTCATCTCCATCAGCTCCCTTCTTTTTCCCCTTCCGCCTTGCAGCTTTTAGAGCCTTGACCGCCAGCTCAACCTGCTTCTGCTTGCTCTTTATATCAGCAAAGATTCGGAATGCGTCCTCACTGAGCGAGAGAGTGCGGCCATCGGGTGTGAGACTAGGTGTCCCAGGAGGAACGCATAAGAAAGAATCACAAAGGACACGGGCAAACGAAAACACTTCAAGTTGAAGCACGGCATTTTGTTTTGTTGAGGTACGCCCCGAAACATGCGGTGGTGAGCGTACTCGAATGTTTGCATAGCAAGGTAAGATACAGCGCCGGTGTTTCGAGTGTCTGACTGCCATGAGTATGCGCCTGTCTTACCACCACCTTGTGAATAAATTGCGAGAACTGGAACATAAGTTGTAAGTCATACTGGGGAGCTTGCAAATATATAGACATACCTCGTCCAACACAAAGCCGATACGTAGGGTTTTGCTTTGTGATTTTTGAATTAACACGATACCATACTTGCCTGGGGTTAGGATTAAGTGGTGCGGGTGAGCATCAGTCGTAACGCCGACAAGAGCGTCACTAAGTTGGGGCGCTCGAGGGACGTGAAACCGAGTAAAAAGCTTGACACGCCAATTGATAACATTGAGAGAGGATTAGCTTCAAGATAACGAGTTCTGATAACAGATGCACTCACGGTCAATGCTCTTTGCCCAGCAGCCATCTCTGCATTCGCTGAATTTCCCGCCAATGACGCAACATGTTCCCCACTCTGACCGCCAGGTGCTGAATTCATCCAGGTTCTCTTCCGGTTACCGCCGGTATTGATTCTCTGATCCTGATCTTCACGCAATACTTGAGAGATAAATCCTGTGCCTAATCGACTTCGCATCGTTCTCGCTATTTTCAGTGGGCACCATATCTTCAGGCTCGTTTTTTAATTGTGTCCGGACACCATCAATCGCCCGCTTCGTCTCTCGGGCATTGACCATTGCGTCAACCAAACCAGTAAAAACGGTATGATCTTGATATTTTCCGTGCAGAACACCAAGTGCGTATTGTACACAGACAAAGTTTTTGTTGTCCTAGAGCATAATAAGTTGGCTGTTGAATACTGACAAAAATTACATACCCTGTCTTCGAATAGACTTTGTAATCCTTGAGTCTCGGCATACCTCTCATCATCGGATTTCCCTTGATACTTTTCGTTCAAGTACTTGAAGTTCCTGTCGTCTGGCATGGCTCTCCGCAAACTTGACTTGAACCTGCTGTCATTATATAGCACTGCGAGGTACATTTTACAGGTATGTGGCCTTCTGAACCATCCCTGACGGTAATGGACTCTTCACAAGATGTTGAGAACATAGCTGCACGTTTCCGATCAATGCGGAAACTCCACTAGTGCATCTGAGTGGTGTCCACGCGGTCTTGTTGGAGCTGGCTGAGTTCGCTATACATTTTATTACATAAAGAGTTTGCCGACAGCATCTTTGGCGTCCGGCACGTGATTTAATTTGAATGTTTCCCATTTTCTTCATTGTTGACTCAGTCGCCCACAGACAGCGCACAGTCGGCATCCATGATCTTCTTCATCTAGTGTTTATAAGATGCGCGCCGAAGAACGCGAAGGTCGTCGCCATCTCGTTGGGGTCGCTGTAGCGATTGGTAGCACTCAAGACTGTACCGCAGTCTGCTGTCGCACTCATCGTAAGCGCGATGAGCGATGCCATGAGCCGAGGCGTGCCAGTCATTGACCTCCGGATTTTGCAAACCTTAGTCTCTTTAATCACCAATTTTCCTTCGATACACGGAGGGCCCCTGGGAGGTACGCTCCGTCTATACTTCCTGGTACCTATCTGATTATCTGTCAAAGGCATCGCTTCTCTGTTTTAAGCTGCTGCGAGGGCGAGGGTGAGGTGGGTGAGTGCGATTTGGTGAGTGATCCTTGTTACACTTAGATTTGGATGATCCTGATGATTGTCTACTTAACCTACGCGGTGATATGTACACAGGGAAGCACTAGACCGCTTCTTATCGCTCCCCAATCACTCACAATCCGGTTCGCCCACAGGCAGCATAGGCACCATCTACATTGCCGTGGCTATTGATGTACCCATTGACGAGCCCGTCGACGTACTCATCGACATGCCCATTGGCGTACTCGTTGAAACGCCCATCGACGTGCCCATCGACGTGTCAATTGAAGCGCCCATTAACGTGCTCATTGACGTCCCCATTGAAGCGCCCATTGACGAGCCCATTGACTTGCACGAGGAAGAAGAGGAGGAATTGGATTTACCGCCCACACCCCCGCCAAAGACACCGAGCGAAGTTACCAGTATCATCTCTGAGAAACCAGCGCTGGAGGTGTCGGTCACGCCTGAGGCTGTCAATACACAGGAAGAGATCGCAGAGAACAGCCTGCCGGGGAGCGCCCCGCCAACCTCCCAGGCGCCCGAGACACCGACTCGTCATTCTCCTACACCGAGAGCGATCTGAGTCCTGCACAGCCAGAATTTGACACGTCTGTCTCGAGTTTGACAGAGTCGAGCGAGCCCTTCGTCATCGCGTCACCTCGGACCGTACAGACACCAGTTCTCTCGATAACTGACCGTGACGAAGAGGCAGTCACGCCATCTGTGCACCCATCTCAATGGCCTTCTGAGACGGATGTGTCGTTTGATTCGTCTGCACTGCAGCCTACCCCTAGTATACAGAGCGCCGCATTGCAGGAGGGTATCGATGGGAGCTTTGAGACATCGTTTATGCGCCCGAATGTATCGCCGCTGAGCAGTATTGCGAGGCTGACGCCTATCACGGAGGCTATTTCTTGCCTTACACCGTCTCCTAGGTAGATGTTCCACCCACTTCAGTTGGTGTCTTCGCGACCCGGCTGACGATGTCGACAAGCGCATCGAGTTCGCTGTCAAGGACCGCGTCCAGCGTGAGTGGTGTGTCGCGTATTGCGATTGAGGCGGAGGAGGAAGATGCAGTGAGTGTAAGAGCTGCCAGTGACATTTCCATGGTGCCGACCTTGCTGTCGACGATAAGCCAGGAGTCAGTGCGATGTGTGGGTAGTCCTTGATCGCGCTGTGGTTGGAATGCTGATGTGATGTGTAATTTTTTTTTTGCTGTAGATGCCACTGCCCTCCCCGCGGACTATGCATCTCCCGGTATCCCCTGCCCTTACTTCGGTGTCGATGAGTGTGAGTGTGATGACACCGCATGATGATGCTCCTTCCATCCATTCTCGAGATGGAGCACACGCGCACGCACACTGAGCAAACTATCACGCACGATATTGACCGTCTTCTTCACCATATCTAAGAGATTGACCAGTTCCGTGGCCAAGAAACGCAGGAAATCGCAGAGAATGTGCGTGCTATCCGAGACGAACTGTATGATTTGTCGGTGTACGTCCGTACGAGGCTTGTCGCGGAGAGATCGCCACCTGTGCCAACTAGAGACACATCTGTCGGGGGCAGCAGTGTGTTCTCGACGCCAAGAGGACCGCGCCCGAGGTATCACCCTTGTCGAGACGTCCCCACCTCCTATGCATCCCTCCTCCCCGAGTTCGCCCAGTTCGGTCAGGTCGTTCTTGTCTTCACATCACTCGGATGATGACTCAAGTCTCTTGGAAACAGAGTTGGAAGCGCAAACCGTGGAACGCTCATATTCGATCTCTAGGGAGCCATCTTGGCCCTCCTCATCGTCCTCATCTTCATCCCCGATCACACTATCTGAAATTTCTTCTAGCGAGCCATCCCCTGGTCCCAGCTTGTCGGCGACGTCTTCGTCATCAACGACTCCTCCACCCGCGTCACCTACACCTTCGACGGCGTCGACCACCACTGTGCGGCAGCGCGATAGCATTACGATTGAGACGCTGAGAGACATGCTGATCTCACTGAGAGAGCAGACGGCTGCGCTTTGGGAGGGCCAGGTGTCAACAAACCATGTGCTGGACGAGTTGCGCGAGACACGCTCAGGTCCTCTGGACACCACGGAGTTCAATGACCGGTTTCACGCCATTGAGGTCATTTTGCGCCAACTCATCAATAGACGGGTCGAGACTGAACGACCTGTCCACATCCAGCCGCCATCAGAGTCTATTTCTGATGTCGGTACAGATGTAGACGCAGAGGATTTTCAGCAGCGCTGGCAGGATTGGACGCGGCTCCTGAGGGACCGCGTCCCTCTTGCTGCACCCCAGCCACGCAGAGCTCGTGGAAATATTGACGATGAGCTGCTTGCATTATTGCAGGCACCCACGCCCCAAGTGCCTATTGGCGTCCAGCCGCCTCCAGCATTGATCCCCTTCGCTTACCAACCTGCGGTACGTCCTCCAAGGTTGAGGAGTACCAGTCCCATATTACGTCCTGCGACGTTCCCGATTGCCACAGCCGGTGGTGTTCTCACCCGAGATTCAACACCCACCTATCCACCGTCCTCCTCGAGGCCCCCATGTCGGTCAAAGACTGCGCGACCGACCCGCAACTGAGACTGAGACAGTGATTTCTGGTGCACCTAGGCCACCTACTCAGCAACTTGTGCCACCACCCGGAAAATTTTCCAATCCCAGACCTCCACGCCGGCCTACTATGCCTCCTCCTGTGCCGGTGAGTACTACTGTTGAGTGAATCCAATCAGATGCCAACCTTTCACCTTGCACGGAAGACCTCCAAGCGCGCCTGCTAACCTTGAGCCCAATGATGACGCTCGCGAGCCTCAAAAAGATCACTGGGCTTGGTACGTCCTTCAACGGATTTGATTTCAACATGTGACTTTGGTAATTCTGCAGGGCATGCCTCCTCAGCCTGTTATCCCTGGTCAACAGGGTGGTCGCCGATACGTGCCAATGCCTCCAGGGCCAGTAAGGAAATGTTTAAGGTATGATTGCCGAGGTTCTGATTGCTCTCTCCTAGACCGTAGTGCAATTACCGCTCTTTGACACACCTTCGGGCAAGTTACACTATTGATATCCTGTCGAGACGCTAGTTTTTTTTCTTTGCGTTAGGAACATCGTCTCGCCCAACTTGCGACCGTGGATCAACAATGAGAATTGATGAGGTACATGAGAGGTCTGAATGAATGGCTTGAAAGGGACGTGCAGGACCGTCAAGCAGAATTACGGGGAGTGACCGCTCGTATTGATGAGCTCAGAAATGATCTTGCCACACGTTCAGAAGAAAGAGACCCAAACAGGAGAGACGAGCGCTCACCGACTCACAGAGCTCCCACACGTTTAGAAGAAAAAGACCCAAGCAGGGGAGATCATCACTCACCGACTCACAGAACTTCCAGAACTCCCAGTCGATTTTCAGAAGCGGATCCACGTAGTCATGGCCATCACACCCCTCGTCGCGGACGGTCAAGTGATGAAGGGGACCCTGGCCACAGACATCCCAGTTATGACGAGGGCGTTCACCCACCACCTCACAGGGCTCCCACTCAGCATTCAGAAGAGGATGCACCTAGTCATAGCCATCGCACACTTAGTCATGGCATCCCTGCTTCTCCGCGGTTTGAGGATCCTCCACGGTCACCGACTGTCATCAAGATTGAGCGTCCAGAGCAAATACACCCTGAATCACTCACTGGCCGATCCATGATCATAGCTCCGGGAGAACGCGCATTTTCACCAGGTTACGTGGATTACTGTGGGTATGGACTTATTCTGACAAACCTTCCAGGACGACGTCCGATGAGCCCCGCTAGTGAGCTTCGATAGCAACTGCGTAATTCCCTCGATGGATATATTCCAACTGTATATTCCTCACATCGAACACCTTCAGTAACGCAACACGACGATGGACGACCACGCCATCGATTGCCCCCTGCAGAGGATGACGAAGCTGACCCATGTGGACGTCGCAGTGCTTCACGATTTCTGGACGACGAAGCTGGCCTACATGCTGTGAGAGCTTCTTTTCGCTCTCTCTTGATGTCTTCTTCCTTGGATTCTGTTAAGGTCTTGGCAGCGTCTTCTGCTTCCTTGTACATGGAAATACAAAAGGTATCTTTCAGTATGACGAACATGTCGATACCACAAGGGATCTGGCATGCGATGTGCATACATTCTTCCCTCCCACTCTGAATAGGTATGGTCCTTTTCTATGAATCAAAAAGTAGTTAGTATCTTGATTGCGCATAGATCATGCGTAAGCATCAACTTACTTATCATTGGTAGTAGAACAATACAGCTAGATATTAACAATCACTTGCTTCATAGACTTTTTCTCGAGCTTTTTAAGGTGTGCCAGGCCCTATTGTCATTTTGATGCAAGAAGTTGTTGCAGTTGTAGGGATGTAGTGATGCATCAGCACTGCAGTGGATTCTTGGTTGGAGTGATGCATTAGTGCTAATGCACTAGCTGATGCATTCCTAGCATCAGTGATGCATTGCTAATGTACTAGCTGATACATTTCTGGCATCAGTGATGCATCAAATTGATATTCTGAAAATTGGGAATTGTCCCATGGTCATACTCTTAGGCACTTGTACTTGATCAACAATACCTGGGTCCACATCCCACCGCCACCTGCTCGCCACCATATGCTGCGCACAGATCCCTCCTGCAGCCCCACAGCTGCGTGCCACCACCCTTGTCACTCCACATTTGCACTCCTTGTACTTGATAACAATACCCAGGTCCACATCCCACTGCCTCCTTGCTGCTATATGCTGTGCACAAATCCCTTGGGCTCACAGCTGCATGCCACCACCCTTACCACCATATCATCTCTCAATTTCGCCTTCCAAGTCATGTGCGAACTAAACATTACTGGGTGTGGCCACTCTCACCTCAGGCAGCACTTTTTGGTGCCTATAAGGGGTCTATCAGACCTGGTTTCTATGTTATGGGAAACTAGTCTAAGAGACCTACCCTCCCACTATCTAATTATAGCTCACGGCCTCGTATTCCCTCGCGGGCCTCCAGCGGCTCCCATCGAGCCTCCTTTAGCCATTCTCGACCCTCCGGTGCTCCTCCCATACCTCCTCCGTTGACTCCACAGAACCTTCCCATTCCTCTTGTGCCTCTAGAATACCCAGATACCCTCTAACGACACCACTTGCGGACCTCTAGAAACATGACCCATACCTCTGACACCTCCGTCATGTGCTTTTTTTTTCCACAAACTTTGTTTTGGAATCTTGTTGATGCCTTCTTTGTGGTGGTAAGTCCTTCTCTTCTCACCTCCCATGATGTCTTCCTTGACACTCCATTCCACTCGCAAAGCTCAACTCACATCTTCAGGGCAAGGCCACCACTTTGTAAGCCTGAGGAAAGCTCGAGACAAACGAAAAACACAAACATTGGTCAAAATACCAGGCGTGGAGGCGAAGCGTCGTCGACTGTTAGCTGAAATGCAGCAACTCATGAATCTGCATTGCAGAGAATCAGACTCGCAGTTATTATCTGCTGACCCTGCTCATACTGCAGTTTGACATGATACTACACAACATGTGGGGGTTGATGATGTCCACCCACTTCACTTGGAAGAAGTCAAAATCTTCGAACATCGTTTTGACACCCCAGCAGTTGACATGCCTGTTGAATGACAGATTGCACCAGATAGATCAACTAATTCACTGTATCATTCCTGGACTGCACTTGTGCCAACCCTCATCAATCCTCTACTTCGTTACTTCGGACGAACACAGGGTAAAACACTAGAAGTCATCTGCCTGGTGTGAAAGAGAAATAGCGACTAGGCCATTAGGAACTAGTACTACTTATCCAAATAGGCGCGAGTGTAGTATTCGACCCAAGAGGACTGCTAATGAAGCAACTCCCTTCAAATAAGGAAGGGGAGCGATAGCACAAAGGGCTTAAAACCTAATGACGACCTAAGACTAAGAATGTATGAGTAGTTCTATAGCGATCAGCAACTATGAGTTCTGATAGAGCGAAATGTGCGTATAGTGAGATATGCTGTGCAAGGTATGTTTATGTGACAGCGCTATGTGAACGTGCGACTCACGATAGCGGGAAGAATTTGGGGAGCAAAAGTAGAGGTAAAGCAAGACCCCGCAAGTGGAATGCCTGTAGCGACTATGTATAGTCCGAACTACCGGTAGTGATTCCGACTTCATGAAAGTCAAACTATGAGAATCCTTAGTGTTGTGAGCTTAAAGAAAATCAAGCGACACACGATCAGAGAGGATGAGCAAGAATTGAGTCGATTGTGCAAGAACTGAGATATAGCGACTAAGGTGACTCCGGCACACACCAGCCAAGGTCCGGGGAAGGGAAGTGAGATACTGTATGTATGACGAGCCATTTTATCATACTGCGTAAGTGTTTGGAATGCGCAGGCGAGAATAGTAGCGATGCAGGTGAGAGCACGATGCGTGTACAGGTAATAAGACATGTAGCGCTGCGGAACACGAGGATACATGTAATAAGACCTGCGACTGATCAGTAGTGACAATTAAGGACTAATAACGCACCAGCGGAGGTAGGTGGACATAGGCAGGACATGGGAGGATGGGGTACCTAGACATCGGACCGGATAGCGTGCTATGGGAGAAAAATGATCCTAAGGCAGATAGCTTGGGAACAATGGCGCTGGAGACTAGCATTTAGCTCCATTCCTATAGCTAAGGCAAAATATGCCTGTAACACTCATACATGCCTAGCGCTGGTATGATTGTCACATCTGTGGGAGATTCAAATACCGACTGTCCTCAGTCGGTCTCCTATCGGGAACTGGACTTAGCAAAAATCCTCCATCGATAAGGGCATGTGTTTGATGATGACCTGATATGGAAATGATGATCGGATTGTGGAAATCGATAGAAGCTGTGGATGCGATCGGTGAACCGGAATAGTGGACGGAAGTGTAAACATGCGGTGGTTGCGATCGGTGGACACGAACAATGCATGGAAGCATGGACACGCGGTGGTCGTGATCGGTGGGTCAGGGTCAATGGAAGTGTGGACTATTGCGTATCCATATAAAACCCTCCAACAACTCTTCCTTCCCTCCATCTTTTCCGCCTCATACTTTTTACCATGGCAACTTTCGACTTTAGCGCTATTGCAAACCCTCATGCTGAGAGACTCCAGTGTGCCTTTGGAGAATTGTGCCTCAAGATGGTCAACTTGGCCAATGTCATTCCGGATGATAGGCCCGACCTCATGCAGCGCAAGGAGGAGTGGTCACACGACTGGGCCAAACTTGTGGTAACTTCCCTTTTTTTTCTACCTTGGTGCTTGTTGTCCTAACTTTTGCTCGTAGCAGGACCTTGATGCCAATGCCATAGACAGCAAGACTTATGGTCTGAGCACTGCGCTCTCTGTGGAGGAGGGTGCTACTGGTCGCAAGGCCCAAGAGCTCTATGAGCGGTTCTCCGTGCAAATTCATACCTTCAAATTGGAAACCCAATGACAGGCCGAAGAGAGGGTCACGCTGGAGAAAGCTGTGAAGCAGAAGGGTAAGGGGAAAGAGAAGGAGAGGACTCCTGAGTCGGATGCAAATATGGAGGACTGGGAGGGAGAGGATAGTGATCTTGATGTGAGTGGAGAGGATGAAGTACTGACTATAGTAGCTCCTCCGCATGTCCAATGGGCTGCAACTACCGACACTGTCGGGGGCAAGAAGGTCTTGGTGAGCGTTTTTGTCTCTTTCACTCATCTTTCGCTGAAGGTTTTGCAGAAGAAGGATAGTGATGAGCCAATCGTTCATCCAGTGCCTTGCGAAGGCTGCCACAAGGTCCAAAAGCCTTGCATCAGGAGAGTCGGTGTGGCTTGCGACCGATGCAAGAACAACCGCAAGGCTTGCAAGTATGCAACCCACGGTCGTGGAGGTGAGTGCTTCTCTGCTCTGACTTATGATATCGCTAGTTGCTTCCTTGAGTTGCAAAGGTGCGAGCTGCTGCTATCGCTAGGGCTAAAGCTAAGGCTAAAGTCAAGGCTACCGCTGGGCCTTCCACGGTCCTAGACTTGATTCGTCGACAAAAGGCGACTCCCTTACCAACCTCACCATCTGCAGCTTCAGAGGAAGATGAAGGAGAGTCAGAGGATGGGTCGGAGGGTGAGTCTGTGGAGGAGTCGGTCATTGAGAGTCAAAAGAGGAAGGAGCGGGACTCTGAGGTGTCGGGGAGTTTCGATGCTCTGGTGGATGCCAATGCTGACATGGAGGATTTGGTTCTGGAGGCCAGGGTAAGGTCGCTCTATGCGAGGACGACCACTATGCAGGGTCTGCTGATGGAGATGATAGCGGAGACAGACTCCCTCACTCTTTTGTGCAAGAAGAGGAGGCTGCAGTGAGTAGTGCTAAGAGCGGATCGCATGTCTAGAATTAGCGCGCTTTGTACAATTTAGGATACCATTTAGATAGCGCTTGAATGAAGGCCTGGTGTCGCATGATGTGTCGTGTGTCCTAGCCTAGGTAGTCTTGAATCCTATGTTCCATGTCCAAATCCAATGTTCCGGTCCTAGCTCCACTGGGTGCCTAAGAGATAAGTAAGGTAAAATGAGCACACAGTCGCGATGCGGAAGAAGGTGAATTGATACTAGTTGCTGTTGGTTCAATTGGTGGGGTACCTCCTGACTTGGCTTCTTCCTTGCACTTCCTTGTCTATTCCTCCTGTCGCTATTGTGTGACTTAATCCCTAAACCATGTCAAGGTGTGTGGTGCACTGCCTATGCGTTCGAAGAGAAATTGTACAGTAATCAAACTTTCGCATGAAATAGTCCAGTCCTTTGTAATGTCTGTCTTGTGATATAAAGTCTATGCACTGTTGACGCGTAACATATATGAGTCCTTTGAGAAGTGGAAGAATGAAACTGAGACACCAGACTAAACCCGGGGTGAAACTGAGACTATCGTACTGAGAGCGGTATGTTTTTGTGTTTTTGTTTTTGTGAGAGATAGCAAATGTCGGGGATGGGTATATTGGTGGTATTGGGGGATGTTAGCGGTTCATGCATCGAAGTCAAAATCGAGCGCTTCATCTTCCAGCTCTTCTATGTCTTCGCTTGCTAAGGTGTTCAGTGTTTCATTGTCTAGACCTGTGATGCTTGTAACTGAGACTTTAGTTTCGCTGCGCGGAAGATAAGGGAGCAAGCGGAATGCTGCATAGCGCAGTCGGGACACCGATCCATCTAGTTCTGCAAGGATGTACAACCCGCCCTTGGTGCGTCGGACGACTATCATTGGCCCTAGATAGCATGGCTTTATCTTGCGACTTAGCTCATACTCGACCTTAGAGTTGCGGACTAGAACGAGTGCACCTGGTGCGAAATTGTAGTCTATGATCGAGCGGTGATAGCGCTGCTCGAAGTTGCGGATAGACTGATAGTGAGCCTTGAGTACTTTCTCTTTGATAGTGTTGAGATCTTCTTGTCGCTTCTGTAGTTGTCGGGCTCTCCATGCGACTAGATCCGTTGTTGAAAAGGTATCTTGGTCGGGTAGCGCTACTAGAAATGTTCCTTCAGCAAGATCAAATGGAAAGATAGGCTTGACGCCATGAACCATGAAATAAGGTGTAAGTCCTGTCGCTTGATGAACAGTGACACGTTCTGCCCAAAGTACCAAATGTGCAGACTGGTACCAGTGTGCCTTGTCCCCATCGCAACTTTTCATGATGGCCTCCCAGACATCATAGTGACGTTGCTCGACAATACCATTAGCTTGAGAGTTGTATGCTGAGACGTGGATCTGGTGAATTCCATAGCGGGCTGCAAGTTCATCAGCTGCTGCACGGAATGCAGGTCCATTGTCAGTAACAATTTTGGTAATAGGTCCCCATCTGCAAAGAAGTTCCTCAAATGAAAATGCGACAAGAGTCTTAGTATTCTATTTGCACAACATGCGCCATTCTGGGTATCTGGTTAGCACGCAACGTGCATGAACTAGACAGTTGAATCCGCCTGCTTTAGGCATCATCATACAATCAATATGGGCTCTCCTGAAAATACCACCTGGGATCAGAACGGTCGGAGGGATGTGCAACTTGCGCGTTTGCCTGATCTGGCATTCGTGACATGTCCTGTTGCACCATTTGATATCGTCAATAATTATAGGCCACCAGAAGCATAAGAGAAGTCGGGCTTGGATTGAATATACTCCCTTATGTCCAAGGTTGTCGTGTGCTTCCTTCAAGATGCGAAAACATCGCGATTTGGGAACTACTAGCTGATGCTTTCCTTGAGAGTTTCATCTCCATAGTTTCTCGTCGAGGATAAAGTACCACGCAGCAGAAGAGACAAATGATTCGTAGTCATCGTCCGATAAGTCTGTTGGTCGCTTGTGGGTCTCTAAGAAGTGTTGGATCTCGAATAGTCTGGCATCGAGTGCTAGTGCGTTTTCTGAGCAGGGAATGGTCGGGCTTGTGGAATCGGGTTCTATGGTATCTAGATATGCAATGAGGGCGGGTAAACGGGTCAGCAGGTATGGTACAGGCGCAGCGTATGGGTATCACATGATATCAGCTCCTGCGCCTGTGATGGCACAACTTCGGTCATTCAGAATCTCGATGCCAAACGAATATGAGTGGTCAAGCCAATCCTCATGGTCATCATCCTCATTGGGATCTTCCTCAGCGGGTGGTCTCCTTGAGAGTCCATCTGCTCTGGTATGCTTGGTGGCGGGTACATGAACAAGCGCGAAAGAAAATAACAATACACCTGCGATCCACCGATTGATGGTCACATTGGGTTGAAGGTCAGGGTTATTGATCATTCCTTTAATATACTTTGCATTGACTTCAACTGTAAGGTTGGTGACACCGAAGATAAAGACATGAACCATGCAAAGCGCACAAAATAGGCCGTAGAGTTCTAGTTTTGCTTGAGAGTAGCAACTTTCAACTTCTGTGAGAGATATGGCTCCGAAGTGGTTTGGATAGCGTTTGCCATCTTCTCCAACTTGAAGGAGAATGAAACCTATGGTGATGCAAGAAGTGTCAACAGCAAGGATAACTTCGTGACCGCACTCGTAATCGAGTAGGAGGAGTGCGGGAGATTCTAATATTGAGTCCTTCAGAGTCTGCATAGCTACCTGTTGGTCTTCACCCCATTTGAAGGGTACATCTTTGCATGTGAGGTTGGTAAGGGGTCGCACGATCTTGGAGAAGTCCCGAATGAAGATGCGCAAGACTCTGCAAGTACCTAGAAAGCCCCGCACTTGTGTGATGGTACGACATTCCAGCCAATCGTGGATCTTTTGCACTTTGGAATCTTCCGGTACTCGCCCTTCAAAGGTACACTTGTGCCCAACTATGACAGTGGTAGGAGCGGCTAGAACGAACTTAGTAGCAGATACAGTAACACCAACATTCTCGAGTCGCTGGAGTATGTGGTTGATGACCCCGCAATGCTCCCATATGAAGTGACGTATGCCTGGGTTTTGCGCTATGGTTTCATATGAGCCATCAGCTCCTTGATACCGTGTTTTAACTGATTTGACGGGTACATCATCAATGAATGGTGATGTGAACTCTGGTATTTCGTCCTGCAAGATGAAAGCGGTATCACCTTGATATACTTGGACCACATTAGCATGACCTTGCAGGAGCATTGTCAACTGATGCGGACCCAATGGTGTTCCGAAGGAGGCGAGGTCGCGAGACTCCTCGTGTAGCGCACATTGGTCGTAACCTGAATATAAGTCCATCATACCATATACCGCATACCTGGCAAAATATTCAGCTAACTGTTCGACAAAAGGAGGGAGGGATGAGTCTCGGATGGTTACCGCATTCAGCGGTTGGAGGTTGTGTACCAAGCACAAGGATTTTCCATCTTTCTTGACTACGCAGAACCAGCTGTGGTAGATGGTTTGTATACGCCGGATTGGATCTTCTCTTTGATGATGCGGATAACTTCTCCAAGGGTTGTGGGCGGGATAGGGATATTACATTGGGACCAAGGAATGTGAGGGATGGTAGGGATTTTGTACGGGGGGAAATGTTTCATTGAGATGACCGCGCTCAGTCGCGTCCCATGCGAATGCTAATTCATGAACCCGAACAAGCCAGTGTATAAGCTTCAACTAGTGGGGCCATAACCAATTAGTGGGGTCTAAATCCAATTTATCTGCTCTTTCTTGAGTGAAGCAGACACCTGGAATGAAATCAGGCGGATGGGTTGGTAGTGTAGGCATGCCAGCCAGAGGGCCGCTAGGTAACCATCGCGTTATTCTATATTCGGGGGGCATAGAAGTTTGTACCGTACGGACTTTCTTCGCGACTGGCTTGTAGACCAGCGCGCGTCGGGTCTTGTCAAAGGAATATACACTGTTAAATGTGTCGACGGATGTGCAATCAATAACTGAGTGGGTAGAGACGAGATGGGTATATCGTGTTGAGAGCAGTGCAGCAGAAAACAAAAATGAGTCATGTTTGCTCTGTAAGAGCAGGTGATGCACGGATGGCATGAGACAATAGTTAGAACCAGGAAGTAATGTATTAGGACGTGAAATAAGAGAGAGTGGCAGGTGTGTATGAGTCCATTTGTCTCCTCGCAATATATGTAAGCGGATCATCAATCATCAAAAACCCTTCTTGCGATCGCTAGGGGGCGGGTGTGCCCCTTTTTTGCATTTGGGACATCTTTTAACCCAATGATTGGTAGGAATGCGAATTACCTTCCCTGAGTTTGGGTCGATCAGAGTGATATCTTGTTCTCCATTAGGTAAATCCTCAGTGTGACAGCTGGTGAGTGTAAAGAATGGGTGACCTAGCAGAATCTCGACGTTAGCATTCGGAACTACTTGGACCTGGAACAGCATTTCTCCTGCGCCGAAGTCTAGCAGAAGATTCTCTATAACGCCAAGTGTTTCGTCGGTAGAGGTATTGACTGATTCCATGACCAGTTTATGGTCAGATCTCAATGGAATGGCTCCAAGCGATCACCAAACAGATTGCAGCATTACAATGCACTCAGCACCCTGATCAAGGACACAGGAAAGAACCTGGCCATGATTTGTAACCGCTCTGATACATTGCAACAACTAAAAATGCTCAGCAAAGATGTGATTGTTGTCACTCCTTTGCAGACAACCGTCGTACTTCTTAAGGAAATTGTGCATTTCGGGTTGGCCGCTCAGCTTGTTTACTGATACTGACCCGACTGTAACGCGCTTGGTGGTAGTCATCTCCTTGAGTACCTTCCGAACATTGGTGAATACTGCAATCAACTCGTGCATAGGTATGCTGATACTTGAGTCTAGCATCCGGTTGATTACCTTTTTGTCGGCTTCCTTATCTTCCAGTGGGTGGGTATACCTAAACTGCATAGAGGAGGGATTAGCAGTAGGCAGGTCATAGGATGAAGAAGAGGTCGCGTGTAGCGATGATGAGGATGAAGTACTAGGTGCAGATGATGAGCTTGCTGGTGTTACCACTACCATGCCTTTGTTGGGTGCGCTGGTGGTCTTCGATCCAGATGCCTTGACTTGCGGAGATGCGACTTCCTCTACCATGTTGGTGGTCTTAGAAGATGGTCCCGGTATTGGGCATGGCGGAACATTAACACCTTCAAACTGTATGTTCTTACCCTTGTCCTTATGGTTGGCGTGATCTGCTTTTACCGCTGCAAATGCATTGTGGGCTCAGGTTGCTTCTCGTTCTAGGTGGGCTAGTTCTTCATCGTGGGAGTCATCTTCCTCTACACTGGCACATGTGTGCATGAATGTGCAAGGTTCGATATCCAGGGTCACTTGAGTAGTAGACTCAGCACAACAATACATCAATCCAATGGCTGTTGCATTAGAACCTGTGGCTGGACCGGTGCGTAAGAAGTTGTCTATGCGCTGCTTGAAGTTTCCTTCTTGCTGGGTTCCGGGGATTCCTCTTCCATCAGGCATGATAATCTTTTCATTGTTGGTAATCCTTATCTTACCCACGCTTGTGTACTCATCGCGTATTGCGCAATTCCTCATAGTGGTTTCTGCCACAGAAGTAGCAACTGCTGAATCATGGTTGGGTATATTCCTTCTTGACGACTGTGCCTCCACTAGGCTGCTGCGCTGCGGGTTGTGGTGGTAAGGTTGCGACAGCGTTAGCAGTTTGAGTAGGTAGCGCGGTAGCAGCAGTTCTTGGTAGGAGGAAAACAGCAGCATTGTATACCTCTTGCATAGAATAAGGATCGTCTGGGTGGTGATTGGCGAGCTTAATTTCTAAATGTCGCTTGATAACAGCGCTAGTCGTGGAATGTATACCTTCTAGGAAGAAGCGACCACACTCAAGGTCCACTAGTCTATTGTTGTTGATGAGATGTTGCGATATTTTGAGGAAGTTGTGGTAGTATGGCCTGAGGTCTTCCTGGGAGTGCATTGGTTGCTGGGCCTGCTCTGTGCGAAGGTTCTCTAGGTCAGTGCGGGTGTAGTGACAATCACCTTCGCATCCAGGGTACATGGCCTTAATCGCTTTCATGAACTTAGCCCAATCTTGTCCTTTGGCTTCAGGTGTTATCTTCCAAGTGTCTGCTTCATTGGTAGGTGTATATCGGAGGGCGGCTTTGATGCATTGGGGGTCATCTAATCCAGCATCATCAGCTAGGAGGTCTAATTCCTCGAAGAAAGGAACCAGGCAAGCTGGCATGCCATCAAAAGTTGGTGCCATCTCCATGCCTCTGGTGGGCATTCTGAATGGTATGGTCGGCTTGGTGACTGGTTGGGCAATTTGTGTGATTGGGGGAAGTGCGATCATATGTGATGTGATCGGGGCAGGTGCGGTATGGATAGCAGGATCGGGTGTGGATGGGGGGAGGGTACTTAATTGCTTGCATGGTGATGGAATAGAGGTAGGTATAAAGGATGTGGGTATGAAGAAGTTTTGCCTTTTGGGAGAAAAGTTGCAGGATAGGGTAGAAGGGGTGAGTGATGATGTGGTAGATGGGGTACCTGCGGTAATGAACGGAACTTGAGGGAGTGGAAGGTATTGCGATGTTAAAAAGCGAAGGGGTTGTTCTTCCTCTTCTTCAGAGTTGTCAGGTGTATCAGGAGTGAGGTGTCAGATAACAGTAGCTTTGGAAGACAAGCAGGATCTTGAATCAGGTGCACCGCGCTCGACTTCTTTGTTGGTAGATTCTATTATCGAGTAGAAAAATTCTTCTTGCGAAATGTCACTAAGGTCACGAGGTCGTCAGGTCTCAGTAGGTCTATGCGGTATGCCTTCCAGCTTCAAATGGCCCCCTTGCGGTGGGCTCCAGTTGTGAAAGAGAAATAGTGACTACAGTCATTGACCGTCATTTGAGTTCAAAATTTTCGGATGTCTACCACAACACAACCCGACACAATCTTGAAAATCGCTTTCGGGGATGTCACGATAGATAGCTAATCTACTTCGAACATCATTTTGAAGAACATCAAACGAGACGTTATTCCACAATGAAAGACATACCATCGCACATTTGTTCGAGGTCTTTTATACCTATCATTACTGCCAATATGTAGTTAGGCACATAACTCGTATGATAGAACAAAAATGTTACATGGGATAGTATCAAATTCGAGTGTCATACAAGGTAAACGCAAATGATGGTGAAAACTCAAATGACGGTCAATGACTGTAGGCCATTAGGAACTAGCACTACTTATCCAAATAGGCACGAGTCTAGAATTTGACCCAAGAGGACTGCTAATGAAGCAACTCCCTTCAAATAAGCAAGGGGAGCAATAGCGTAAAGGGCTTAAAACCTATGACGACCTAAGACTAAGAACTTGTGAATAGCGCTATAATGATCAGCGACTATGAAGTTCTGACAGAGTGAAATGTGCGTATAAGTGAGATACGCTGTGCAAGGTATGTTTATGCAACAGTGCTATGTGAACGTGTGATTAGCGATAGCAGGAAGAATTTGGGGAAGGAAAAGCAGAGGTAAGGTAAGACCATGCAAGTGGAATGCCTGTAGTGACTAAGTATAGTCCAAACTACCGGTAGTGATTCCGACTTCACAAAGGTCAAACTATGAGAACCCTTAGTGGTGTGCACTTAAAGCAAGTCAAGCAACACACGATCAGAGAGGATGAGCAAGAATGGAGTCGATTGCACAAAGACTGAGATATAGCGACTAAGGTGACTCCGACACACACCAGCAAAGGTCCGGGGAAGGGAAGTAAGATACTGTATGTATGTCGAGCCCTTTTATCATACTGCATAAGTGTTCAGAATGCGTAGGCGAGAATATGAGGATACATGTAATAAGACCTGTGACTGATCAGTAGTGACAATTAAAGACTAATAACACACCAGTGGAGGTATGTGGACATAGGCAGGATATGGGAGGATGGAATACCTAGACGTTGGACCAGATAGTGTGCTATGGGAGAAAAACGATCCTAAGGCAGATAGCTTTGGAACAATGGCACTGGAGACTAGCATTTAGCTCCATTCCTATAGCTAAGGCAAAATATGCCTGTAACACTCATACGCGCCTAGCACTGGTATGATTGTCACACCGGGCAATCATGTCGCTAACTATGTTACAGTTCAGTCACTTTTTGTAGGAGAACAGAAGGTTCATCATGCCATCAGATGTAGGCTTGCAGCAAGCAGGTGACACTAGTAAGTTTGATGCTATACTTCATTTGGTAGCATTTGCTGACATCTCATCAGCTTTAGAGTTATGTAGGCATTACTCAGTTTTTAGTTTGGACTAGTTACAATTTCTGGTACCCTGTTATCAGTCAGACCTTACTTGGTTCTTTTGAGTTTCTCCATACCCCACACAGGCAAAGTCCGAACATCCTCATGTCATTCACAATGAAAAGACCCCAGGCTCTGCTTGACATGTTCACTTCAGCTTAATGCTGCACAATGAGCATGCTCACCACAATGTTAACTGTGACAGCATGAACTTGACACTTCTAGGTGGCATTATGTGTAACTAGTGAGTTCGATGACTTGCTAGTTCCACCCCACCTCACCCATGATCCCATCTCGCAGTTCAGTACTCTTAATGGTGCAAGCAGGCTTCGCATTTTCAAGGAGTCAACTTGAAAATATATTCATTACTACACCCGAGGATACAAATGACACAACATCCGAAGACCAACTACCATGTTAGTAATGAGAGCAGTACATATGGGAACAGTCTGGGAACGATACAAAGTTGAGGGAAAGAGATTGATGAGAGGAAGACAATGACAACAGATGCATGGAGGAGCATGCATGCAAAAAGTGAGGACATTTAAACTTTGAAAATGTGATGAAGAAACTCAGAAGATTGAACTGACAGAGCAAGGGAAGGGAATTTGAAACATGCAGGGAGCAAGGATTGAGGCCATTATATACCGCTCAATAATAATTGCAGCATTAAGCTGAAGCAAACATGTTGAGCAGAGCCTGGGGTCTTTTCATTGTGAATGATGTGAGGGTGTTCGGACTTTGTCTGTGCAGGGTTTGGAGAAACTTGAAAGAACCGAGTAAGGTCCGACTGATAACAGGGTACCATGAACTTGACTAGTTATGGGAGGATGTCATGTCGTACCACAAGAATGACAAGTACTAGTCATTTTGAGAACAACCCATTTACATGTTTCTGTCAATAACCCTAACCCTGAATATGCGAATACTCAAGTGACTCCCTCTGTTGCACTGAACATTAGCTCGGACCAGCCTGTTGAACACCAGACTCAATGGAGAATGTCTACAGATACTGCTTGTGCTATTGGCCCTTCTGAGGCAGGGGCATCCTTGGTTCAGACTATTGTATACACTAAGGCAACATTGAAGCGGAAGAAAAAACCCAAGCTCAATTTTTACTGCTCAGTGCCTTCTTGCGAATATCTTGGTTTCCTTCAATGACGTCGGATCCAAAAACTGCTGCAATGTTCCGTGTTCTCGAGCAGTATCATCTACTCTTTTTCGAGTCTAAAGTATCTGCCTATGAATTTTATCACTCACTCAGGCGGATGTCTGATAACACCAGCCTACTTCCCATCAAGGTAAATTCTAATTTTCTAGTACCATTGAAGTGACTCCAGCTTCCCTACAGGATTAATATGAATTGCTTATGCGGATGGTATGCAAGTGGCACCACTTGAAGATGCTTAAACGCTCAGGGTGAGGTCACAACCCCAGTGGCATAGATGGGACGGCTGAGGGTGAATGCACTATATTGTGCCCAGCATGCCCACACCCAGGGAAGAACCTTCCAGCTGATTGGAAAGATTCTCCTCAGCAGTGAGTTTAGAGCGAGCTTCAGTCCAGAGTAGAACTACTGCTAATATAGGTACTGTTAGGTGGTTGTATGCATTGTTCCTCACTATTGACACTAATTTCTGGTTAAAATGCAAGGCCATCTCGAATGACAATATCAACCAAAGCCTGAGTCGTGGCTGGGGTTATTTTGTAGAGGAAGGAGCTTATAAGGATTTCTTGTGCAGTAGTGTGGACAGCATCCAGGAAGTTAGTTAGTTTTGATTATTCTCTATGTGCATTGACAGTTATTTTTGCAGAAATCAACATGTTCAAGTCATAACACTGCACATATGGCCAATATGAAATCTAGTCAAGGACTTGCTACCACCGGTTTAGGTACTGTCGACTGCACATGCCACAACACAAAACGGCCCAATGCTGTGGGAGATCTCCAAAAGGGCAAAAGGTAAATTGCCATTTGCATTCGGAAGTCAGCAATCTAATATGGGCACAGATATATTAACATGGACTACTTGTTCTTCTTGACACTTTCTATGTATCCTATGATATCGCATGCCAGTGGCACAAAAAATTATGGCACCACATGAGTGCCTTTCCATTGTCAATGCACCTTTCACATGCTGCTAAGACCATCTCATTTTTTGTACCGAAGTTCCACATACCCGCTCATATCAAGCAGTGCCAAACCTCATTCTCATTCAACTCAAGAGCGGGGTAGGACGGACTGATGGAGAAGCACCAGAACATGGCTGGGCCAATATTAACCCCATCTCTTCAAGCACCAAAGAAATGGGACCTGGTGCACAGCGAGACACCCTTGACAACTACTTCGGAGACTTGAATTGGAAAAAAAGTTGTTGGACTCGGTGAGTTAATTTTCATGAAAACAATACAATAACTTAAGTTTTATCAGGTAGTACTATGCTTCGCAAGATGAAGGATGCATTACCAGAGTGAGAGAACCACTGTGAAGCATTCGAGGACCTTGACGATGGTTTGCAAGGCAAATATGGCGCCTACCTCAAACAGTGGAGAGAACAAGTGTAGGCTTGGGAGCGTGATGCTACACAGCCCAATCCTTTTGAACGAAAGGCAGAAAGTAAGTACAAGATCATGATAGTAATACTTATGTGCTCATCTTGAACCTTGATACACATAGCTATTACTATGGCTTCTGTATGAGTGGAGCTGGCTAGGGAGGACCAGATTGACCTTCAAACAGGGACTTGCCTTGCCCTACACGAGGACTGCACTCCTAGTGTGTTGATCAGTACTGGCTTGGAACTTGAGGAACAGCAGTGAGTGTCCCAACCATTGGTTACCAGATCTTGTTCTTACTTTACTAGATGCTGAATGAAAGTAGACAGAGCTGGCCTTGGAGTTCATGCAACAGACAATCAAGAAGGTAAGATGCTCCAGTGGAGCAACACTCTCCAATGGCGTATCAACACCTGGGTGAAGATGCAGGAACTATACATGCCATTTCACGCTGCACTACATGTGCGCAACTCGGAGAGTTCAGTATTAGACAATGTGACCATTGCACCAGAAGTAATCAAGCTCTTGCCACCATCCCAGATCAGCAGGACTGCATCTTGTGACACCCGCCTGCAATCCATCAAATGGAAGCTGCAGTATGCGCAAGCTCACGATGCACGCTGATCTCTACGGTCAAACTTACGTGCCCAGACTGCGATCCTCAAGTACAAAGACCGCAACCTTCATGGACAAGGAGCAAACACAAGGGCATGGAATACATTGAAAGCTGTTGAGGGAAGGATTGAAACTGCTGCCAGCACTTTTGAGCATGCACATAAAGCCCTCGTGGTTCTTGCCCCACAAGTGAATCAGACCAGGTGGCACTTGTCACTGCAGCCACTAGACCATGCCAACATCCGCTCAATGACAGACATACTATGGGAAGAATCAGAGGGAACAAGAAAGCTGTCGTGGATTTGGAATATGTGGGGAGCAGCAGCAAATGAAATGGACAAGGACAATGCCTTGGAAGGTCCATGGCTCTTCATTTTTTGCTCCTAGTCAGGCTCACAGTCAATCAGATATGTGAATAGAATGGTGCAAAGCCAGGGCACGAGCAATGCTGTGGGCAGAAGAGGTGGAATTGTTACAAGAGGAGATGTGAAGGGTTCTGCAATATTTTGAATGGGACGTGCAGCGCTGGGACGAGCGAGGCTTGGAAAACATCTTACAGGATACGGATGAAGATGAATGCAAGGCACATATTGCAGTAACATATCTCCGTATTATACGAGTTAACGGACTTGCATAATATCCCGTATGATACAGGCCAGCGGACCATGGGCCGAAGGTAGATATATCCTCGACTGTGACGGATGGGCCGGGAGTGTTATTATTCCCGATGGAGACGGGTGGGCCCAGGTGGGGAATATGTAAAGTAGATGGGTGGGCCGATGGACATGAATTTTCAATAGACGGATCGGCTGAGGTAGTTGGATATTATGTAGATGGGTGTACCAAGGTAGATATGTATCAAATAGCCGGGTATATCAAGGGTGCTTGTTATCACATAGACGGGTGGGCCCAGATATATATCATATTAGACGGGTGGGCCGATGAATTAATATTATTTTGTAGACGAGTGGGCCGACGTATTGGTATTATTTTGTCGATGGGTGGGCCGAGGGAGCGGTGAAAGATTTATTATATACAGGTGGGCCGACGGTAGACATAAAAATGATGTCCTAACTCCCGGATGTGTTAATTTATCTCTGGCATGCGAATCTTGGGCTTCGGGTTTTGGGTGTCAGGTCTCGATATTCAGGACTCAATATTTGGGACTTGGTACTCAATGGTTGGGACTTGATGGCCGGGCCTTGGGTGTTGGGACTCAAATCTTGGGCTTTGGGACTCAATTGTCGGGACTTGGGTTTCAAGACTCGGTAGTCAGGACTCGATGGTTGGGACTCAATGGTCGGGACTCGATAGTCGGGCTGCGGGACTCGATTGTTGGGACTCAATGGTTGATAGTGGAGACTCAAAACTCGCAACTCATCGCAATGTTTGAGTTTCAAGTTTTGAGTCTTGAATCTTGGGCTTCAGGCTTCGGGTCTTGATATATGGGTCTTGATATTCAGGACTCTATGTTTGGGACATGATATTTGGTATGCGGGACTCAGCATATAGCAATAGGTCAGATATTTGAAAGTCAGTATGTAATTTTCATTACTTATTGCATCATGTACAGAATTTAGACTTCAACATTCTGAACTGAAGGACTAGAACTACTCTGGTCGCTGTGGGTTCAATTTCATTAGGATGGTGGTGAACATCTGAATCTCTGCCATCTTTTCACGGATGCCAGCTTGTTGATCCTCAATCACTGTCAGGAGGTGTTCCCTCATCCACCTCAGTGCCTTCAGCATTGCAACTGAGCTTTCTGCTGAGTGCCGAGTGCCGAGTGTTGAGTTCCGAGTTCTGAGTGCCAAGTGCCCCGATGCTTCTGGGCATTAACACCCAGATAGCCCACGCTCTCAGGTGCCCATCAGAATTTAGACCATCTCAAATGGATGTGATGTGAGTGAGATATGAGCAAAATACTATATACCAGGTGAATTTTGGCATCAGAGGTTCAATGCCTTCGATGTTTTTGATGTCGGGTCTTGATGCTTTCGGGTATTGACATGTAGATAGCCCTCAATCTCAGGGGTGTGGCAAAATTCAGATTGTCTGAAACAGATATGATTTGAGCATGATATATGCAAAATACCATATACTGACTACCGAGTGCTGAGTACCAAGTACCGAGTACCAAGTACCGAGTACCGAGTCCCGGGTCCCAGGTCCCGGGTCCCAGGTCCTGGGTCCCGAGTCCCGAGTGCCCGATGCTTCCGGGCATCAACACCCAGATAGCCCTCACTCTCAGGGCCCGTCAGAATTTAGATCATCTCAAACGGACGTGATTTGAGTGAGATATGAACAAAATACTATATACCAGGTGAACTGTGGCATCAGAGGTTCAATGCTTTCGATGTTTTTGATGTCAGGTCTCGATGCTTTGGGCATTGACATGCAGATAGCCCTAGATCTCAGGAGTTCATCAGAATTTAGATAGTCTTAAATAGATATGATTTGAGCAAGATATATGCAAAATACCATATACTGACTACCAAGTCCTGAGTCCCGAGTACTGAGTCCCGAGTACCGAGTCCCGGGTCCCAGGTCCCGAGTCCCGAGTGCCCGATGCTTCCGGGCATCAACACCCAGATAGCCCTCACTCCCAGGGGCCTGTCAGAATTTAGATCATCTCAAACGGATGTGATTTGAGTGAGATATGAACAAAATACTATATACCGGGTGAACTGTGGCATCAGAGGTTCAATGCTTTCGATGTTTTTGATGTTTGGTCTCGATGCTTTCAGGCTTTGACATGTGGATAGCCCTCAATCTCAGGGGTGTGGCAACATTCAGATTGTCCGAAACAGATATAATTTCAATGAGATATATGCAAAATACCACATACTGACTACCAAGTGCTGAGTACCAAGTCCCGAGTGCTGAGTGCTGAGTGCCGAGTTCCGAGTTCCGAGTGCCCCGATGCTTCCGGGCATCAACACCCAGATAGCCCTCACTCCCAGGGGCCCATCAGAATTTAGATCATCTCAAACGGATGTGATTTGAGTGAGATATGAGCAAAATACTATGTACCAAGTGAATTTCAGCATCAGAAGTTTGATGCTCCTGATGTTTTTGATGTCAGGCCTTGCACCAAGGGTAAGCACATGGCACAACAGGAATAAATCCTGTTGTCCTAGTATCCTTACATATTGCATATACTATTCAAGGGATGTTGGGGATCATATTTTGCCTCAAACAGACATGATTTGAGGGAGATATGAGCAAAATACTATTTACTGGGTGTGTCTGAGCTTCGCAGGTTCAATGTTTTTGTTGTCAGCCTTGTGTGGGAAAAATTCTAAAACATCAGGAGAAACGTAAAAACACATCATCAGGGACTGCATCAGGTTTGCTATGATAACACCTATGTATCATATGATAGATTGGCTTCCAATGTACTGTTCCAGTCCCTGAACCAGTATCTGTCAGTGGTATGTATGTCTAAATACAAAAAAAAACTCGAAATTGGTCACAACTGCATAGAACCTCAAGGCAATCACTGTGCACTGGTGCAAGAAAGTTACAATCACAAAACATATACATCAGCAAAATATGATTTTGCCACACGGTTACCAGAAGGTCACAAGCTTTGACAGTGCTTACTATACTAAGGATATGATTGTCTTAACTCAATAGTCTTAACTTGCTAGTCATAATATAAGCTTTCTTAATAACCATAACTGTCATATCTTCCATAATAATCCTAACCCTCACAGCTTATGTATTATGTAGTAATCAACTATCATATTAGACTATCAAGTGAAGACTATGAATTTAAGACTATCCTATTAAACCTATTGTATTTTATTCTAAGTCTATACAATAGACCTGTGATGCTTACAGTCATTGACCGTCATTTGAGTTCGAAATTTTCGGATGTCTACCACAACACAACCCGACACAATCTCGAAAATCGCTTTCGGGGATGTCACGATAGATAGCTAATCTACTTCAAACATCATTTTGAAGAACATCAAACGAGACATTATTCCACAATGAAAAGTGTGTAAGTCTTGGTGTTATCGTACGTTCACCATCATTTGAGTTCACCCAAAAAGGCAGATTTATTCCCTAGTCGCGCAGATTAATCTTCTTCCTCGCTATCATCTGACTCATCCTCACTGTGTCAGCACTCACAGTCACAGATATCCCTTTCTCCCTCCATTCCTCTGCTGCCTCCTGACAGATGGTTTTCAGTGGTTTCCGTTCCATCTCAGGTTTCTGTAGCTCGGCTTTGTAGGCCTCCATGGCATGAGCAATGGCTTTTTCTCGTTCACGAGATGCGAGCCGTTTTTTCATTGAGACAGACTGTGCATGCTTGGCAATCTCGAGTGGTGAGTAAAGGTTGATGGACTGAACAGCAGACTCATGGATTGCCACTGTGTTACTACTGTACTCGACAGACGTGCATGAAGTACACCTGTATCGAAGCTTGACACGATGATCCTCAATCATGTTCGTGTTTATTGGATCTCGCTTATTTTGCTTCGGTGACGCTGATAAGATACTATTGAGACACTCTGCACCGGCAACATTCTGGCAACACACACACTCATCAGCTCCCTTGCGGAATAGAACAGTGATGTGCTTGAAGGTTGTTTGCAGGTATTTCTTCAATTTACGAATCCGATTCTAGTTGTTTTGCTTTCAGGGACGCATAATAGTGAAATTTTCGCAACAAAACATACCATCGCACATTTGTTTGAGGTCTTTTATACCTATCATTACTGCCAATATGTAGTTAGGCACATAACTCGTATGATAGAACAAAAATGTTACATGGGATAGTATCAAATTCGAGTGTCATACAAGGTAAACGCAAATGATGGTGAAAACTCAAATGACGGTCAATGACTGTAATGAGTGTCAGCCTGAACAGTATATTAGAGATCACACTATCATACTACACATAGGTATGACTATTGAAGACATGATGTAGTGCCTTATGATGTGTTTTTATGTGTCTCCTGATGTGTTGAGAATGTCCTACATTACATCATATGTCAATGTGAGGCCATATGAATTCTGTGACACTCCTGACATTAAGGGCTATCCACATGTCAATGAACACAATCATCTAGACCTCACATTGAAATCATTGAAAGCATCAAACTCCTGATGCTGAAATACAACCAGTATGTAGTATTGTGCATGCTTGAAAGCATTGAGGACCGACATCAAAATCATCGAAAGCATCGAACTTCCCATGCTGAAACTCACCTGATATATAGTATTTTGCTGATATCTCACTCAAATCACATCCGTTTGAGATGATCTAAATTCTGACAGGCCCCTGGGAGTGAGGGCTATCTGGGTGTTGATGCCCGGAAGCATCGGGGCACTCGGAACTCGGAACTCGGCACTCGGCACTTGGCACTTGGCACTCGGAACTTGGGACTCGGGACTCAGCACTCGGTAGTCAGTATATGGTATTTTGCATATATCTCACTCAAATTATATCTGTTTCAGACAATCTGAATGTTGCCACACCCCTGAGATCGAGGGCTATCTACATGTAAATGCCCGAAAGCATCGAGACCTGACATCAAAAACATGGACAGCATCAAGCTTCTGATGCCAAAATCCACCCGGTATATAGTATTTTGTTCATATCTCACTCAAATCACATCCGTTTGAGATGATCTAAATTCTGATGGGCCCCTGAGAGTGAGGGCTATCTGGGTGTTGATGCCTGGAAGCATCGGGCACTCGGGACTCGGGACTCAGGGCCCGGCACTCGGCACTCGGCACTCGGCACTCGGCACTCGGCACTCTGCACTTGGTACTCAGTACTCGGTAGTCAGTATATGGTATTTTGCATATATCTCACTCAAATTATATCTTGTTTCAGACAATCTGAATTTTGCCACACCCCTGAGATTGAGGGCTATCTACATGTCAATGCTTGAAAGCATCAAAACCTGACATCAAAAACATCGAAAGCATTGAACCTCTGATGCCAAAATCCACCCGGTATATAGTATTGTGTTCATATCTCACTCAAATCACATCCGTTTGCGATGATCTAAATTCTGACGGGCCCATGAGAGTGAGGGCTATCTAGGTGTTGATGCCCAGAAGCATCGGGCACTCAGGACTCGGAACTTGGTACTTGGTACTCAGGACTCGGGACTCGGGACTCTGGACTCAGCACTCAGTAGTCAGTATATTCTATTTTGCATATATCTTGCTTAAATCATATCTATTTAAGAGTATCTGAATTCTGATGATCTCCTGAGATCTAGGGCTGTATGCATGTCAATGCCCAGAAGCATTGAGACCTGACATCAAAAACATGGACAGCATCAAGCTTCTGATGCCAAAATTCAGCCGGTATATAGTATTTTGTTCATATCTCACTCAAATCACATCCGTTTGAGATGATCTAAATTCTGACGGGCCCCTGGGAGTGAGGGCTATCTGGGTGTTGATGCCTGGAAGCATCAGGCACTCGGGACTCGGGACTCGGGACTCGCTACTCGGTACTCGTGACTCGGGACTCAGGACTCGGTAGTCAGTATATGGTATTTTGCATATATCTTGCTCAAATCATATCTATTTAAGACTATCTAAATTCTTATGAACTCCTGAGATTTAGGGCTATCTGCATGTCAATGCCCGAAAGCATCGAGACCTGACATCAAAAACATCGAAAGCATTGAACCTCTGATGCCACAGTTCACCCGGTATATAGTATTTTGTTCATATCTCACTCAAATCACATCCGTTTGAGATGATCTAAATTCTGATGGGCCCCTGAGAGCGGGGGCTATCTGGGTGTTAATGCCCGAAAGCATCGGGCACTCGGGACTCGGGACTCGGAACTCGGAACTCGGCACTCAGCACTCGGTACTCAGGACTCGGTAGTCAGTATATGGTATTTTGCATATATCTCACTCCAATTATATCCGTTTCAGACATTCTGAATTTCTTTCATCTCCAGTGCCGAGTGCCGAATTCCGGGTCTCGAGTTTCCGGTCTCAGTACTCGGTATTCAGTCCTCACTGATTCGAAACAGTTATGAGTTTCGAGCTTCGTGTTGAGTACTGAGTATCGAGTACTGAGACCTGAGATTCAGCATTTGGTACTCGGTATTCAGTAGTCAGTACTTTTGAATTTCGTATTTGGAGTTTTGTTTTTTGTTTCCAATCTTTTGTCTCGAGTGCAGATTGCCGAATTCCGGGTTTCGGGTGTCGGGTGTCGGTACTTGTACTCATTACTCGGTTGTCAGTACTCAGTGATTCAAGTCTCGAGACTTGAGACTTGTGATTCACAAGTCAAAATTTGAATCTAATGTACTCGGCCTATCTGTCTATATGATACGTATCTGGGCCCACCCGTCTATCTAATATTGCCCAATTTCGGCCCACCCGTCTATGTAAAATTCCCCACTTCAGCCCACCCGTCTATCTAATATGACCCCACATTGGCCCACCCATCCATCTAATATATAATTCACCTCACCCTCGGCCCACCTGTCTATCTAATATTCCCCCACATCGGCCCACCCGTCTATCTAATATTTCCCTACGTCGGCCCACCCATCTATCTAATAAATATTTCACCACTGCCTCGGCCCATCCGTCTACAAAATAATACTAATACATCGGCCCACCCGTCTATATAATACTATTTGCTATATATCTCTCCTCAGGTCTATAATATAATGTCAATCCTACTCTACATATTACCCACATGGGCCCACCCATCTCCATAATAATATTTCTCCCGGCCCATCCACAATTGTCGATGATATATATAACATCAGCATAGATGGGCCCACCTGTCTCCATCGGAAATAATATTCCTCCTGGCCCACCCGTCAACATCGGGGATATACATAACATCGGCCCATAATCCGCTGGGCCATATTACACGGGATATTATGTAGGTCGGGTGACCCGTATAATACGGGATTTGTCACTGAAGGGGCTCTGCAAGGGACAGATGGCATATGCCAAAGGTCAAGCTTGTTTGCATTGAAAGCTTGCCAAGTCCTTCAAGACCAGCTGGGCTGACACCTTAGCACTGGTGGACACATTCGACAACCACTCACTCGTCAATCAGCAAGGCATGAACTTGGATAGATGAACTTTTGTAGTACATACACATGTGGCTAGAGTAAGTATCAAAATGTGATGCTCTCAATAGATGAGTCATTGGATGCATCAAATGGAAGGGATGCATCAGTGAAGGGGATGCATCAGCGAGTGAAGGGAATGCATCAGACTGGAGGATGCATCAGCAAAAGGGAAGCATCAGACGAGATGCAGGGGATGCAGGGGATGTATCAAAGCAAAGGGTGCTACAATTGCACCAATGATACATCATTGGAGCACTACAGTTACAGTCTTTGATGCATCAATATGACACGAACCTGTGAAGCAAGACTGCCTTGATTTTACAGCAGACCTGGTGGCTAACGAGCAAGACTATACAATATGTGGACCTGTAACTCCAAGAGCAGTTGACGAGCTGATGGCTACTGGGAATCTTTGAGAGCTCGATCAGCTGCTCGTGAATGCAAGGGAAATTGATTGTAATTAGTTCTGTCTGCTTATTGTGTAGCTACTTGCAAATAATCGTCATTGATGGTACAGGCGTCACTTGCTTCTCATCATCAGTGAATTCATGAGTCTGTGTTATTGTAACTGTAAGAACTATTGGGTCCCCCTTTTTGAGCATTCTCATTCTCTGATATTTATGTTGTGAATTACATGACTATTCAAGGCTTTCTCATGGAAAGTGATGTTCGCATTGGTCATCAAATCTAGATTAGCATGCGAGATTGTGACAATGTTGTGATATTGCATCTTGCAAGGGTCAGTAGCATCAAGTGGGTACGTTTTCTGAGTGTTCTTATTTTTCTTTCCTTATGTTTCAACTATAAGGTTATTTATGACTTTTCGATAGAACACACCTTTCACATGGACCAACAAGGTGTTGGTGTTGGTGACTAAACATGTTCCTCCAATAGTTTTGGATGTGGCACATTGAATTAGCAGAACTTTACTCCGTGGCAAGTCTCTACCTCATCTCAACTTCAATGCCTGCACTAGGGGCCTGGGCTAATGATAAAGTTTAGATCACAGAAGACATACGTTTCATGTCTCACTACCATAAAGATCAAGGCAACAGTCACAATTAAAGGAAAAAAATAAGTGTCCTTGGCCATAGGCTTCTTAGTCGTAGTCTTATGCTTGCTCCTGTTGGTCACAGGTGTTGCCTCGGGTGCACGCAAAGTAGTGGCCTTTGAGGTAGAAGCAACAGGAGCCTTCTCTTTCTTCTCCTTTTTCTTCTTCACCTTAGTCGGCTTGGCCTTCAGAGCCATGAGATTACCATGCATAGACTTAATTTGAGCCTCCATGATGGTGATCCTGCCTGTGTATATAAAGTACATTAGTAGATGAACACACTGGGTATGTGAGGTCCACCTGCGATTACATTCTTCCTCCTCATCCTCATCCTCGTACTCTTCCTCTTCATCATCACATGCATCCTGAAGGGCCAGCAGATTCTTCCACTTCTTATCAAACAACTGCTGCAACTCAATCCCTGTCTGATTGACAGGTGTTCCAGTAGGGTTGAATAAGAAACAGTTGCGGATCATGAGCTTGAAGTCATCAAAGAACTTTGAGGCATTGTAATACCCCCTGGCCTCGAGCTTCTTCCGCACGGTAGACATGTCCATAGGCTTCTTGATGACTTTATAATATGTCGGAATATCAAGCTTTACAGCATCTGTAGGATTGTGAGCAATCTCATCACAAGCTATGAAGTTGACCTTGGTCATACCAACAAGCTCATAAAACAGAGCAGCAATTGTTTGATACTGCTTTTGCTGAAGATATATTTGAGCTGCTCCCCTGTGCCAACGTCCTTCAGTACCTTGACCTTGCACATCTGTTTCAGTGCATCGGCATATGGCAGGTCTTTCAGAGGGGGTGGATGGATTTCACGTTTCGGCCATCCAGATGCCTGTTCGGCCTCATTGCGTCTAATGACAGGAACTAAGGTTGAAGGATGACGAACAGGTGCTGCCGTGGCTTTCTTGGAGGGAGCTGGTGGTGGTGGAGGTGGCAATAATGTGGCAACTTTCTTGACAACAGGAGGCTTCGGCTGCAATAATAAGTCATGCATGCAGCAATCATCAAAAGGTGACATACCTCGGCTGGAGGTGGAAGCTGCTTAATCTGCTTATCAAAGACAGCCTCAACATGTTACCTGCCTGAGCAATCACATGGTCTGGGCCATTGAATGTGATGCAATTACTGAACACTAGTCGCATGTCGGAAATGAACTCCTTGGCACTGTAATAGCATGGAATGTTGGGACTAGTCTCCAGCTTGGTGGTAATAGATACCATGAGCTTGCACTATGGTGCTGAAGTCCATCGGGGTCTTGATTATGGACAGGTAATGGGGATTATTAAGAGCGACGTGTCCATGGGATGCACAAACACAGCAGCATCCTTGAGCTTCTTAAGTGAGTGTACCATTGACAGACAAAATCTGTGTTGCACGGGGCCGAGGGTCTATATGTTGTTACCTGTAGGTATGGGCACTGGGATTGGACTTGATACAATGGTGTCACTGTTTGTTTGCACAGAGGACACTGTAATAGGAGGGGGAGAACCAGTCTTCAGGGTCGAGAAAAAGAAATGGATTAACACGCCTGTATGGCGCACAACAAGAAAAATGCTCACATTGGCAATGGATGCCTGATCGGTGTCTGAATATTTACAGGTGCTTAGCTGGGGGTAGTCTAGCTTCATTATCATCATCAATGGCATCAGAGCGCTGCTGAGGAGAATCAAAGTTGGAAGTAGCACACAATGTTGATGGGCCAGCAGGAGCTGGTGATGAATGGTGTGGTGTGCTATTAGAGCGACCATTGGTGGTAGGGGGGCACTGGTCCATGTGGATATCTCCATCCAGTAGCGAGTTTGAACTTGTTGAGGCCTGGGAGTGTCATGGTGTTGATGAGGAGGTGGTAGACGATAGTGAGCGTACATATGTTCATGATGACCAGTGTTGAAGCTGGAAGATTGAAAATCAAGTTTCAACCCATGAGAGAAAGCGGCATTGAGGTGACCGTACATCGCCGATCTGACTCAGAAACGCGGTCAGGTTTTGTGCCATTATTTGTTGATGTAGATAACCCACAGACTTTGTGTGGCCTATATCTCTCATGACGTCAAACTTTGAGTAAAACATTAATGAGAATTGAAACCGTTGCCATACTACTAGTGACCAAGTACTAATACATGTATTTACTGCAATACACAACACATGTTAGCAAGCTCTACCTTGAACCGCACTTTTTCATCCCCAGTAAGCTTGGACATTTGCTTTTGGAGTCCGTGTACTGAGTACTAGTTGCAGTACTCGCAAACACCACATGCCCAGGCCCGTCAATTTTTTTCTCCAGTGCCCAACTGCATGACATGACTGCAAGGGAGATGGTGTTCTTGAGTTGGGGTTCCCAGTCGTCTGCATTGAGGGATATATATCGAAAATATTCCTGGTCTTCGATTATGAAATCTAGCAGATCGATGAGGGCCAAGTGGCTGAATGGGATCCGATGTGTCTGTAGAGTCCCATCAGCCACTGACAGCTGAAATAAAACATCAGTGAGCAACATGTGAGAGCAAACAAAACATACCTGTATAAATGCATCAGAGAATAAGTGGTTCAACAAGGTCATATTTTCTGCCATTGTCCAAAAGGATTCCCGGGCCGGCACACCTCTGACTTTACTCACTGGCTCATTAGTACTACTACTAGTACATTGAGCTTTCTCTAAGTTATGTTATTTAATTCCCTCACTAACTTATTGGCTTCTCAGTAGCAAAACAATTTTGTAACTTTTCCCATGTGTCATGCCAAATTGCCGGTCCACTGTGACCGTAACATATCATACTCATCGTAGAAACTTCATCAGCTGCACTGCATAACTATTTGCTTGTCTAGACTGGGATGCAAAAGGACCATGACAGTAAATCTGAACAAGTGGGTCGACAGATAAGTTCAAGTTAAATTCATTTTTTTTCTCGCTAACAGTGACCTTAGCTCCATTAATCACAACACCCACAAGGCCATTCCCCACACAGCAGTGATAACACATGTAACATATGTCACCGCTTTTCTATATGTAAGTTATGATCTAGCACCAGTACCATAACAAGTTCAACTGAAGTGACCCCATCATGTCCAAGCACAACACACTGTGTCCTCATGCAACAAGTACTCAGCCTGCTTGGATCAATGACATGATCATCCATGCCATCTGGCCTGACTGCATGACTGAATTCTCTAAACCGGACTTGGATTCCAAGTCAACGTTGTCTATGACAGACCCTTTTGTCCTCACTCACTGGATGCCAGAAAATCAGCGAGTTGCTGCTATGCAGACCAATGATCAGAAGGGTCATGAGAGGAAGGTGGGCATTTGCAGCCTCTGTCATTTCACCATACTGATGATACATTAGAAAGTTGAACCTGATCAAGTTGGTGGTGAGGCGGTTATGCTAGCTCAAACTACTTGCCTGGGCCACACTCGCAAATTGAAGTAGAAGCTCAACGTTGTAGATGCTAAAAAGGAAAATATATCTCCACATCCTCTTCCAACCACGAAATGTATCTGTCGGGAGAAAACTGGCACAGATTGGCAGTCAGTTCTCGATATTGTTAAACATGGTGAGGAGCGACAGAATGAGGTTGTCATCAACTTGAAGGAGGTGAAGGCTTGTGGCACTGCCGCTGCCATCCTCAAAGGAGCTTCTGCTTGGTAGTCAATACTGTAGTAACTCATGTTGCGAAGGAGTCACAGTAGTAGAAGTTATTGACTCAGACTTTACTGACAGTTGGCTCACACCTTAATGATAACTTACTATGTACATCGTGTAGCAATGGTACATGCCCGTGTAGATTGCACATAATCAAAAAGACTCCCCTTGCACTTCAAGTTAGTAATCCAAGCAAGTCAGAAAATCGCACTCAGTTTCAGTCACTCTGACAACTTCAGAAAATCGAATAGCGAAACTATACAACTTGAAGGATGATCACCGTGACTAGATCACTGGCAGTCCCCAACGTAGTGGTCCAGAGACCTAGCTCACCCAGACTTCTCCATATAGTCAGTGAGCATACACAACCCGGAACAGGTGCCATCTATCATGAACGGTTCTGGGAATATTTTGCAGACTCGATTGATGCATGCTACCTAACAAAACAGAGAATTGCCACACAGTATATACTATGATGTTTGTGAAGCTACAGGGAAAACTTTGTCCCATCATACAATGAACTTTGTTGTCAAATACAGCTCTACCGCCCGAATCTGTGATGCAAGGTCAGGATGAGTTTCATCCCTATAAAAGATCAATACAATGATTACCTCGAAAATCTTCAATAGAATTCCCCGATGTTCTACAAACCAACTGCGAATCACGAAGCATTGTCACTGCAGTGGCCTTCTTCACTCCCCAGGGTCATAATAGATTTGTCTAACTTGTCTAAGATTGTAAGTCATATCCAATCATCAGTGGTAACATCACTCACAGGTAACAAAAGTACACACAGGCAGCACTTTCGAGGTAATTGAGCTGTGTGCCTCCAATAGCAAATGACAATGCATCACGACTGTATGCAGTGATCCCAAGGTCTATGCTACTTTTAACCTCATCCTTGCTGCAAGCCATGAGCTCTTTTATTGAGGTGCCCAAAGGTTCCTCAGCAGCATTAGTGTATGTTTCACCTTCAACCTCTAGAGTCATCAGAAGAAACTTCAAGTGTTCTTTACATGCGTGGACTTCCCAGGCCCTTGCCACAGTGACGGTTCACCTCCACTCAACGTCAACATGCATCATGACAATAGCTTGGGACACGCATCAGGTGTTATGTTGCATAAACAACATGCAATTTGGTCTTTGCTCTGGCACGATGGTTTGTCAATAAGGTGAACACACATAGCTTATTAACATACCTTCTGATTTTTTTCCTGATTCATGTAGTCATCGTGGCATAACTGATTGTCCAAAAGGCACTCGAGTCCATTGGGACTCCTCCGGTAGGTGTTGGGATTTGTTTTTGCACACTTCACATAACGAGATAGGTCATGGATTATGGGGGGAGGGGTTGCAGGTTCATTTATACTATCATCTGATGAAGTAGTATCAGATGATAGCGACCTTGCATGTTTGCACGTGGTTCGTGGGATACAACCACTCCGAGTCATCATATGGGTCAGGCGAGTCAGAGCACTTTCCAGCTCCTCACTAGTGGTGTATCCATTAGGCCTATCCTCATCCTTGTAGTCAGGACTAGATCCTCTACTAGTAGTAGAGCTTGAAGGAGGAGTATAAAAGGGGATGCTTGGTATGTACTGGTGGGCAGAGTTCATGTGAGGTGGCTGGGTTCAAACAGTCAGATGAGTTCTTATGAGCCCATATCTATTAATAAAGCAGTTTTCCCTATGTAGTCTGTCAGTACTTCTGAGGCAACTTGGTATCGATAAGCTGAGAATGAGGCTGCCAGTTTGCATCCTTCACAAACAACTGTAACTATTATGATTGTCCTCTCCGAGACTCAGAGTCAGGCAGAACTAGATTCAGATACTTATAACTCTCCAAGTACATGATCTGCTTGGAAGGTGGCCATTCTTTGGTATCATAGGTTTACTGTGATTAGTAGGTGTGTGAGCCTGAGGCAGCTGGGTTCAAAAACCAAGTTCTGTCACAGTTATGAGTGACTTCTGTATCTAGTCTACTACTAATATAGCAAAATGTGTTCCAGGGTATGGGGACCTGTTAAGACCGTAGCTCAAAGGTTGACGGGATCCGAAGGGCTTGGCCTCAGCTCATGCGCTGTGCCCCTTACCCGAGTACATGCCCTTAATTTCAGAATGAAGTCCAGATGGAATCCGATGAAGTCTGAAGGACTTCCGGAGGCTGGCTACTCTGGTTGAGTGCCGGAGGACTTCCGGATGAGTGTGGGAAACTTCCGGAGGAGTACAGGAAACTCCGGAGGAGTTTCATCCGCTGCATTGGGTCCAAAGGTGAGACTTCCCAAGGTAAGTTCCCTAGATAGAAACACATAGAGGATATGCTGCAAAGGACAGAGTCCAAAGCAGGATAGGATAGGAAGAGTGGTCCAAAGGACAGGACGTCCGGAGGTCCGAAGGTTAGGATATCCAAAGGTTAAGACGTCCAAAGGTTAAGACATCCAAAGGTTACGACATCCAAAGGTTACGACGTCCGAGGGTCCGGAGGACCGGAGGAGTGGGCAGGATTCTAGGACAAGAGAAGGAGGGCTACAACGGGCAAGGTCCGGAGTAGAAACAGATGGAGGTAGACTACACTTAAGTAGAGACAGAGTTGACAGGAAGTAGACAGAAGTCTCAGAAAGACAGGAAGTGCTGGAAAGGCAAAAGTCCGGCTTAGGGAATCAATCCCTAAGCATGGATGGGGACGGAAGACAAATCCGGAGGACCGGAAAGTCGGCCTAGGGAAGGATTTCCTAGGCCTAAGGAAAGTCAATACTAAGATGGACCGAAGTCTGAGAACAGATGCGAGAGAGAGCAAGTCTATGTTGAGCGGAATCTAAGATGATATTCAAACTAAGGAAACTTTACAGGAGTTGTACAGAGGTTTATATACTGGAAGGGATCCGAGAGGATCAGTAAGCTGAACACTAATGCTATGTATGAGCATGTGGAAACAGATTGGTAAGTATGAATGGAACATAAGTAAATGAACTCGGAGATGAGACAGAGTACAAGAATAGATAAGCAAGATGGAAACACAGATAACCGAAGTCCGGAGTCAAGGGGATTACCATAAGGAGATAGACACTGATTTTGATCCTTTAGGGTCGAACATTCTTGCTAGCAAGAGTAGCAGCTAGGAGAGCAGGAGACTCATATATTTTGGTTTGGTGCTTTTACCTACAGCCCAGCCATATCTTGTCATCACATTGCAACACCCCTTCCAAAACTCAGACTTGCAAAATGGCCAAAACGATGCTGATGTTGCAATGGACTTGGAGGGTCTTGAAAATAATTTTGACCATAATGCCTTACATTCGTCCTGTGTAGCAGCTTTGCATTGAATGAATCTGCTGACCACTCCACTATTTCAGGGGATCCAGTGCTTCCTGGGAGACATGTTCCAAGGCCTTTCGATGATATTGACTATTCAGCTGAGGATCTCAATGACTGTGATAATGCCCACACCCCATTGCTCTCAGCCCGACTCAGAATCCGACGTTTTATTCTAACTCTAAGAGATACCCTCCAGACTGCCTTCAATATGTTTGGACTCTGTCACCTATATCCTTGTCGTCCTTCCTTTGAACTGAATAAATTTATTTCATCATCGTTACTTGCAAGATCATGTCCAACCGCTGCTCAAGGAACTGATTCCCCAACAAAGGTCCTTCCACTGCCTTACCTATTTCCTAACACGACTATTTATTGTTTGATAACCTGGATGAATTCAGGTAGCCATCAGAAATTGGAGACAGGTCCAGCAACTTGTAACAGGCATTCTACAGACAAGTGACTTCGACATCAAGCATCTTGAAGGGTTTTTGGTGAGGAGGAGTTTGCAAGAATTGGATATGGATGTGAGTGGGGATAAAATCACTTTCCCCAATGATTGGATTGAGACCGCAGTCACCATCGACATTCCAACAAAGTCGAAAGAAGAAGAACCTAAAACATACACTATTCCTGGCTTTCATCATTGGCCTCTTATCGAAGTGATCCGTGCGGCATTTGCAGACATTCAAGCAGCCGCATTCCATCTGTTGCCTTTCAAGCAGCTTGGAAGGATCCTTTAGATGGACATCAGGAGTGAGTATTTGACGAAATTTACACTTCTGATGCCTGGCTGGAAGCTCAGGACAACCACCAGAAGCTTCTGAAAGAACCTGGTTGTTCACTGGAGCACGTCATAGTGGGTTTAATGTTCTTTTCTGATGCCACACACTTGGCGAATTTCAGAACTGCGAAGGCTTGGCCACTGTACCTATATTTCGGGAATTTGACCAAGTATGCTTGGTCCTTGCCTCAATCAGGAGCCTGCCATCTAGTAGGCTTTTTACCTTCGGTGAGTCTGATTTCTGGGTGCTTGTCTACCACTCATTGATATCAACTGGTCTTAATAGCTTCCTGACAGTATCAAAGATATGCTAAGCAGCCTGCCTCATATATCAAAGACTGGAATGGTGTCGCTTCACACCCACTGCCGGAGGGAATTGTTCCAGTCATGCTGGGAAATCTTGCTTGATGATGAATTTCTGCATGCATACTGCCATGGTATTATTCTGAAATGTGCTGATGGTGTTCTGTGCAGAGTATTTCCCTGAATCATTACATATTTGGCTGATTATCCTGAGAAGTAGGTTTCTCCTTTATGTTGATTCAAACTGTTGGATTGCTCAGGAATTTCCAGGGCTTTAATTGCGACTATGAAGGACATGGGCTTATGTGCGTGCCCCCGCTGTCTCACACCAAAAAGTCTGTTTGCCTCTCTCGGTCTACTGAAGGATATAAAAAGCCATACAACCAAACTCCGAGTATATGTTCTAACGAACATCATCAAGGCTCGTGACTTTATTTACAAGTGGGGGGATACCGTAGATGGTTTGAAGGTAGAACATGCCCTTGGAGAAGGTTCATGGGTGCCTACTATAGTGAGCGCAGACAGTTCCTTAATGTTTGAGACCGGCTCAGATCGGCTACTACCTGCAGAATCAATTTGTCCAGAAACTTGGACTGCTCGGCCTGGACCCATTCTGCATGCTTGTCGTCGACTTCATGCATGAATGCAAATTAGGTACCTGGAAGGCGCTCTTTACCCACATTATCAGGATTCTCTATGCCCTTCCTGGGGGTGATCAGCTGGTCGCCACCCTCGACGCCAGGTATGCAGAATGTACACATATCATTGTGACTTGCTAATCAGTTGCCAACTCTCGATGTCACTATAGATTTTGACAGATCCTGACTTTCGGTGATGGAGTAGTGTGAAGGTTTGCTAACAATACTTCAGAAATGAAATGATTGGCAGCACGCGATTTTGAAGATATCTTACAGGTTTTCTTTCATTATCTGTGTCATTGATCCGATCCAGATCCGCTGGACACATCCGTCGTCCGGTCCACAGATCCGATCCGATCCTCATTTCATTTCCTGTTCATATAACTCTAACTATCGTTCATCTCCTTTCGGTATTCCTGTACACTGGTAATCTGGTTATCCTTTACTTCCGCTATTCCCACTGATCCGCTTTAACTTGTACTTCATTCCCGGTTCATGATTTACCCGTTCTGACTTACCAATACACTTCATGTATACTTTGCTTATACTTCATACGTAGCCTCGCACCTTTGCTTATTGATCATTCCGTTAGTTATCCGTAGTATATAAACCCTTGTACATGCGCTGTAGAAGATCAGTTCGAATATCATCTTAGATTGCACTCATCCTGTCTGGACTCTAAGTCCTTCCGTTATCCGTCAAGACTTGAGTACAATACTCCACATATTGCAGTAACATATCTCCATATTATACGGGTGAACGGACATGCATAATATACCATATGATACGGGCCAGCGGACCATGGACCGATGGTAGATATGTCCTCGACTGTGATGGATGGGCCGGGAGTGTTATTATTCCCAATGGAGACGGGTGGGCCCAGGTGGGGAATATGTGAAGTAGATGGGTGGGCCGATGGACATGAATTTTCAATAGACAGATCGGCTGAGGTAGTTGGATATTATGTAGGTGGGTGTACCAAGGTAGATATGTATCAAATAGCCGGGTATATCAAGGGTGCTTGTTATCACATAGACGGTGGGCCCAGATATATATCATATTAGACAGGTGGGCCGACGAATTAATATTATTTTGTAGACGGGTGGGCCGAGGGAGCGGTGAAAGATTTATTATATACAGGTGGGCCGACAGTAGACATATATTGCATAGACGGGTAGGCCGACGTGGGGGTATATAATATGGACGGGTGGGCCCAGGAGAATGATAATTGTAGACATGGAGCTCAGCTAGTTGTATATCATCCAAATCAAAGGAGGTAATAATTCAAAGTCATCTAATGATGTGGTATGGCACGGAGCTTTGCAAAGGGGTGAAGTGGAAACTCGAGCGAAGGGTACCGAGTTCTGAGACCTGGGTCTCGAGAAACAAATATGTGATGTCCAGCACACTTCCAAGCAATGGATGATAATAGATCTTTGAAAGCCAACATCATCCAAGCCTACCAAATGCCAAATGCCAAGTTCCGACTACCGAAAATCGAGTGAAGTGTACCGATATCCAAGCCCCGACTATCGAATCCTGAAAATTGACCATCGAGTCCCGACTACCGAGTCTTGAAACCTGAGTCCCTAAGCCCGAGATTTGAGTCCTGAAACCCAACGCCCGACCATTGAATCCCGACAATCAAGTATCGAGTCCCGACCAACAAGTCCCGAATCGAGTCCTGACACCCGACACCCAACACCCAACACCCGACACCTGAGATTCGAGACTCGAGTTCCGACTATGGAGTCCCGGGTATCGAAAATTGAGAGAGGTGTACTGAGATCCGAGGCCCGGGTCTCGACAAATGAATATCTGACATCCAACAGACCTCCAATCATCTGGTATTTCATTGAGCAATAGATGATAATAGATAATAGATCTTTGAAAGCTAAGATCATCCAAGGCTCCCTTATCTGATCCTCTCTATCTCCACCCCCTTTAACACCAAAGTGCGGACATTCAGGATTCAGCTTCTGATCTCACAAGATCAATTCAATCATGGATGTTTCTTCCACTTCCGATGATGAAATAACCCTCTGGCGCACTTGGGCCCTGACTGTCACTCATGTGGCATGTGATTACACGGAACAGAAATTCAATGCAGAGAAGACAGGAGGAGACCCAGTTATACCTTCTCCGAAACTAGACACTGATCTGGTGATGGCTTGTGATCAATTGGTTCATCAGCTCATAAAGGCATATAAAAATCCCAGTGAGTCTTACTGCAGGTTCAGAAATTTCATTTTATCAGTCAAATTGCTTCAACACAGTTCGGATGCCAATTGATATTGCAAGATATAGCAAATTGATCTCCCCAAAGGACACAGGGCATAATGAAGAGAGAGAGGCAAAGTTGCTTGAGAGGTGTCCTCCTGGCCATGAGGGCACAAAGTTGATCGACATACCCGCGACAATTCTTGATGCATCCGGTGTCATCATCACATGGTACCTCCCAGACGCCTTGACCGATGCCACCCAGGTGTGTTATATATATTGTTACTGGATGGATATTGAACATCAAATGGTACGTACAGAAGGAAATTTGGGTGGCCTCTGATTTGCTAGCTCCCATGCTCAAAAAAAGCATCAAGCTCGATGGGATTTGGCGTACTAATCAACAGTGGTTCACACCAAGCTCGGAAAATGATGTTCTAACACCCGGATGCGTTAATTTATCTCCGGCGTGGTTTCAACAGGGGCACGAGGTAGGATCTGATGAGATGGCAATCTTGGTAGTGAAACTCACTAATCCTATAGAATCAGTCCGATCCGGAGGTATCTGCATCATTGAAGGGACCATCCTCTGAGAACATCCTGAAAGCCATTGCGAGGCCAGCAGCCATTGCCACAGCGGCGCTCAGGGTGATGCATCCTGAGCAGTACTGGGCAGGGTTGCAAGCCTTTGCAAGCCTCGGAGAAAAGGCACGAAGCAAGGAACTGCTGAAGATGTCAGAGACTCTCCAGTACTGGGCAACGGTGTTTAACAGCCTCACCGTCATATGCAATCGGGAAACCCCAAATCACCGAGACCACTCATCGATTCCCAAATGCTTCGATATTCTCACTAGCGTTGGGAATTATTCTAATGCTCGGATGAGTATGCCAAGCCTTCAGCTGGAGTTCATGTACGATCCGGGGTGCATGATTGCGTTTTCAGGAAGGATTGTCAGACATGGGGTTCATGCAGTGGAAGGGGATCAGATTGCCTGGGCATGGTATATGAGGGATGCTGTTCATATTTATGCTGGGATTCCGTCATGTGGATGGGCAAGGTTGGATTGGAAGAAGTAGAAAAGGTAGTGACCCATGTTAGTACCCACCTTAAAATACATGATACTAGATATCAGGCACTCTATCCTCGAGATACGGGTTTCGGGTCTCCGGGTTTCGGGACTCGATATTCGGGACTCGGGACTCGGTGCTCAGTAGTCGGTAGTCGGTAGTCGGTGCTCGGTGCTCGGTGCTCGGTACTCGGTGCTTGGTGCTCGGTAGTCGGCAGTTGGTGCTCGGTGCTCAGTATTCGGTGCTCGGTATTCGGTAGTCAGTACTTTCGAGTTTCAAATTTTGTTTTGTTTCCAATCATTAGTCTTGAGTGCCTGAGTGCCGAATTCTGGGTGTCGGGTGTCAGGACTCGATACTCAGGACTCAGGACTCGGTGCTCGGTAGTCGGTAGTCGGTGCTCGGTGCTCGGTAGTCGGCAGTCGGTGCTCGGTGCTTGTGGGTGTCGGGTGTCGGCACTCGGTGCTCGGGACTCCATGCTACTCGGGACTCGGTACTGTTCGGGTGTCGATATTCGGGAATCGAGACTCGATTGTCAGGACTCAATGGTTGGGGTTCGGGTTTCTGGACTCGATTGTCGGGACTCGGGTTTCAAGACTCGGTAGTCGGGACTCGATGGTTGATAGTGGAGACAACTTCGGGTCTCGATATTTGGGCCTCGAAATTTGGGACTCTATGTTCGGGACTCGATATTTGGTATGCGGGACTCTGCATATAGCAATAGGTCAGATATTTGAAAGTCATTATGTAATTTTCAGTGCTGATTGCATCATGTACAGAATTTAGACTTCAACATTGTGAACTGAAGCATTAGAACTACTCTGGTCCCCTTGGTTTCAATTTGGTTAGGACGGCGGTGTACATCTGAATCTCTGCCATCTTTTCACGGATCCCAGCTTGTTGATCCTCAATCACTGTCAGGAGGTGTTCCCTCATCCACTTCAGTGCCTTCAGTGTTGCAACCGAGCTTTCATCCACCTGCTCGGGAACAACAAGATGTTCGTCCTCAACGCCAGACTAGAAAGGATTAGTCATCACTCAAGGAAATTCTGTAAAGTCTTACTAGCCAATGCTGGTAGTGACAGACACAATTAGCGAATACCTGATCCCATGGCCATAATTCGTTCGGGATGGCAGTTGGTCCGGTCCACCATTGAGCACCATAGGTGGATACAATGCGGGAGGGATCCCCCAGATCTGCAACATCTTGAAACTGGCATAGGTGGGATGAAAAGATGTGGTCCGGAACCATGTTCCAGGTGAGCTCGGGAATCAACTGAAGAATATGAGCAACCGGGCTCGGAACAACGAAAATGATGTTCCTTGCAGCTGAGTACTGCAGGATGGGAGTCACAAAAGTCTCTTGGAAATGTCAGCATTTACCACCAAAGTCATGAGTCTCTTACAGCTATCTCCCATTGCAGCCCGGCTTTAAAGTGCATGATCCGAGCAGCAGAAGGCTCCTCGGTGTGGGCAGCCTCCATCTGATATTGAGAGATGGACGCTCGGATGCGAGATGCAGCCATTGACATTGTAGCTGCAATATCTGCCTGAGTGAGTGTGAGGGGTCGGAACCCATTGCCGGAAGTCTGAGAATCAGAAGGGGATGTGGGAGGAGTATGCAATACAGACATGGTGAATGCAGGATTTTGAAGCTGGAAATGACAATGACAATGGCAGTTGGTTCGGAAGTGAAGATATGAGCCACTGGTTGATTGATAAAAATTTTCAAACTCTGACATGGGTCGACCCGGCCAATTCCCGGGACTAAAATGTTTGGGTCGAAGTAGCTGTTTCATATCTTTGGCAAAAAAATTCATTCATCTCGAGCCTCTATAAACCCGCTCTTCAGGTCTTGAAATGCTGCCTGGGCATCCTGTGCAAGCAATGAATACATTTGGGATTGCCTTCCCGAGTAGCATGCATGACCTGGAAGGTGTTTCACCAATGATTCGCGCATCCTGTCACCCCATTGGGTTGCTTTCCACAAGAAAAAGTTACATGTCCAATCCATCTCCAATTGGACCAACATCATTTCTTCCTTCCATCGATCCCGTAGTGCCTTTGCCCTGAGCCAATGAACTCGGTAAACTTCGGATGGGTCCGTCAGCTGAGCGCGGGACACGTCAAGCATGCCCGAACTCACATTCCTCATTCCATGAGTGATTGGGACCCCCAAGGTCGACTTCGACTGACCAGAACCAAGCAAGGGACTCGTTTCGCTGACCCCGGGCATTTGGATTGCCGACGGCAGTGCTGATTTTGAGCTGCTCGCGAAGCAGGGGTTTGTATTTCTGAACCTGGTCTTGCCCTGGCTCCAGTTGCATCATTTGCTTCCTCGTCTTCATATATATACTGGCATGGAGGGACACTGCCTGCTGCACTGAAGTCACCTGGGACCAAGCTCGAGTTTTCAGGGCCTGGGATTTGGCTTGCCTAACTGTTGTTCGAAACAGAATCGCCTTGTTGCACAAGTGAATTCGGAGGTTGTGAAGGGAGTCATTGGCCTGCCCTTCACGAAGAGACATCTCCAGCGGAATGAGATCGTCTGCCATGCAGCGTCTGCATCGATCTACCCTGAGGTTTGATGGCAATGGGATTACAGTGAGCTCGGGGGAGTTTGCCCATGTGTCAGATGTCTCAGTGAAGTCTGCCAAGTCATCATCGAGATCATCAAGAATGTCTAAGTTCATGTCTTTGGGATCGTCATCTGCATCAAATCCCTCTCCGAGATGCGTAATAGCAGACCGAGTGAATCCATCAATCTGGCCTTGGAGACAATCGCGTTGCCGGGCGATGTCTAACCTCTGTGTCTCGGTAGTTCTTCTACCAATTCTTCGGACCTCGATGAGCAATGCGATTTGAGCCTCTTCAATCGCCAACCCCATTGATATCCATGTCGCCACAGATCTGTGAGCAGGTGCTGCATTTCGGGCATTGCCCTCCTCTAGTAGTCTAAGCTCGATCTCCTTTTTGCTTGGTGCTGAGTGCAAAATTAATTCGGACTTTGATGGAGACAAAGTCAACTAACCCTTCTTGATATTAATCTCATATACATCCATAGCCGCGGGATCACTTATTCTGCCGGACTGAGCGATCCTCTCCCTGGCTAACCACTCTGTCTTTGAATCCCCGGGTGCTGCTTCATTGAGTCTGTCGAAAGCCGTTTCGCTTTCGGCGATGCCATTCTTTGCCTGCTTGTATTTTCAGCAAAGGGTCCTTTTCATGTGGATCATCTTGCAGAAATTGGAATCGTTCATCTGATAATCGAGACATTCCTTTCAATGCGGGGATGACATTCCCCGAGCAGCAGGGGAAATCAGGTTGAGATGTGACCATAGGGTCTCCATGATCTCTCCATCGATCCGACCAATACCTTCGATAAAATTCGATGCATAACGGACATAGCAGCTGTCCTGATGTCCGTGGATGTGCCACAACCCGATTCCAGGAATGATGGTCAATTCCGGAACCATTTCGAGAAATCGGCTTCGATCCACCCGAACCCGAAAGTGCTTGTTGTATTGACAGTTGATATCATAGAAGGTGACCGCCCTGGTGATGCCTTCCATGTTGTGCCGGGCAGCCTCACAAAGGGCATAGTCCATGTTCATTTGTCTGCGAATGATGCATGGTTAACTCGTGAATGTCGAATGGCTGGGTTGGCTTGCCTTTCGCCTTTCTGAAAATCTACCATCGAGTGAGGAACAAAGCAACCGTGTCGAGCACAGGCTACTCCCCCGATGCCCGTGGATTCCAGCTTGTGCTGAGCCGCATTTGTTTGATTTACTGCCCGGTGATTGTTGCAGCTTGATTTTTCTAAAGTGTCGGCAGCCTCTGCAAGATGCGTTTTATACCTGTCCTTTCCCACCATGAATCCCAACCCATCCGACAGCCAAACTTCATCAAATGGCTTCATGGGATGCAGGTGTTCGGCTTTGAAATTTCCGTCCATAACAAATGACCGGGTGTATTTCCACCTTGGAGTTGTTATTATCGCCGCGGTGACTTCGGTATCGAGGAAGACTCACTCATCAAGTGATTCATCCCCTGACAAGGACACATTAATCCCAGGCTGAGGACATGCTGGGCAAAATAATGCGAGATCTCCTGCATTCGGGCTGTCGGAACAATGGCCAAAGCCATGCCATTTCATTATCTTCAACTGCCTCCACTGTCGGGCGACTCTCATGAGCTCTCGATATCGGTCCTTGCCACATTCTTTGTCAAAATATTGTCCTTGAGATGAGAGATATAGCATTACCAGAACAAGGTGTGGAAACACGCTCGAGGTCATTCGCCGGAGCTTGCTGTAATAGTTCATTGCTGAGGTCCCACATTCAAGGTTATCCAATAGAAAATCATCAAGAACCCTGAAGGTGAACAAAGTCTTCGGCTTGTTAAATGAAGCGGGGAAAAATCCATGTTGAAACATTTGAAGGTCTGGACTCATGGCATTTGGACACTCGCAGCATTGAACCCGGAGGCGATGAACTCCGGACTTGTCAATGATGACCATGGTGTTTTCCTTCGGCTGGAACTCGGGTCCCGACACAGATGGTAGATCTTCAGGCTCAAGCTGGTCTTCCGGTTCGTCTTCTTCGAAGAAATCCCACCTATCTGTAAGTACGGGACATTGTTTGCCCTCATGACTGAGGTGTATGATGAGTCCAACGTGAGCGAGACAACTTTGCTCGAAGAATTGACCATTCCATTGACTGATCCAGTGGAAGGGATTGCAAAGATGTTGACTTCTGCAACAGCCAGTGCAATAGAGTGGCTCCCCAAGACAATCTTGACATTTGTAGACCCCATCCTGGTCGCAGACGACGCATCTCCTATCTTCTGGTGGAGCTTCTCGATCGAGGAGGTGATGCAGATATGATTCCTGCCTTGGCAGCCATTGCCTGAGGTAGTCATTCTGACTCTGCATTTGTTATACTTAGCTATCATTTTAATTGCAATGCAACATTTTACATGAACTTGCCATGGTTTTTGGGAGTTGCAAAGGCTCAAATGAGCCTTGGTCTTGCTTGTAAGTGTTGCCAGGAATGTCTTCCCAAAGAGGTGGTGCCTCAACAGGCCGAATTGTTGGTGATTCTGGGGGAGAGCTAGGCATGGACCTGTAGGCACATCTTTTTGTGCTTGCAAGTGGGACCTTGACCCAAGTTTTCCTACCTCTGCTGCCCCTTGCTTCTACCCTGTGGGATTTTTGCAGTGGGGTGCATCTACCTATCTTCATGTTATTTTCTAAGGCTGCAAGCAAAGCATCAGCTCAGGAATGTGAATAAATTGTTATTGCAATGTGATGTTATGCAGTCTGGATGCGTCATTACAAATTCATTTCCAACAATGGAATTGCGTCCAATATGGGTCGATTAACCAACTGTTAGGCATTGCTCAAAGTTGAACTTGTCACCATTATTACTTCCACCTTGCTCATCCTCAGCCCTTTCTGCAATCTCATTCACGATGGCAAGATCAGGTCATTCCACTCAGTTGACTTCCACTTCTGGAAGGCATAGGGTGCGTCAACCACAGACACAGAAGCTCATGGATAATGAAATTTCGCAGTTGAAGAACTACCTTCCTGAGTGGACTTTGGCGAAAAGGAATGAGAAGAGGGCCGTTTTCACTGCCATAGCTAGGGCTGCCAGGCTATTTGCTCCCAAGGTCGATCAAGCACAATGGAAGAAGAGGAAGCAGGTGATTCATCCATGCTTCATTCAAAACTAAAATTTTAACATCTTATTCTTCCATGAACTCTCAGATGTACAAGACATGGTTGTTCAACAACAAGAAAAAGAAGGAGAGGAAGGACATGATAAAGTATGGGAGGAAATGGACTCCTAGGCAGGTGATCTACCAGCAGAAACGGGATGAGGTGCTGAAAAGGATTGAGGATGAGTCTGGGGCAAAGCCAGGAGGTCCCGATATGTTCAAGCATTATCAGGCGGCTGTAAAAAGAGTCATGGCTGAATTGTCCGACGACGAGTTGGAGAAGGCGAAAGACACGGCCGAAGAATGGTCCAACAACTTTCCTCCTGCTGAGATACAAGCACAAGTGGCTCATAAGAAGGGACCAGCATATATGGAGCACTTTTCGAAGGAGATGTGGAGGCAATGCGGGATGAGAGTGTTTGTGATGTCGGCATGGAAGAATGAACAGGGAGAGGTTCTGTTCAGGATGTAAGTCAATTTGGTCATCGAAGATCTTCGGAGATCTTCAATCTCAATACATTTCATGCAAGCACGATGATCATGAGGCATTAGGAGATGAGGGAAGTTTCATGAAGACGAAGGATTGGGAGGACATCGAGCCAGTTTGGCAGGAGTACGCGCAGGAACAATTCAGTGAGTGCTTGATCACCGGCTACTGGAATGAATTTGTTGAACTTCATCATGATAGGTGCCGGGGCACGAGATGGCGGGCAACAGGTGAAGGGAGGTCGAAAGAGAATTAAGTAGCCTGCTTTCGAACTCGAAATCGACGGGGATGGGATGCCGGTGCTTCCAGACATCACCGAAACTAAACTCGAGGAGAAGAAAACCATCGTCAGAGCATTTCTCACATCGCACTATCGTGAGTCCATCGTCGCAACACCCAAACATTTGTTGAATGCATTTATGCAGGTATCTGTTCCGGGATTGAGAAGGCAGTTGTGCCATGGAGCGCCATTGTACAAAGTCAGGATGACTTTGTGGCAAGAAAGTATGTTCCGGCGGATGTGGACTTGAAGGAGCCTTCAAAGTTGCAACATTGGGACACGACCGCCTTACTGAATTTCTGGTATGCTCGGCAGGAGAAAGGCGAAGGTCCAACATTCCTGTTCAAAGCATGGAAGAACAGAGATGGGGACATGGTAGCCTCGGTTGTATCTGGGAATTCGCCTTCTCATCGGACTCGTAAAGTCAGACAAGTTATGATCCGAAGGCCTCGGATTTCGGCGACCGAAACTGACAGTGATCCCAAGACCGATCACGAGAGTGATCCAGAGAGCAATCCCGAGGGCGACACTCATCACATGGAGGATGATGCTGATGATGACACAGAGGAAGGTAGATCCCCGCAAAAGAGACCCAGAACGGAGCCTGGTCCTTCGACAGCACATGAAGGGACAGCCGTCCCACGGGCAATTCCAACGCCTCACCTGGTCAATGCAGGGAAGACTGGTGCACTGCTGACATCGTGAATGGGCGACCTCCTGACTGGACTGACTGAGCAAGTCACTGGACATGTTCAGGAGGATGGTGCAACCGAAAGAGTCAATAGGTTGCCGGCACCAAAGAACATGCGGGGAAAGAAAGTGGTGATTGAGCCATCGGCAAGGACAACCCGGAGTAAGTCAACACAACAGCCATTGGACACAAGGCCTCGAGTGACGAGAGCAAAGGGAAAGAAGTAATGGACTGATCATAAACTGTCTGCCTTTACCTGCTTGTATTTAAATGTCAATGTGGAACTATCATATATCTGACCTAATATTATATGCCGAGTCCCGACTACTGAATATCGAGGATGGTAATCCTAACATCTAACATCGATTATTGAGTCCCGGCCATCGAGTCGCGAGCATCAAGTCCCAGCCATCGAATGCCGACTATCAAACCTCAAGTCCCGAAACCCGAAGCCCGAGATTCTTTAAACACCGAGTCCCGACTATCGAGCGGCGAGTCCCAAACATCGAAAATTGAGTCCCGAACGTTGAGTGCCAAGTGTTGAGTCCCGATTATCAACTCCCGACCATCATGTATCCAGTCCCGTTCAACACCCGGGGACATGTATTGAACAATTCGGTAGTGTACATGATGTGGGCATGTCAATGAAACTTCAGAGGTTGCAATACAGTAATTTACATGATCATTTGTTCTTCAAAGTGTACAATCATGGAATCTACTACCTTGAGCATCTCAATGCTCATCTGTTCAACTCTTTGCAACCTCTGCAGGTCTGCATCAGCTTTTTTCAGCTTGTCGGATGTTTCTGCCCAAGCAGTTTGGAATGGTCGCTTGGCCTCGATTAGTTGTTGGATGGAAGGGTCAGGAAGACCTCCAGTATGGCGTTTGTAATCAAGTAGTCGATCTCAGACAGATTGGTCTTCCAGAAAGATTAGCAAAAATATAAATGCTCTGCTTTGAGATACTCACATGCTGAGTGTTGGTATTGTCTGAAAGGATGGAGCTCCCAGACCATCAAACGTACATCCTCGACATCGAGCTCCGGCTGGTCTGCACGAGGTTCGGTAGATGATATGTCAGCTTGGGAGATAGGATAAGTATCAATAATGGTCTGGAATGAATGACCCACATGAAATAGACACCTCTGAGGTGGCCGGAGCAAAAGTGGGAGGATCAGCAGAATCCAGCAACTCATCAACCTCAATGACATCATCCTCAGGCCCGAGGTACAAGTCTGGATCAATGAGACAGCTGGCATCCTCAGCTTGACCCGGATGTGATTGATCTTCAAGGGTGAAGTTAGCATGCATGGGGATCCCTGATGATAAGGAATGTATAGTCATACCGGGTATTGCAGCTGATGCATCCGGGGGTCCAGATGACGTAGAATCATATTCTATGTCATCATCCGGCCCGAGGTATAAGTCATCTAAGTCATCTAAGGGATGCCCGGTGAATAGATAAGGCATGATAAGAATACAACATACCTAGTGATACCCGGCCCATAGATGAGTCATCCACATCCATAGAATTACAGTCAGTCACCGGGGGGTCATTAAATCTAACGGCTGGATGGGAACTCATGTGTGGAGAATTGGTAGACTGATTGACTGATGATCTAAAAAACTTCGAAGTTCAACACAAAGCCGGCGATTGCCGAAAGTTGAACCACGACCAAACAAACACAAACAATCAACAATTTTGTGGATCTCCCATCAAATGTCTTGTTTGTTTTGAAACTTCATCTTTCTGATAACTGATTTCAATCTGATTTCAAGATCTTTAAATCTCTCAACCCACTCATCATGTCCACTCCAGTTGACAACTCTTTGACCCATCTCAAGGCATCCACTGCCCAGATCATGGCCATCATCAGTGCCGCCCGGCAGATTCCCCTGGGTCCCAGCCACGTGGCATTGGGAAAACAGGTTGCTACACTGGTGGTATGTATTTTATTTTGGTGCTTTTTCTTTTCTAACATCTAGGTAGTCTGATGTAGCCATGGAGCATGGGTCCGGGGTTGGTCCTATTCCCGGCCTCATCATTTCGTGCTCCAAAGAGCTCCAGCACATCCAGAACATGGTTCCCAAGGTCTGGCCTGACTGGCACTCCATCGGGTATGACGATCCTCGCATTCTGAGGCACCCCTGGTACCCCAAGGTCCTCACCTGGAACACCTTAGGCGACCAGACCTTCAATCTCCTAACTGCTGCCCCCCCATCCACAGGTCCAATTCCTGTCAATCTTCCCTCCTCAGCCATCCCTGCCAGCAATGTTGGCAGCCATTCCACCAACCCCACCACCGAGTCCCAGGACAAGGGGAAAGGTAAGGCCATCTTCGCTGACCCAGATCCCAAGGCAGAAGGGAGTAAGAAGAGGAAGTCCCCCTTGATTTCTGGATCCTCCTCCCAACCCCCAAAATCCACGATGAAGACTTGCAAGCGTCAGAGGTCTGCTCGCGTTGTGAAGTCCAAGCCCATCGTGGAGTTGGAAGATGATGAAGACTTGGTTATGCAGGTATGTCGTCTTGTTCATTTGTTTTTGTCTCTCATTTTTGTGTAGCCACTTTCGGGTGGAGTGCCGGAGATCGTCCTTCCCCGGCTCTCCACAATTGTCACAAGGACACCTGATTCGCCTCGCTCGCCCCGGGTACCCAAGAAGAAACCTTTTGGCCCTGCCACAGTAAGTGTCATTTATTCGTCCGGGACTCGGGCGTTTGCTTACATTATACCAGGTGATTGCCGGCAGTCACAAAGCAGTTGTCGAGCCTGCCCAGCCAACTCCCGAACCTCCGGTGCAGGCACCCCCAGTCATCCCTGCAGTTGACATTCTCATTCCCGGACCAGTGAGTACTTTTAAATATATCAAGTGGGTCCATACACTAATACAACCAACAGAACCACCCACTGGCATGCTATGCTTGCCACAAGCAAAAATGGCCTTGCGCAACTCGGTCGGACAAGAGGACCGGGGCTCCGTGTATGTCATGCATCTACTGCATGACAAAGAAGATCAAGTGCACCCCCGCAACTATGGGATCCCCACCTCCTCGCATTCGTGCTTCCTCTACTACCCGGAAGGCGAGGTCCCGAACACCATCCAGGGCTTCATCCAAGACTCCCTCCAAGGCTCCCCCCGTGTCCCAAACTCCCGCCCCCTCCAAAGCGTCCCCTGCCTCCCAGTCCAGGGCCCGAACTTGCAGTCAGTCTCATGGACCGGCCGGAACTTCCAGTGTCACTGCTGTGACCACTCCCAAGACCCAGACGCGTGGTCGCAGCAAGACCATCACTGCCATCAAGGCACCTGCACCTGCACCTGCACCAGCTCGTAAGTCACCCGAGTTTTTCATTCTTCACCGTCTGACCTTAAGTTTCCCTTGTAGCACTTCCGTCTTCCAGGTCGGCAGTCCCTGCTGCAACACGCAGCCCGGCAGTCCCTGCTGCAGCGCTCGGGTTGCCCATGCCAGATCTCCATGCCATGTCCATTGCGATTTGAGATGGCACAGCTCGAATCGCTCTTCTCGAGGCTCGTGTGGCAGAGCAGGATGGTAAGATTGATACCCTGCAATGCCTCCATGAAGGCCTTAGGCACAAAATCATCGACCGGCACCCCTCATTCCCACTTCCAGACACTCCTGCCCCTGCAACATCCTTGTTGCTTGATCAATCTGGCCCCCGCACCATGTCACCCCCGGAATCCGCGCTCCCTCCTCTGATTGATCTCAGTATGGAAACTATGGCTACCACACCCGCAGCCCCAACATTCCCGGATGCCTCTGCCATTGAGGGTCTCCTGTTCGACTACAACCAAGTCATTCACCCAGAGGATCCAGATGCGTCCGGCGACGTTGTGGACCCAGGTGATCCAAGCAACCTTGTCCCAGAATATGACTCTTCCAGCAACATGGATGTTGAGGTGGAGGTGAAGCTTGAAGAGTCTTCTGGGGAGGTTGACATGGCTACATAATTGCATAGTGGTAGATGTATATACAAGTTTTGAATGAATGTAACCTCTGCCAGTCCATTGATTGAGTCACTGAGTGCCGAGTGCCGGGTCTTGGGGTTCGGGTGTCGAATCTTTCATCTCGTGCCAAGTGCCAAGTGTCGAGTTCCGAGTTCCGGGTCTCGGGGTTCAGGTCTCGGTACTCGAGTGGTGTCGAATCTTTCGTCTCGAGTGCCGAGTGCTGAGTACCGAGTGCCGAGTACCGAGTGCCGAGTACTGAGTGCCGAGTTCCGGGTCTCAGTACTCAGTACTTGACATTCGAGTTTCGTCTCGAGTACCAAGACCCAAGCCCCGAGACCCGGCACTCAGCACTCGGCACTTGAGACGAAAGATTCGAGATGAAACTCGAATGTTGAGTACTGACTACTGAGACCTGGCACTCGGCACTCGGTACTTGACATTCGAGTTTCGTGTTGAATCTTTCATCTCAAGTGCCGAGTGCCGGGTCTCAGTAGTTGGTACTCAACATTCAAGTTTCGTCTCAAATCTTTCGTCTCAAGTGCCGAGTGCCGGGTCTCGGTACTCGAGATGAAAGATTCGAGATGAAACTCAAATGTCAAGTACTGAGTACCGAGACCCGGAACTTGGCACTCGGTACTTGGCACTCGGCACTTGAGACGAAAGATTCAACACGAAACTCGAATGTCGAGTACCGACTACTGAGACCCGGCACTCGGCACTCAGCACTTGAGACGAAAGATTCGACACAACACTCGAATGTCGAGTACTGACTACTGAGACCTGGCATTCAGCACTCAGCACTCAGTACTCAACATTCAAGTTTCGTGTTGAATCTTTTGTCTCAAGTGCCGAGTGCCGAGTACCAAGTGCCAAGTGCCGGGTCTCGGGGCTCGGGTCTCAGTACTCGAGACGAAAGATTCGAGACGAAACTCGAATGTCGAGTACTGAGTACCGAGACCCAGAACTCGGCACTCAGTACTCGGCACTCGGCACTTGAGACAAAAGATTCGACATGAAACTCGAATGTCGAGTACCGAGTGCTGAGTGCCAAATGCCGGGTCTCGGTAGTCGGTACTCGACATTCGAGTTTCGTCTCGAATCTTTCGTCTGGATTACCAAGACCTGAACCCCGAGACCCGGCACTCGGCACTCGGTACTCGGGATTGGGTAGTCAGTACTTTCGAGTTTCGGATTTTGAGTTTTGTTTTTTGTTTCCAGTCTTTCATCTCGAGTGCCAATTGCTGATTGCCGAATTCTGGGAGTCGGGTGTCTGGTGTCGGTACTCGGTTGTCAGTCTCAGTGATTCAAGTCTCGAGACTTGAGACTTGTGATTCACAAGTCAAAATTTGAATCTAATGTACTTTATGTATTTCTGTACTCATTTCACCGACTACCAAGTGCCGACTCTCAGTTCTAGGGTCTCGGGTCTCGGGTCTCGGTACTCAGTATTTCGAGATGACATGAATGTATATCATCTTAAATTTGAATTTTCTTCACTCGACACTCGAAACTCGTAAAAATGTACGAGTTTCCAGTTGAGTTTTGAATTTTGAGTTTCAAGTCTCTCGAGTCTTGAGTCTAGGGGTTCGTGGCTTGGGTTTCGCGTTTCAGCTTTTGGGTTTTGGGTTTTAGTACTTGGTACTTGGTACTTGGTGAATGTCAGACATGGTGTATTGAGGCTTTCTTGTATCTTGTTTCGGTGGTTGATGGTAGGTATTGGGCCGAGTGCCTTGGTGACAAGCATTGTGGCGAAACGTGACTGTGATCATTATCAGTATCACTCGCCGCTGAGTCTGAGTTGAAACGAGGCAGCTCTCTGGTTCTCTTTCCATGCTTTCGTGGATATAGCATACCAATACCTCGGCCTATCTGTCTATATGATATGTAGCTGGGCCCACCTGTCTATCTAATATTGCCCGACGTCGGCCCACCCGTCTATGTAAAATTCCCCACTTCGGCCCACCTGTCTATCTAATATGACCCCACGTCGGCCCACCTGTCTATTTAATATATAATTCACCTCACCCTCGGCCCACCCGTCTATCTAATAAATAATTCACCTCACCCTCGGCCCACCCATCTATCTAATAAATAATTCACCTCACCCTCGGCCCACCCATCTATCTAATAAATAATTCACCTCACCCTCGGCCCACCTGTCTATCTAATATTTTTCTACATCGGCCCACCCATCTATCTAATAAACATTTCACCGCTGCCTCGGCCCATCTGTCTACAAAATAATACTAATACGTCGGCCCACCCGTCTATATAATACTATTTGCTATATATCTCTCCTCAGGTCTATAATATAATGTCAATCCTACTCTACATATTACCCACATGAGCCCACCCATCTCCATAATACTATTTCTCCCGGCCCATCCGCTATCATCGATGATATATATAACATCAGCATAGATGGGCCCACCCATCTCCATCGGAAATAATATTTCTCCCGGCCCACCCGTCAACATCGGGAATATACATAACATTGGCCCATAATCCGCTGGCCCGTATTACACGGGATATTATGTAGGTCAGGTGACCCGTATAATACGGGATTTGTCACTGAAGGGGCTCACTTTGCTTATACTTCGTACATAGCCTCGCACCTTTGCTTATTGATCATTCCGTTAGTTATCCATAGTATATAAACCCTTGTACATGCGCTGTAGAAGATCAGTTCGAATATCATCTTAGATTGCACTCATCCTGTCTGGACTCTAAGTCCTTCTGTTATCCGTCCAGACTTGAGTATGATACTCTTGTCTACTCCAAGACTTAGGATTGAATCCGATAGTCTATATATCCGCCTCTGTTCTCGGACAGTCCTTATCCGTTAGTTTCTAGTTCAGATCCAATCTGGATTAGCCATTACTCTATACGTCCGATATCCGGAAGTCTTACTGGATCCGTTACGATACTTATCCATCCTGCTAGACGCGATATCTTAGTACTCTGAAATAAGGGGCAATACTTGGGAAAGGGGCACAGTGCATGAGCTGAGGCCAAAGCCCTTCAGATCCGATACCTTTTGAGTACGGTCTTAACACATTCCCCCTCCACAATCCATGATACCTCCTGGAAGTACCCCATCTTACCCCCAATTATGCTATGACCATGCTGGAAATGTGTTTACCCATGATAATGTTGGCGCTTGGGTGTCTCATTCAGGCATCTGCCAGGTAAGACCTATCAAATGATTACTGGTGGCCGATACTCATCTTATTATAGAGTTTTACAGCTGACCGGTCCTTTCAGTTCAAATATGGCGACAGTTATCAGGTACATCGACTTTCATGATGTTTTTAACTCTACTAACTACTATATACATGCAGCCTGCTTTCATTCCAGCCTTCCAGTCCAATGAAGGCACACCTCCACCCTTGCCGGCGTCCAGTTCTCGCCTTGCTTTGCATGAGGCGCCGACCACCAACATGATTGACCCTGAGCTCCTCCCCCTACCTCACTCTGACAACATGGACTTGATCAACCCTGCCAGTATTGCAGAGGCCTGCGGCTACACTCCAGCCACAAAAACAGCCAGTGCACATCGCAAGGCCAAAGCCCCGAGGGGCAAAGGCAAGGAGAAGGAGAATGTAGGATATGCTAACCCAAAGAAGTGTTCTTGAGATGATTGAGATGAGAATGATGAAGCGGAAGCGCGAGTGAGGCGAGGCCACCCTCAAGGCTCCAACAACTATACCACCTTGGACATTAAACTCTCCTGGATATAGTCCATGATGAGCTCCCTCTTGGACAACGCAGGTTGCAGACTGTTCATGTTAGGTTTGGCCAATGGGCCAAGGTGAACCAGCGGCCTGAACGCAAACTCACTTGACTTGAAACGAAGTTCAAGCAGGTAAAATTTAATTTATCACATGGCTGTAACATTGCTCACAAGTACCTCTACAGTTGGTGAAGACTATGAAGCCAACTGGAGATGGCATGTGCCCTCCGGAAGTTACATGTGCCTATTGCATCGAACAGCTCATTAACAAGCGTGCAGGAACCCGTGACCTGCATGACACTGATTACGACTCCATTGAAGATGATGACGGTCGCTCTGTCAAGTCTGACCAGATCCAGGATGAGTGTGCCTCCCCCCCAATTCAGCATACAGCTATTGCCCGCTCCACTCCTCATACAGAAGCCCCAGCTCCATGTTGCAATACTTGAGGAGTGGCAGCTACAGATTTACTCACTCAACTTTCCAGCGCATTTGATCTGGCCACCCAGCGCAACCACGACGAAGACCATGCCAATCGTAGCCTTGCCACCACACAACTACTTACCCAAAGCCAGCAGCTCCGTGATTCTCAAGCCACCAGGGATACTCTGCATGGCCAACTCTTCGATTTGCGTGGTTGTCATATCCATGCATTCGGATCTCAGATCAGATCCAGATCCGATCCACAGATCCAATATCTGGTCCACAGATCTGGTCCGCTGATCAGATCCGGACCACTAGTCCGATCCGGACCACTAATCCGCTATCCAGTCCACAATGAAGTTTACTGGTCCACAACTCATTCCCAAGCCCAGAACCTTAACTCAGCACCTATCCCCTTTTAGGTGTTACCTTCTCCGGTACACCGGTTATCTTCCCTTCTGCTTTGCTTATTGATCTACCCTGTGTATTCATGTCCGAACTTCATTTCCTTTGATCCATTAGACTTACCGTTAGACTTTCCACATGCTTCATACATAGCTTTGTTCCGTGCTGACTGACCATTCCGTTATGCTACCTACAGTATATAAACTCATGTACAACTCTGTAGAACCTCAGTTCGAATATCATCTTAGATTCTGCTCATTCCTGTCTCTGTCCGAACTTGAGTACTCTCTCGTTCACCTCCAGTCTTAGGATTGATTCCTTTGACTTATCTCCGGCTCTACCTTAGGGTAGTCTTTCTCTGTTCCGCTTCTAGTCTCGGACTTCGTCCGGACTAGCCTCTATGCTCCTCATCCGATATCCAGAAGTCATCCGGATTGACTCTATGGTACTCGTCTGCTCTTCCAAACACGGTACTTAGCCTTCTGAAATCAAGGGCAGTACTCGGGTAAGGGGCACAGCGTACGAGCTGAGGCCAAGCCCTTCGGATCTAGTACCTTTGAGCACGTTCTTAACAGTGGTCGCATGTACAACATTGAATGCAAGTGCAATCAGGCCAAGCTTCACATTGAAATGATGCAGATGAGTGGATCCACATGCCGTCCGCATGTTCGGATGCCCAAACGCAAGAATCTGTATCAGGAGTGGTACCCTGATGGTGGGGGATCAGTTAGGTGGCTTACTGATGAAGGTGAGAGTGCCTCATCTGAGGGGCCCAAGCCACCCCACCTTCGAAGAACCGGCCAAACCAGACGACTCAAGTATTCAGATTGGCCACACTTTGAGGACATCGCGGATGAGCCTATCAAGACCATTCAAAAGGAAGGGTCAGTAGAGATTTAAGTGTGCTATGATACTTACAATGTATTTAGGGTACCAATGTACCATTGATTGTGTTATGATACTTACAATGTATTTAGGGTACCAATGTACCATGCAATGAACGACTTTCCTGTCTGCCTTCTCATCCGCCTCATCTGCTCCGTCGAAATCAGCATTGCATTGCGCATGATTGTCAATATACGCTTCACTCTGGTAATGTTCAGAGGGTTCCGAGTCGTACAACTCACTGAGGAGGGAACCACCTTACCTTCTCTGTCAAAATCAGCATTGCATTCCTCATCTTCTCCATCAAAACCAGCATTGCATTCTTCATCTGTACATGTTGTATCTACTGGAATTCTAATATAACATGGAAGCATGCCACTCGATCCTTCTTCCTCTGCTCTGAAAATAGCATGTTTTCGAAGTCACGCCACACATCCAGGTCATCCTCAGTAGCCTGCCAGTGCTTCATGTACACGGACTGTATCTGATTGATTCCAACATGTATGGCACGCAGGTTGTGCAGCTGAAGACAGATTTCGATAAGGTCACTACAAGCATCTTGGTTGGTGATGTTGAGTGGTACACATAGCCTTCCAAAGGTCCCTTGGATAGCCCGCATGCCCCATTCTGCTGTTTGGTGGTAAGAGAGTAGTAGTTCACAGTTGAACACCATATGCTCCTCTATCTTGGCAGCTGATCCATGTAAAACTTGGCCATGTTTGAGGGGTGCACAAATGCATCCATCAATGGAAGTCGTCCCATGAGGGAACACAGTATCTGCGACAATGTAGTAGTCAGGAGGTGTGTTGAGTCGAAGTTGAGTATATATGTGAGAGGTGAGACAGGAATCATGCCAGCTGCCAGGCACATTCGTCCTTGCTGCGATCACAACACCTTTGGAAAGTATCAATTGAGCACAATTTGTTTGAGAAAGACAAAAAAATGCACCTTCAGCAGAAAATGCTATGACTGAACTGACGAAATGTTCGGAAAGCCATCCGTTGTAGGTAGCATTTTCAATTTCATCGTCGTCTGAAGTCTGCACGGGGAGTTTGAGCCCGTCGATGCTCCTGAAAGCACCTTGCAAGTGTGAGTGATGCACAACTACGAGGGCACTACAACGCTCGAAATCAGGTCCCCGTGGCCATCGAATTGAGGCATCATCCATAGTATGGAGCGTTTGTAAGAGCATGGGCAGTCCAGAGGTAAGATAGCGAGAAACAGTGGCAGGAATCAATGCAAAAATCTGTTGGAGGCTAGTCTCATGCATGGTGGAGTTAAAATAGTGGAGTATGAGGTCAAGTGCTCCACAAGCATCAAGTGAATGCCGATTCAAGCGAGGAATGCCATGTGAGTTGGTATCAGAACATGTGATGGGCTTATGGTACCACAGACTGGCAAAGCTGGAAGTAAGGATGAAATGAAAGGTTTTGACATCAATGCCCATGGTGGTAATGAATGCGCGATCCGTCTGACTCCCATACAACACTTGCCATGGGGTATTGCAATGTGGGTCAGGAAGTAGCTGGGGATGATAAAGATAGAGGCGCTTAGGGTTCCAGGTTTCGACATGATCAAGTCAAGCAAGCTCTATTCCAGTGACGAGGGAGGCTGCTAACTTTATCACGTCTTCTTCGTCATCAAGAAAGGCCATCTCTTCTCTGTCATTCACCAGATTATGATACAGTAGTAGTAGATCGTCCATTGCAGTTTTGACTGAATTATTTTATTCCAAATGTGTTACAGTTGTGTTTTCTGTACAGATTATCTGTTGCAAATATCTTTCAAAGTCCATTTTAATCTAGTCCGCATTATTTTGCCTATGGAAAGTCACCCAGTGACTTTATTCATAAACACCTGTAATTATGTGAATGTTATGACTAGGGTTCGACAGGGGTAAACCCACGGGTGCGATGACCTCAACCCACACCCGTACCTGTCGACTACCTGTACCCCTCTACCCAAGGGTCCTTAGGGGTGCGGGTCACACAAGGGTCATGCATGGGTAACAGGTACCACGGGTATACATATACCCGTGGTACTTCGAGTCTATAGCGCGCTGTAACAACAATGTAGTAGTAAAATGTTAATGAAGGGTAATGCTATCCCATCCGTTGTCGAGTTCCTCATCCTCCCCATCTACATCTGGGAGGCTCGCCACTGAATCGATGTCCTTATCTTTTACTAACCCCAATTGGCTCCACAATCCAAGACACAGTAGAGCTCGAGTGGTCTGGGCAGAAAGATGGCTTCGGGTGTGTGATAGAAGTAGCCGCCCACGGCTGAAAATCTGTTCAACATCGACAGATGTTGCTGTGGAGACATGTTAGAGCTGAAAAAAACAGACATGAAAAAATGTACCCGGAATAGTGAGATAATTCAGCGCCATTCGAGATAAGTGGGGGTAAGTCTTGTGGCATCCATGCCACCAGGCAATTGCATCCACAACATCTTCGACATCAGCATTGAGGTAAGTTTCAAGTTCATCAGCACTGGCAAGGGTCTTGACACGCGCAAGCGTTGGTAGGTGATCGAAGATATTGCCTGCATCATCATCCTGTGCGTCAGAGTACATTATTACTAGTTAGTAGCGCAACACAGAATGACAAGTGTTAGTACACACCTCATCGATGTCATCAGTTACTGCATCACTAGCAGATTCCTCGGCTGCCGAACCAGAAGCATATGAATGCTTGAATTCCGAATGCACGAGTTCCTCAGCGGTGTCAATCCATTCTTGTTGCCAGCCCGCAGCCTTGAAGTAAGTTAACTTATGGGAGGGATGGAGAACTACAACATAATGAGTGAACAAAAAACAAAGAAAACCTTAGTACGCACCCATTGCAATATGGTAAGCCTCAGATGCATCAGTCAGTGAGTAGTATCGATTAAGGGTTCGTTTTGCCAGTCCAAGACCAGCGCGGATCGCAGGGTCAAGCTGATCTTTCTTGAGAATGCTGCTTGTGAAAACGCTGTCAATGTGATCCATGGCAGGGATCACCATTGGCAGGTTTGGTGTGGAACAGGAAAAGTACAGAGTGGTGTCCTTGAGGATCTAAGCACTGTGTGGTGAGTGTGACATGTGATTTGTCACATGTTACTCACCTTGAGTACATCGCGCAACTGCTTAACAAGTGTCCACTCATGTGATGTCAGCTCATACTCACCAAGCCCCAGTCTCCGCTGGTCCGTCATTGCATCAAGACCTTTCCGGTACTCGAATGCAAAACTCAACATGTCATAAGTGGAATTCCAACGCGTGGACACATCACGCGGCATGATTCTAACAGGCAGTTTTAGATCTGCGAGGACGGCCTTCCATGCAGGCAGCAGTATAGTGGTGGAATGAAGGATTTTGAATGCGAGTTTGCGAAGCTGTCAGTGGGTGTCAGTTAGGGAATGTAAGGTAAGTCCAATTGTTATCACCTTGATCAGTACAATTCTGATTGGGCAGATACTGCATAACAGCTTGGTGCACTCCTGTGGACTTAGCAGTGCCACCTCATCCACCCATCCCTCGACATCATCATCTTCCTTGTCATCTTTGTTTGAGTCATCAATGCGTGTTTGCAAGTCCTCAAGATCCATGGTACCCTCAGTGAGTTCATCCAAATGGCCCTCTTCCTCTGTGCTACTACCTTCCTCCGCACTATCAAACAACTTTTTTTTTTCAAACTCCCGGAGCAACAACTTAGCGACAAGATTGACTATGTGGAGGAAACATCATGATTGGTTCATTTCGCCACCAAACTCAATTTTTGCAAGCTCTGCAACAAGCGTGTCATTGGATGACGCGTTGTCTGCAGCAACGATCAATATCTGCCATGATGAACCTGGGAAGTTCTTTCCCAATAATATGCAAGTTCCTCACACCTTGTCTGATATGCCAAATTCCTCTAGGATATCTGCGAACGCCTGCGCTAAATTAGCGCCTGTGTGTGACTATCACTAGTCAGTATCAGGTGTGTGTGTGTTTGAGTATGTTATCTTTGAAACCTCAATAATGTCTAGTATCATAGATAGCGGCTGACCCTCGTACTCAAGATGCACAGAGATTGCAACTAGTGTTTGAAAGTCCAGTTGCGCAACCTGAAAAAGACCGCAACTGGACTGGACTTTTGGCAGGTTGCAATCAGGCACAGGTTGCAGGTTGCCTTCATTGGAACACATGGACCGGACCGCTAAAAACCAGTTGCAACCGGTCCTATGGGCAACCAGTTGCCCTAGGAATGTAGAGCTCGATTGGGCGATAATTTTGGTCTCTTACAAACTGAGGGAGATATGATTATTAGAAGAAAATGCCGCCTAATTCACTTAACAATGTATCAAAAGGCTTATATCTTAACCAAATGGTAACATTATGACATGATATGACCTACAATTACCTACTATACACTAGTACTACAACTTTTATTGACACTTGCAAGCATAAAAATGACTTTTTTGAAGGTTTCATATTTTACTGACCTGGTCTGAGTTGGTTGGGCGGCATTATTTTGTAATGCTCATAACTCACTCAGTGTTCATCGGATTGGGATGTATAAGAGATGAAAATTATCGGGTGATCAAGCTCTACATTCCTAGCGCAACCGGTCGCGGGTAAAACTGGTTGCAACCGGTTTTTAGCGGTCCGGTCCGGTTTTTTTTCGGTTGCTTGAGGTAAAAAGACCGGTTGCATCCAAATATGGTAAAAAACCGGACCAGACTGGACTTTCAATCACTAATTGCAACATATGCCCTGTGATTTGGCGAAGTCCATGCATCGGTCGCGAAGTTCAGCTTGCCCGCATAGTCCTTGTAAGTCGTTTCATTAATTCACCATTTATTCCTTTGAGGTTAATGAAACTCACCTGTAGCATTCTGGCTATCCGTTGACGTGTTCGAACAAACACTTGTCTGACATCACGCGTGACAGTTTTTGGTGATGGTATGTAGTATTCAGGACGCCCTGTCTTCATAAGTGAGCTGAAACCTCTGTCCTTTACTATTTCAAATGATCGCAGGCTCTCTGATACCCATCGAATGATCTCGGCACTTTGATACATTGATTAATAGCAATCTCGAGATCGAGAAAGATGATGTCATGCACCATGTTTCCACACAGGTGTGTTGACGATGAGAGTAAGTGACTTTGCCCTTGCCTTTTCGATCAAATGATGTCTTGATTGATCCTGTTTCCAATAGGCTTTGAATTGGCCCATCTCGAGCAGCCGTTGTATTGCCGCAATTCACGGCTGCTTGCAATGCTGCTTCTCCCCAGCAGCTCCTAACATGTTTGCATAGGTTTCCAGTAGATTTGGCATCTTTCTTGTCGAGGTATCAGTGGACGCGATGCTTGCAGCCCGAGGCAGCACACTTGAAAACATGACACCAGTGCTGGTCGTGATATTCAATGGTCAGCATTGGTTCAAAAAATGCATATATCGGTGAGGACCACTCTTTCATGACTCTTTCTATCACCATGTAGGATTAGCACTGATACAAGAATTAGGGAATATGATAGTAGTACCCAGCTCCGCATCAGATGATTCCAAGGCTTCTTCTTCGGAACTATGCTTGGCTTCGTCTTGATCTTGGTCATCATCCGAGGAGCTAATCATGATGGCGTCTCTGTTAAGCACCTCTTCTTCTTCTTCGGTTCGTACTGTGGTTCGATAGTTAGTTGGTGAAGGGCTTTTAGTGGTTTGATCAATAGATGCTGTTGCCTTGCTTCATTTTGGTGCTATAGTAGTGTTAGAAGCCTGGTCTGTGGCTTTCCACTTGACTCAGCCCTCGGCTGCCATAGCCAGTGCCTTCTCAGTAGGCTTTTTGTCCTTTTAGGTAACATAGGAAGTTCTGCGTGGTATGTGTGACGAAGTGGTGATATTGTGTATTTAGAGTTACAGATTTAAGGTTTTATTTCTAAATGGAGTACCATATGACATAAGGTACCCATCAATAATCAAGGGGTACAGGGGTCGTGAGATCCCTACCCATACCCCTACCCCTTGGTACCCCTACCTGTTCAAGGTCTAATGAAGACTCAGCGGATGTTAATAGAACAACACTGAATTAATAAGTACCTAACGAAGACTAGGTAATGTTACATCAGTGGGAGTGTCAAGTACACGAAGCAAGATACTCACCTCAGCGGATGTTAATAGAACAACGCTGAGGTGGGAGAAAAATGCGAGGCGAGTACATAAAGACAATGGAGGATCTGTGGCTGGCACGAAGAAGGTGCTGTACAGTACATAGCAAGAGGCAAGAACAGTAACATATAGGGAAATGAGAGCTTATGTCAACACACCCCCTCACCGAGATGCCAGCCGCAAGCCAGGTAAGTGTTTCTCGAAGAGAGGCCGAGCGAGAGCCTTGGTGAAGATGTCCGCAGTGTTCATGTGCAAAGGCACCCATTTGAGCAAGAAGGTCCCCTTTTCGATGTGTTCGCGAATGAAGAGATAGCGAATGTCAATATGCTTCAACCGGATGTGATTCCTCACCTTGGTAGAGAGCGAGATAGCACCGGTGTTATCCATGTAAATCATAATGGGAAATGCAAGTGGGACATGAAGCTGGACGAGGAGGGATTTGAGCCAGAGACCTTCCTGAATGACGTGGGTGACAGCCATGTACTCTGCCTCTGTGGAGGAGAGTGCGTGTGTGGTCTGCTTCTTGGATACGTGCACAATGACACCCCCTGCGAAGAACCAGATGTACCCTGAAATTGAGAGACGATCTTCTGGGGAACTTGCCCAGTCTGCATCACAGTATGCATGGAGGCCCTCATTAACTCGGGCATTCCCATAATGGAGGCGAAGATTTTGAGTGCCGGAGAGGTAACGAAGGAGACGTTTCGCAGAGGCGTAGTGTGCAAGGGATGGGTTGGAGTTGTGCTGCACAAGGGAATTGACTGCATATGAGATATCGGGACGAGTGCATACTGCAAGGTACAAGAGCTCCCCTATGAGCTTTCAGAATTTATGAGTGAGGTTCTCGATGTCATCATGGGAGTCGTGTGGTTTTCCGAAGGGATAATGAGAGTCGAGCGGGAGGCGGATGGGATTGCAATCCAGGAGACCATACTCTTCGAGCAGGTAAGTGATATATTCGCCTTGATGCATCCATAGCTGACGAGTTGCAAGGTCGCGCTCGAACTGAATGCCAAGAAACTTCTTGACAGGACCCATGTCCATGATCCCAAAACGCCCGTCGATTTTGCATTTGACAAAGGTGAGGAATGTGGAGGAGTTGGAGGTCCCGAGGCCATCGTCGACATGGAATCTGATAATGCAAATGGTGCGTGTGCCAGAAACGACCTTGTCAAAGAGAAATACGGCGTGATCGACAGCACAGCGAGAGAAACCCAACTCCATCATGACTGCACGTACCTCCTCGTACCATTTCATCGCGGACTGCTTAAGCCCGTAGATGGTACAAAGCATTCGCCAGACTCGAATACGCCAGTCTCCATCCTCAAAACCTTTTGGCTGCCTCATGTATAGCTCCTCCTTGAGCACCCCCCATAAGAATGCCCTCTTCGTGTCAAACGAGTCGAGATCCCATCCGTTCTTGCAAGCAAGTGCTGCAATGAGGCGCACTGAAGCAGTCTTGATGACTGGAGCGAAAGTGGCGCCATAGTCGATGCCAGGGATTTGAGAAAACCCCTGGGCGACAAGACGTGCTTTGAAGACAGGGCCGCCTTTGTCGTCCTCCTTGAACTCTAACACCCACCGGTTCCCTATCGCTCGGCGCCCCTCAGGCAGCGAGGTGAGCTTGTAAACTTTCATCTCGGACATAATCCCAAGCTCCTTCTTCATTGCCATAAGCCAATCTAGACGATCTGAACGCAACATCGCTTCCTCATAGGTAGCTGGAGGGATCTTCATGTCGTAGTCTTCGCTCATAGGGTTGCACTTGCGATCACTGCGAATTGTGATGTTCGCCTGCTCCTCGATGATGACATTGGTGAATACTTCAGGTGCGTCTACATTGGGCTCGATTTCTTCCAGATTTTCCAGGATGGCTGACATGGAATCTGTTGCTGGGTCATGCACCCCTGCACAATGCTCATGGAGAGTCTGAAGACGAGCATGGGATGCCGCAAGATTGTCCTGGAAAGCACGACCAGCTGGAGTAAGTACACGAGAGCGTGCTGATCGACAAATAGCAGGAGGTGGGGCAGGAAGAGCGGAAGGCAGAGTCACAACAGTTCCAGAAGAGGGAGCAGGAGTGGGAATAGGTGATTCAGACGTGTCAGAGTTGTCATCCGAGTCAGACGAACGAGAGACACCAGGCATGTTCTCGTCAAAGATGACATCGCGAGCAACGAAGAACGTACCATTGCTATCGCGAAGATGGTAGCCCTTTGTCCCCTCTGGATAACCCACGAAGATCACATGGCGAGAGTGAGGGCTAAGCTTGGCTTGGAGTTCAGTGGGGATGCGAGCAAAGCACTGCGCTCCAAAGACTCGGAGATGGGAAAGGTCAGGCTGACGGCTGTTGATGAGTTCGAAAGGAATGGTACCGGCGACTGGGAGTGCACTAGACTCTGACCTGTTCCACAGATAACAGGTGGTCAAGACAGCCTCACCCCACATATTGGCTGGAAGGTTCGCAGTCTCCAGCATCGCGAACATCCATCCCTCTAACATGCGAATGGCTCTCTCAGCCTTGCCATTCTGCTGGTGTGCATAGGGCGCTGAAAGCTGCCTCTCTATGCCAGCATCCTGCAGGGCACGCGTGAAGTCACGACCGATGAACTCACCACCATTGTCAGAACGAAAGACTTTCATGGTGCGTCCAGAGTGATTCTCCCATCAAGCACGAATGATACGCCACGCCTCCAATGCCTGGTCTTTGCTAGTGAGGAGCTGCACGTTGAGAAGGTTCGTGTGGTCGTCAAGAAAGACAATGAAATGGAGTTTGCCATGAGGTGTGACAACCGGGAATGGACCGCATACGTCAGAATGCACCAGGTCGAGCATTGCCTTTGCCCGAGGTTCAGTGGAGGACGGGTAAGGACGACGAGGGTGTTTAGCAATAATGCAAGACTCGCAGTGCTGCAAAGGCGTGGTATCAGTGACAGTGACACCTTTGGCCACAAGAGGAAGTCGTTTGATGGCATCACCACCCGGATGACCCATGCGCGTGTGCCAGAGGTCCCACGTGACAGGGACACGTGCAAATGCTGAGAGTTCACGTGGTAAGGATGAAGATGCAGCTGTTGGCCTAACAAACCACAGATCCAAGAATACCAACTTCCCAGTCATGGGGATTTCCCCAATGCACTTCTCTTGAAAGACAAGTTGACAGCGAGCAGGTCCAGGTAGGAAATTGACTGCCCATCCTTTCTCCACCATATAACCGACTGAAAGAAGATTAACCATGGCACCTGGAGCGTGAAGGCAATTGGTGAGACGAAGATGTCGAGTCCTTCCACCAATGCTCAAGTCTGCAATGCAATCTCCGCATCCCGAAGTTGGAAGACGACCGTGATTCGCAGTTTTGACAGTTACGCAGGAATCAGTGGAGAAGGTCCAAAGAACTCTTGGTCAGTGATTAAGGTGGATGTGGTGCCGGAGTTGAGAATGGTGGACATGGTCTGACGCACGATGCAGGCAATATCTTCCACACTTGGCAATGAATCCGAATCGTCGAGAATCTCCTCGATGATGGCACATGCTAGTTCTGAGTCAGATTGAGTAGGTGAGGGAGGTGTCTTAGTTTTTGCAGCGTCTGACGTGGCCGCAGCAGCAATGTCCTTCTTGAAGGGCTTCTTAGATCAAGGAGGGTTGTTACCCTTACCCTCCATTCCTCCTCCGGGCTGAAAGCAGTGATCACGATCGTGCGTGAGTGAGCGTGGCAAGCCTGTGCAAGCTGGATTGTCACAAGCGATCCCTTTAGGATTTGCTTTGTGCATGCGGACTCCTATTTTCTGATTCGCCTTTGGATCAGAGACGGCGTTGCTGTATTCTGACCCGGGTCCAGACAGTTTCCGTTCAGTGCGGATTCTGTTGGCCTCTTCCGAGAGAGAAGCTGCAATGGACAGGAATGTCATTTGTGGAGCTGCAACGACGGTGGAGGAGGAAGGAGCTGAGACGAGGAGAGAAGAGGACAAGTTACTGTAAGATGTCATGGTCATGCATTTGAAGATGATCCATTCAGGCGTCTGCAGCAGTCCCTGCAGGAGAAGGAACACAGCTTCTCCATCGGTAAATGTTATTGCCATTTCGGCAAAACACCGTCTAGCATGTTCGAAGACGCTGATATAGCAGGAGACATCATCGGCATCTTTGAGCTTCTCAGCGAAGAGCTGCGCACGTAGTTCAAACTGGGAACTGATGTCTAACCATCCAAAGTGCATAGCAAGGACGTCCCATTGCTGTCGTGCAGTGGAAGACTCGTCTAGAAGTCCTTAGACGACAGCCGTGAGCTTCCTACAGATAATCCCCTTGGTCTGCGCGTCTTCTTTGACCCAGTCAATTATGGCTTGCTTCTCAGCGGCAGTGGGAGTTCCAGGGTTAGCGGCCGTGGGCATCACAGATGCATATTCTGCGAAGTTGTTGGGGTCTGTACCAGTGCTACAATGGTTCCATAGCCCTTCGCCTTTCAGTGCAAGGACTACTCCTCGACGCCAACTAGGATATTCATCTGTGCTCGTCAATTCAACGATGTGATCGTACTTTCCCATTTTAGAGAATGATCTGTTGATTTACGATAGTTACAGAATGCAAGTGTTTGAATGGAGAATGATTAATGAGATTTAAGCATTTTCGTTATTCGTGAGCTTAAAGTTTGACTTCGAGAATTCTGCGCTTGGTTAGAGCGCAGGGCTCATAACCTGTTCAAGGTCTAACAAAGACTCAGCGGATGTTAATAGAACAACACTGAATTAATAAGTACCTAACGAAGACTAGGTAATGTTACATCAGTGGGAGTGTCAAGTACACGAAGCAAGATACTCACCTTAGCGGATGTTAATAGAACAACGCTGAGGTGGGAGAAAAATGCGAGGTGAGTACATAAAGACAATGGAGGATCTGTGGCTGGCACGAAGAAGGTGCTGTACAGTACATAGCAAGAGGCAAGAACAGTAACATATAGGGAAACAAGAGCTTATGTCAACACTACCCATGACCCCCAGGGGTCACCCATACCCCTGTCCATCCCTAGTTATGACTTTATGTGAATTTTGGCTAATTTGCCTTGGGAGAGTTTTCCTTATGTGATTGCAAAAGAGGATGACTGTTGAATTTCGGGTCCTGTGACACGAAGGGCTGCAGAGAAATTGATAGTTACGGGGAAGTTCGACGAGCTTGCTGATCTATTACAAAATGTCGACGACGATAACATAGAATGAAACATAGCCACTTCATATCTACTTAACTTTACAAACGCTTATCATTGGCTGGAGCTTCGAGCCGTATTCGTTACACTTCGGTTCGTTTCACCTCGATCCATCGAACTTAGAACGAACTCCCACCTCGTTTCGATTCAGTTCAGTTCGCGGCAACACTACATAGATGGTACTACCCTAGCAAAAACATTATACACTTACTTTATTACAGTCCCTGACTAGATAAACTTGTATACGGAAAACCTACCGTAACTAGTACATCAAACTACTTTTTTCTTCATGTGAGCATATGCAAAGAACGAGATACACAAATAACAAGAACCGATGGTCGGTCAACGGCCCGGAGCAGGTTCGGCTGCCACAGACACCAGCCACCCAGAGCCGCCCGCATCGAAGCCCTTTGTCGACATACCGCCTGCATCGTTGGACTTCCGATAACCTTGAGCGAACATGATGATTTCTGACCTATCGGGCTTCACGAAGGCGATGCCATGGCCGCATTTGAGACTTTGACAAGAGAACTTAGACTCGGCAACGATGGACCCCCGGCCAATAGAGGGGGTAGTGCGCTTCCACGGACGGACGCATTTGCAGGACGGACATTGGTAAGGTAGTACGTTGCCCCACGGACGACGGTTCTCGTCAAAGAATGTATAGGTCGTAACAGTCATTGAGACCTTGTCGTTAACGCGCGACACCGGCTTAGTGTACTCGATGATGGTGATTGGACGCCGACGGAATGCACTAGTAAGGTGTATATGTATGACAGAGGCGTGCATTGCGAGTTGGGGTGAAACTGCGAGGAGATTTGGTATGGTGTCCTGCACTTCAAAGCCTTCTACGAGCACACGCTCGGCATAAGCAAGCGCAAATGCTGAGATGAGAGATGCTTGGAAGCGTTCAGCATCAAACGCAAACACATGTTCGACTTCATGACTGCAAAAACATCCAGTTAACCAAGGCGGAAGCCAACTCGGTGCAAGAAACCCACGCACTATTTGACACGGGCTTTGAGGGCTGCGAACGTATCCAACTCCCGTACCGTATGACCACACACTAACAACCATAAATTAGCACCCCTGAGGTAACCCTCGATGCCACCTACAAAAACTCCTCGGAAAAACTAGCAAGAGTTAAAAACGACAGTTAATGGAGAATATACAACGTACATCATCGACCGTATAGGCGATAGGGTCGTCAAAGTTCGGCACTTTCTTCCTCTTCTTTCCCACTAAAGCTGCGTCTTCGAATCCCCCCCAAAGGTCACCCCGAATGGTCTCAGAGTGAGTGTGTACGAAAACTTCAACGCGCCCAAATGGAATGTCCTTTACTTTATTGGTGAGTGCCTTCATCGACTTGGCGTGTCTCTCAGCTTTCTCCAGCGTTCCGATGTCAAAAAATACCTCATGATATTGTAGATTGCTCCCTGCGACGTACGACTCTAATATATTTCGCATGATGCGCGCAGGTGACCCACTAGGGTTAACACCGTCAAGAATGAGGTTGAGAATGAGAACGGGAGAACTGCATATCTGGGAGCGACTGGTCACTTCGATATGTCCTTTAATTATGGCAGGGACAGTCAGTATCGGGGTCCCTTGGGCATCCTCGAATCCCTAGTTGCAAAGCATATTCAGGATTTATAAGTCATGTGTGGATCAAAGAACGGCTTACATAATACGGTGAAGCACGCTTGCCCTTCCCACGCATTTCGTGGCAGCCTGGACAGGTAAAATATACATCACTGCCTTTGATCTGCTCCACAGACTCCTCAGCGATGACTACGCATTCTTTGCACAGCGTGCGCGGACAGTGAGAGCAGTTATACAGAAGACTGCCACCATCTCGACAAAGAATGCAGCACTTAGCGAGCAAAGTGGTGAGCTAGATCGGTCAGGAATTGAGTTGCAAGCACTTACGTCGTTCCAAGAAGAGGGCTTCGGAACCAGCATGCGCTTGGTGACGTCCGTAGTGGCATTCGTAGCAATATCCTTGCCGACATCCTTCATGACAGAAAATGCAGGTGGTAGTGCCTTAGGAAAGACGCGTTTGATGATCAGCTTACCAGCCGGGCCAGCGGTCACCTGGAAAGTAGGTAGCTGACCACGCTTTGCAGGCCCTCCCGTACTCTTGAGTGCGGTTTGCTTTGTTTTGGCCATAGTGAAGGATGAAGGCAAAAGTGGAAGAATTTTCGCTCAGCGATCGCTCTAACTCGCCTCGCTTGAGTCGGAAATGACCAAATTCGTTCGTTCCGTGGGATTAATTAGTGACTTCCTCCAGTGTTGTAATACTTACTCGTCCGAAACTTTTCAGTTCTCAGACGTTGTATCACTTCAAGGTACGAACATTGCTCTTCCTATGCAGCAAGACCCCGAGGAGCCCACCTTCGTTCCTGATAGGCTTGTTCTACCAACAGTTATTCTTTCTTTGACGCTGTCTGTTAATGTCTTGCCTCTCAACACTGCGTCCGCTGCACACTCCTCTAAATATCTATATACTTTCCGGGTTGTTCAACGCCCTCGTCTGACAGAAACCCATGTTTCTTCGTGTAGTTCAAATTATAAGTTAGCCATGCACCCACTATTCGCACCGCTTGGGTTACAAACACGCCGTCGCCACACTCATTCACGCCTTTGACATCGACCATACTAACGCCGGACACCGCCGCCTATGAAGGACCGTCAACCTTTATTAAAAATACTTATCATGACATGCTCTACTACTCCACAGCTCCGCAACCTCCTGAAAGTACCAAGTTGATCTCGAGTGGGAGAGATATGCAGATGTACTGCAGCCGGCGGGAAGTGCGGCACTAAAAGACAGGCAACGCGCTCGATAATTCACGACACATGCACCTGAAGTTAGTGCTGAACGTGGATAGCGAGATCAAGTCGGGATTGAGTTCGGATCGAAGCTTGACAGACAGAGATGACGGGGCTGAAATACGCATGGTACGTCTGCGCCGACTAATAACCCTACTTGTCATCCAGGTTCGTTCGGTCAGGAGCAGCCAGCTTTTTTTTGCTTCGCGAGGACTCGAACTTCAAGCACCTAAACATCGACAAGACGATACTGCGAGGGGCTGCGAAAGGAGGTGTTGAAGGACCACATTATCAGATCATGCCCACCGCTTTCAACTTGCGAACAGTCCCTACAGGTCATGTTTCTTCTTTGAATGTGATTCCGCTGTGAGTCATTATCGAGATCAGTGAGGGGAGAGAAGGAAACTGCAATATCACCAACTTGCCATCGGACTTGGCCTTCAGCTCTTCTGGAGGGTCCATGACCTTGCCCTCTTTAGCGAGGACTTCCCGCTCTTTAGCCATTTTTGCTGCAAGCTTGTTATCATTTGTAATGGCCTCCGATATCGATCCATGGCTGACAATCCGTCCGTTGGAACCCATAGACACGATGAAGTGCGCTACAGAATTTGCCATAGCAACGTTATGTCTCTGTACTGCCTTAGAAAAAGAGTAGTCACATATAACCTGCATGCACGTACTACAAAGATAACCATTCGATCTTTGGCGAGATCTCCTGCGAAACATTTGCCTACAATCCACTTGGACCTGTAGACATCCAAAGCAGTCAAAACCTGTTTGTGTCTACTAGCCGATAGTTCAAAATAGAGATGGAACGATCGACATCATCGAGCAGCAGAGTATTTGCCGAAGAATAGATAGCTCTTACAAGGGTAATTCGTGCCTAGCATGTTTCAGCGACCGCGTGCCCACTCGTGAGGAATGTGATTACTTTCTGACCGCCACTTTCAATACAAAGTCAGACTTGTAACAAACGAAGGCTCAGATCGCTGAGCTTGCCTCAGCGTAAGACCCTTTTCTCCAACTTCCGTTTGGTCACCCGCTTCAAACAAAGTCAGGTCACGCTTCAGAGCACACTGGTACAAGACTGCACTCAGACATTTCAACGATCGTTCACAAACAGCGCGACTGAATATTCACCTGTATTGTATCGAATCTCGTCATAGAGTGCGTCAAAACGGACGATGGCCTGAGAGCTACTTCAGCGTACAAATAACTGATTTTGCGATGTCACGTACCCGAATAATTTCATTCTGGACCCAGGACTCTTGCGCGGCATAGGCTACACCGCCTTTGTGAGGGAGGTTAAACCAGGATGTTGGGCCAGAGGGCGTGAGGTGCATTTCGCCTGAACAGTAGATTAGAAACATCTACAGACAAGGTCCGACAATTACCCACCAAGCAAAGCCGTAAGCATTGATGTCTTCCCATAACCTGTCGGTCCGACGACAAGGTTGATACGTCCGTGTTGGAAGTACATCTCGCCATCGATTTGAAGCCTGAACTTGCACTTCGACGGTGTCAGCGATCCACGGGATTCATTAGACCATGCAAAAGATAGCGTCCTGAAGCCGATGAGGTCAGATTCTTCTTCTGACTGGACGAAGAGCTGGACTCTGTCGTCGTCCTGCTGTTCGTGGGCATCCAATGGTTCTGTGACAGTCGGGAAACTGTTGACGCGATCCAGCGATACTTTGGCTGGAGATCATCGTTTGTCAGTGATTTCAGAGCAGACGAAATAATTACCTTGAGTAAATCTTGAAATGGAGAAGAACACCATGTTCAACTGATCTTTCGAGAAGTCCAAAACCGTCAGAGGAGCAACATCAGTCACTCCAAAAGTGAATAACAGTGTGTGAGATCGACGAAAAAAACTTTGAAGCTGGAATACATGTCGGGTCAATAAATCGCAGCACAGCCTATACACTGACCAAATAGGTTTTGTCCCATAATAAGAGTCTAAGAGAGACGTTAACAAACTTGTTTTGCATGTAATTGCAGTTGTAAGATCTTCGTCTTCCACATCTAGACAAGCTCTACTTCTCTTCTCTCGCTGATCCTCGCGTCCACTTTCTCTTCCCATCCGAAGAGCTTGATCATATGCAGAACATCCATAGCTAGCGAGCCATAAGCACCAGTTCTACACCGATTATGCTCGACTTACTTTCGGTCACGGTTTGCACCCGGACATCCGTCTGGGGTTACGATAAGCATCTACCGACCAATCAACAAAAGGTCCAACCTTGTGTATCTTCTTCTGCCTGCACCTTTTGGATCCTCTGGGCAACGTACCCATGGAGAGGGAACAAGACGAACATGACAGCCAAGTTAGACAGCAGTTGTTTGTAGACCACACCGCATTTATTGCCAGAAAGACAGTGCGGGGTTTGTGAGTCTGTGGATCTCGACCTCTGGAGAGGTCTGAAGAGAGCTATGAGTGAAAGTGCACAAGAGACAATAAGAATGAAACACACCCAGGTTTTGGCGTTTTCTTCTCATAAAGATTCGCGTTCGACCGCTTGTTGACGAGTGAGGTCAGTGGAAACGTTCCGTTTGAAGTCGAGTGCTTCGGGAGATTTGATAGTGTTATGGAAATTGATCATTGTAAAAAGCGGGGGGTGTGAAAGGAGTCAATCAGACTGATTCAGACACAGGTATGGAATCTGGATTTGAGAGCTCTCGCCTTATATGTAGCTTATCTGATAAATCATCAGCATGTCGGTCACAAAGGGAAAACACATGGGTTCATTCATGCCACGTACGCCGTAGCAAAGAGTAGCAAAGGCACCACTGAACGTTGAATCTTGACGCCTATAACGTATGAGTTTTCAGTGGCGCGTAGTCGCTGGTACCCAAGGTTTTAAACATGATCACGTGACTAACTCAAATCAACACATGTCGGAAAATTGGTTATGGCAAGCCTTGGAAGCTTGGACCCGAACGCGGAACTTATCATCATGATGGTACTATATGTATGCTGTCTATCAACACTGTTACAATTCAATATTTACTTATGGGACAGACGATGCACACAGAAAATGGAGGTATGCACAGCACAGCATACGCTCCAAGGTCGTCCTCTAACACTGCCGGAGTAATTGGTGACTGAGAGACCAACTTGAATAATATGCCATCTGTGTTCGTCACATCTGTTACTATGATCACATAATGCGCTTAAACTACCCGCATTAAGTGTCAATTGCTGACGCTTATTACATATTGAAGGACTCCACCGTGTGCCTATTGCACCGACCTACGCAGAGAGATGCAGAACAAGACAGACAAGCAGCAAAAGGACTATGTTACTACATGTACTGCAGTTTGTGTACAATTAGGAGCGAGCGCTCTCATCGGTGGACTCACTGGCGTACGAACGTAAAAGAATTTGCTGGCGTCTGTCACGGTCCGTTCAGATTTGCGACACTACTAGTACTACGATGGTATTTTATTCTTATCGCTTTACCACATGTACTACGCTAATGTACATTCGCAGCGACGCACGTTGGGAGGAGCTAAACAAGAAGTCGAATTGAATCAGGCCAATGCGGTCGCACCCAGGCTTTTAAATTGGTAGGATGGACGGTAATCTTTCGCCGGATCTGGCCAAGGGGTGCGTCCCGAATAGTAGCCTCGTGGGACGTACTTTAAAGGATATTAAGAGAGCCTACTGCTACTACCAACCTAACCCCACTGCCCAAAATGCCGTCCATTCCATACCCTCTTGCTCTGATCCAACTTTCGATCGCCGACTCAGCGCTACCATGGTCCAATCCGGTATGGCAGTCTCTCACACACGTTCTTGGTGACCCTTGGGCGTACGACCGTAGCAGGGATGTGACCGCTGCAGCAACTCATGTCGCTGGATGGACGGTGGGCAAGGCTCGGGCAATCGAAGTCTTCATGAACAATTGTAAAGTAGCTCAGGATCCTGCTGAACACTACGCTTCCAAAAGGAAAGATAACGACCACGAAGGTCGTTCCTCGTGGAACGCCTGGGTTAAGATATCATGGGCCAAATGGAAGATTAATAAACTGGTCGACAACATCTTGCAAGAAAACGGTTGCGAGCCCCACGAGGTCATGGCAAGGTTGAATTGCAAGACCGCAGATGAAGTAAGTCATTTACCAACATATTTATCTCACAACATGATATAGCCATTCACTCAGTTTCCGACTTTGGACGCTGCGCAGGTGAGGCATGCTGTTTCCATTAAATTGGCAGATGCATTGTTCGGCGATGATGCATTCGCCGACGGATCTTTTGTTGTGGCGTCCATCATGACGTTTGTTACCACCGTGTTGGTATTGACTTGGGGTAGGTATCGGAAGGTCATCAAAAGGCAGGCCAACAGTATCGACAGAAAAACCGAGGAAGCTGAAGAGCGATGGCTAGGTAAGTTGCGCGGGTTGGTCACTTAGGGCGGGCGGCTCACCGCAGTGCAGCTATAACGGCCGCAAATGCAAATCCTACGATGGCAAGCATCCGCACCTACCTGAAGAAGCTGGAATCCTTGGTCACGCTTCTTAGCCTGTTCAAGGATCAGGAGACGGCCAAAAAGCTCGAAGCACGTCGTGAACAGGTCAATGCCATGTTGGCCGCTGCCAAGAAAGATCCCACCAAGGCAGAACCCATAGCACGTTAGTAGTCCAGCGGTTGACTGGTATATATGCAATGGCTGAACGTGGTTTTCTAGGACTACCTAAATCTCTTCGAGATGCGCTTGACAGGCTGGCCACTGAGGAAGAGGTCAAGGAGCTTGAACTTCTGATTGAGACGACACTGGCTGCGATGGTGCCGGTCGAAGGTGACGAGGTGGTGGTGGACTTTGAGGAGAATATAGATGTGAACGACTGGAAGAGCGGCGTAGAAGAATACGACAGGTGCAGCGAGGATGACCTTTGGGAGCACCTGGGCCTGTCGGAGAAGAAACTCCCTTTTTTCCAGGTGCGGTCCGATCCTGATGCTGCCATTGACCCATGGAGCGAAGAAGGTCAGCAATGGCTTGATAACCCAACGAGTCCGACTCAGAACCTGGCGCCTCGGTGGCACCAGCTGGTTGGCATTCTGAAGATGATTGACAGGGTGTTAGACTGTGAACCGGTGATGCTGATGGATGGCGTCGGGGTTGGCAAAACTATGCAGGCTGTAGGGTTGATTGCGTGCCTTGCGCACTATAGGGAACATTACAGGAAGCACGGGATGTTCCCTGGAAAATTTGGTAAGCAATATGGCGGGCCTCTGGAGAGCTGCATGTACTGACGGTTGCTCCACAGCTCGACGGTTTCATAAGAAGACTGGTGGCAACATTCCAGACTTACCCGTCGTAATTATGAGCCCCCCTAACTTGCAACATCAGTGGATGAGTGAAATACAACGATATCTAAGGCGAGCGACATTCGATGTTCTTCCCTACACGGGAAAGTATTCGACACGGGTACAGTGGTGGACGATGGCTTGGAGTAAATGCCAGCAACCTCCAATACGACGCATCATCTTGGCCACGATGAATGTGAGTTGCTGCTGCGGGTGGTTAGCGGAATATGAAATTAACTGCTACGTTTGGCAGGCAGCACAAGACGATGCAGCGACAGTTTTCATTCAGGGTGACAGGGACAGCTACGGGCAGCCGATGGCTAGCCCTCGCTTTGAACGCACTAGCCCTAATACCCTCTTTGGTCATGAATACGTCATGAGTATCGTCGACGAAAGTCACATCTTACGCAACATCAACCTGGCACACACTGCAGCCCGAGCACTTCAAGGGAAATCTCACTCAACTGTTATTATGACCGCAACACCGGTCACTACAAAACCTGCGGTAAGCTAAACTTGAACGCGACTCGGCACCATCATTCAACTGATGTTGTTTGTGATGGACGCCAGGACCTTTGGAATATGGGTCTGCTGCTTGGCCTTCAGCAATTCAAGGATGTAGCGCAGCTCAAGACTATGAACCGAGAATTGTCAGCTGCCCAGCGGAGAGATCGTAAGGCGCAGAAAGAGGCGGGGGTCGAGGGATCAATCCTACGAGCTGTCTTTGTGGGCAACCAGAACCCAGAGGCTGCGCAAGAAGAATACCTGCCTGTAATGAAAAAATGGATGGGGCAGATGCGGGAGTGGTTCGCCCCCGCTGTCATTCTTCGCACCGTGGACTCCACTGATAACACAGGCAATATGATCCTGGGCCTCCCTCCCTATCACGACCACAGCTTAAAAATCAAGCTGCTTGACTGGGAAATGGAGAACCTGAGGAATATTGCGCGTGGATACTTGGATGACTGTCCCATTGTGGGGATGAGCAAGGTGAGGTTAATTGTTCCTGCCGCGCCTTTTGCCTGTTACCTGAGCTCCCGAACTGTATATGTGCAGAATTTCTATGTTGAATTTAGACGGTCCATCCTTCATCCGCATATGAACTCAACTGAGGAACGGTCGTGGACAAAACCGAAATCACGGGAAGAATGGGACAGCAGCCCTGACACCAAAAGTATGAAGTTGGACGTGCTGGCTATGCTTCTTAAATACCATCTGGAGTCTGACGGTCGTCAGCCATTGATGATGGATGAGAGCGGTCGCAACCTGGTTCCTAACCCGGCCTTCACAGCCGGCAATACCAATCCAGATGAGCCAGACCGAATCATAGTTTTTTCGGCTTTCGTCACCTCCAATCAGGCCATTGTAGATGTGAGTTTTACGGTCGCCCGCTACAGCCTTCTGACCAAATCCCTCCTGCCAGATCTTAGACCTTCACGACATTCGTGTGCTGGAGCTTAACGGACGGACCCCCATGAAGAAGCGCAAGGGCATTCTGGATGAGTTTAGGTCATCTGCGCGAACCGATGGAGCGCGCGTCTTAATTTTGTCAGGCGTAGGCATGGTAGGCTTGAATTTGGCCTGCGCTAATATCATGGTAGTCATGGTACGTTATTATAGATACTTGCATTTCAGTTGTGGCTAATCGTTAGGGCAGGATACCCTTTGGTCAGAGCAGGACGATCGCCAGTTGCGTGGGCGGATTTACCGTCACCCTCAGGCTAAAGAGGTGCACGTTTACCGAGCCATTGCCCTGAAGACTGCCGACGTTTTTCTCAATAATATTTCATTTTCAAAGGGTGCTATGCACGAGGCATTTATTGGTGCTGACAAGGAATTTCGTAAGAGCCCGGACTACATAGGGGACCTTGGCTAACGATCATTTCTGCAGGGTGCATGTTTGAGGATGACGATAGCGCTATGGGAGACTTGATCTCTGTCGGTCCATCGACGCCAAAGTCGGATGATTCCACTGACGATGGCGACATTATGGACGTCGATGCCGAACCCATCGGAAGGAACAAGGCTGGCAAAAAGAAGGCACGTACCAAAGCCACTGCCAAGACCCCACTCTCTCCTACCAGGCCGGCCACAAAGCGCAAGGGTAAGGGGAGCAGGGCAAAGTCCAAAGCGGTCGATACCGACGATGAGTTTGAGGGCGCCTCACTCAAGCGTCGCAAGGACATAGAGCTGCCGTCGCCGCCAATCACTAGCAAGGGGGTGCTTGATATAACAAGCGGATCCGTAGCACTGCCCGAGCCCCTGGGTGAGATTCAGTCATTGCCCCAGCCTTCTGCACCCAAAGACAGTTCAGTAGCCTTGGAGTCTAGGGACGATCACGACCTCCCTAACCCATCCCCTCGGCCTTCTCGGCCTTCTTCTCCCAGCCTTATCTTCCCAGCCTCCCCTCTTGCCCATCCCTCCCTTTTATCTACAGCGCACACTCCCAAGGGGGTGCTTGATATAACAAGCGGATCTGTAGCACTGGGTGAGATTCAGTCATTGCCCAAGCCTTCTGCACCCAAAGACAGTTCAGTAGCCTTGGAGTCTAGGGACGATCACGACCTCCCTAACCCATCTCCTCGGCCTTCTCGACCTTCTTCTCCCAGCCTTATCTTCCCAGCCTCCCCTCTTGCCCATCCCTCCCTTTTATCTACAGCGCACACTCTCGATGCTGCTTCCACTCACCAGGCTCAGTCGGATCAACCTCCGGGCGCGCAGGATGGCTCCCTGCGTCGTGTTTCTGAGGAGGAAACAACTGATTGTGGCCATGAGATGGACTGGAATGATAGCGGCAGCCACGACTGGAATGTTGGCGGTGACCACAGCAGCGACCTGGCTGTAAGACGCGACGAGCAGCCGCCCCGGCAAGATCCCTGCCCTTCCGTAGAATTTGACGACATCTTCAACAAGAGGAATTTAGCGCTATGCTCAGGGACTTCTGCGGCGTCATCTCTTGCGAGGTCCTTTTCCGCAAAGGGGGCAGCTAGCAGGATCTTGGGTCAGTCTGAGGCAGCCTTTACGCCTCCTGCAGACAATCAGCGCCCTCGTCCCTGCCCTCGCAGACCAAAACCTGGAGCATCATCAGTCAAGTGGAACACAACCCATGGTGAGGGACCCCAGTCAACTCAGGCTAGTCCCTCTCGTGCGCCAGGGCAGACCTTCATCCCTGTCCAACTAGGCCAAGGTCCTTCTCACTCTGCCAAGTTCTCCTCCAACGACCGCGCGCCACAAAAACGGTCTCGTTGATAGGCTGTGTTATAATGTCCGCCTTGCCCTTCTCGACGCGCCTCTTGGCGATATCACGTCTATAATCGCTCGCTCGCTGGGAGGTCAACATCTTTGTCATATACGTGAAGCCCCTCTACCTGTTGCCCGCATCTTCTCCCCCACAGATCGTGACTTAGTAGCTCTAATTAATTTCGTTAGGTGAAATTAACACATAATCCCGTCAGAGTCATATTAGGACTGATGCTCTGTCAAGCTAAGTCAAGTTTGCATATATGCTAGGGGTTCGCGTTGCGAAAGGGTCACTCTGAAATCATACAGGAACTGCCTTTCACTCATTGCAAACATACTACTCGAATCCGATTGTGAACTGCAAGTTCTTTGTCGCCTGTTAGCGGAAAGAATCATGATGGAAATGAGCCGGTAACACACTGGGTAGAATTAATTAATTTCAGTGGTTTGGGTATTGAACCCATGCGCCTCAATGCGCGCAACACTGAATCTACCAGCAAGTCTATTCATCGTTTCGGCTAATACCATAGATCTCATTGACGATGTGACTACTCAGTGATGTTGGCAATGATATGAGACTGATATACGATAGATAAAACAATGAAATGTGATGGTTAGACCAATGGATATTAATGACTTGATGCACGCATTTCAACGGACGACGAAAAAAATGGGCACGACCTATGAGATGAGATAGATAAAACAACGAAACGTGATGGATTGGTCAACGGATTTTGATGGCGTGAGGTATGAATTTCATTGGCTCACCAGAGAAACCAGGGAAGATGGTAGAGCTGCTCGAGTATATCTACCAGGTGCATCTTTGGCCTCTTCTTAAAGAGGACTCCACTTCTAAGTCCGTCATGATGCCTGTAGGATTTAGTGCAGGTCTCCGATCCCATTCGCCGGAGCTCGATATTCATGCTCGTCCCTAGGACGTTGGATGGTGCGGGTACTCTCTCGGATGCAAAAGACTCCCTGTCGCGAGCAGACTGCTCGCGCTCAAGTCAAACCGTCTCTAAAATGTCATCGGCATGGCGAGAAGCCGCCTCATGAGAAGCTGCATGGATTGATTCGATGATGGAAGCATTATCCCCTGATCCAGGAGGAGGGACCGGTAGAGGGGGTAAACTGCATGCTCTCTCTTCCAATTGAGCAAATGGTTCATCACCGCGCTGTCTTGCCTCGTCATGACGACGTTGTTCGTTCTGGAGGAAGATTGGCTCTCTGTGTTCTTCACTGTCTCGGAACTCCACTTGACGACGGTCTTCAGCATCATGAACACCTTGGACGACCTGGTGGAGTTCACATTCTACTTCGTCCAGTCGTTCGTGCCGCCGATTAAGGGCATCATCGAATCCGGTAGCCGTTGGGTCAAAGTGCACATGAAGATCATGATCTGGCAGGTGTCCATGACCAACAGGCGGTGGGATAGGAACCATCTCGCTCTCTTGGCGGCTGCCATCATCCTGTTGAATAGCAGCTGGCATACCTCCTGCTTGCGACCCTGTACGTGATGGGACCCGCGAAGCAGCGCGACGTCCGTAGGGGTCAGCTTCATCATCCGGAACTTGCAAAACAGCACGTGGGCCAGCTTCGTCGTCCGGAAATCGTGAAGCACTGCGACGTCCACGTGGGTCAGCTTCGTCATCCTCTGCAGGGGGCAATCGATGGCATGGTCGTCCATCGTCGTGTTGCGTTACTGAAGGTGTTCGATGTGAGGAATGTACAGTTGGAATATATCCATCGAGGGAATTACGCAGTTGCTATTGAAGCTCACTAGCGGGGCTCATCGGACGTCGTCCTGGAAGGTTTGTCAGAATAAGTCCATACCCACAGTAATCCACGTAACCTGGTGAAAATGTGCGTTCTCCCAGAGCTATGATCATGGATCGGCCGGTGAGTGATTCAGGGTGTATTTGCTCTGGACGCTCAATCTTGATGACAGTCGGTGACCGTGGAGGATCCTCAAACCGCGGAGAAGCAGGGATGCCATGACTAAGTGTGCGATGGCTATGACTAGGTGCATCCTCTTCTGAATGCTGAGTGGGAGCCCTGTGAGGTGGTGGGTGAACGCCCTCGTCATAACTGGGATGTCTGTGGCCAGGGTCCCCTTCATCACTTGACCGTCCGCGACGAGGGGTGTGATGGCCATGACTACGTGGATCCGCTTCTGAAAATCGACTGGGAGTTCTGGAAGTTCTGTGAGTTGGTGAGTGATGATCTCCCCTGCTTGGGTCTTTTTCTTCTAAACGTGTGGGAGCTCTGTGAGTCGGTGAGCGCTCGTCTCTCCTGTTTGGGTCTCTTTCTTCTGAACGTGTGGCAAGATCATTTCTGAGCTCATCAATATGAGCGGTCACCCCCCGTAATTCTGCTTGACGGTGGAGCGGTGTAGGCCTGATGGCTGAGCTGACCTGGAAGAGATGGGCTCTAGCTACTACATCCGAGGAACCTGACTAGCTGCTGACAAACGCTACAAACACCGGCAAACTCTGTGCCCCTGCGACCCTTCTCCCTAGGGGTCCCCTACTCCATGTGCCCCCCTCAAAAAACAGAGATGTCCTCGTCGACCTCGTCCTCACTCCTATGTATCTCCGTCTCGTCTATGTTTCCTATCTCTTCCTCTTTCACTTCGTCCTCTTCGTCGTCTACATTGTTTTCATCAGCCGAATCTTCATCGTTCTGGTTTTGATTTTCCTCCATTTCTTCTATCCTCCTTCTTGCTTGTTCTACCTCCCGTCATTTCTGTTCTTCTGCCAGCTTGGTACCGTCTTTCGGGATAAACGCCCGCAAGTGTCTGGCATGGAATTCTCCTGAGATGAGGACACCTTCTAGATTTTCCAATTTGTACGAGTTGCGTAGTCGTTCCATGACTCTGCATGGTATTGACCATTTGGGCAGTAGCTTCCTTCTTGCCTCGAGTGAGTTATGTACATTGCTATGGTAAAATTGAGTAAGTTGTCCTGGTGCAATTTCACTTAATCACATGTTGTACTATGGTGTCATATCCGTCTAACTGTTGTTGTCCAACGTATGCCATATGCATACTGATATCTGAGTGTCGTATAGCTGATGCACTGTTAGCCAGGTCTGTGCGAGGTGTATTAATCACTTGGCCTAGTAAGAGCTCTTTTGGCGAGAACTTTAATGCCAGGAGTATGCGGTAGTTCAACACAGTTACTGCCTCATCGAGGTGCTTTGGCCAGCTGTCAGGCAATGTGTCCCATGAGATTGCCTCATAATCATCTTCACCTAGATTCAGTGCACAGAGGCGTTTAAGTATGTGCAACAATATTTTGTTAGTACCTTCCACGAGCCCATTGATCCATGGGGAATAGGCCGCTACAAGGTGCATTTTGCAGGACCATTTCGTGCAAAAGTCTTGTACCTCTGAGTTATTGAAATGCTGCACTTATGTACCCATACAGGTTGTGAAAAGGTGTCCAAATATATGCCCAGGGTGCTGAATCCACCGGCCTTTGGTAGTGTTAGGTAGTCACCTACCAGTAACTCAAATGGATGCCTGCATGTTATGGGTTCGAGAAGTGAGTGCAAGTGCTGCGTTCCGAAGTTTTTACACTTAGCGCAGTCAGTAATGGCCAACATGATAGATGTGTCTAGCTTTGGGCTGTAGATGTGATCTGTGAGTGTGATTTTGATCGGGTCGTGACCCCAATGTCCTCCCTCTTCATGTTGTTTTACTGCAAGCTGTTTGGCTTCATCTTGTGTGACACACTCTACCCTGTCCCGTGCTCATACTGTGGTGCCTCCTCATAGATGCCAGAGCTTCCTGTCATCGATCGTATACTGGGATGCTCTGTGTTTCGTGAGCTTCCAATCTCTGAGTGATCCTGTTGAGCTTAGTTGTGCGATGGACTCAACAACTTCTCGAAACACCAGTTCATTGATGAATCGTTCCTGTAGGCTTGTGATCAGTTGAGGTTCGACCATTAGAGTATTAAACAATATCATTAACTAATCCGCTACTCACTTCCCAATCCTCGCTAATGGTCCAGTCGCTACTGTCTAGCAGTCCAATGTCTCCTGGCTGTCCTTCCCATTGTCGACTCAACCCGTCTGCAATTACATTCAGTTTCCCGGGGACGTGTCTGAGATTGACTATACGGTGTGCCAGGATTCTGTCTCTCCAACGTGCGTGGGCCACGTTCATGTGGTTGTTGAGAAGTATGTCCCACAATGCCTGGCAGTCTGTTTCTATCTCTACTGGGAAGCCCCATACAATGTCTGAAAATTTGTCCAGGCCAAATTTTAACGCTGCGAATTCCAAAAGGAATGGTTTGTACTTTTGTTCTGATGCTGAAGTGTGTTTTGATGTGAATGCTATCAGGTAGAAGTTGTTCTATCCATTTGCCAGACAGTTTTTGAATGCATATCCATTGAGACAACACTGCTGCAAAACCTTCTTGACATCCATCCGATGTCACTACAAATGGTGATCCGTCATATTGAGGTGCTCACAGTATGGGCTGTGTGACAAGGGCTGCTTTGAGTTCTAGGAAGGTTTTAGTATGTTCTTCAGTCCATCGGTCTGCTAGTTTGAAGTCCCGTAATACACGTCGGTAGGTGTTCTTGGTGTATAGTAGCTGGAGTGGGGCCATTTTCACCAAGTCCCTTAATGGACCTTCTTGTTTGGCGTATCCTTGCACTAGATCACGGAAGTGACTTGTGAGACCTAGGAATGATTCAAGATTGAGTGCGTCAGTTGGTTGCATCCAGTTCACGATAGCTGTTAGTTTCTCTAAGTCTGGTTGGACTCCTTGCGGTCCTACCATGGCACCTGCAAACATAGTTTCTGTCATGAACAGCCTACACTTTGATGGTGAGAGCGACAGTTTCTGTTCTCTGCAGCGTTCAAAGACTCATGTGAGTTTCTCCAGCATTTCATCAAAAGTATTTGCTGCACATGCCCCATTGTCGATGAACAATTCCATTGTGTTATCTGCAATTAAATCGTGTAAGTGAGTAGCAGTCATATCTGCGAATGTGGATGGTGCGCCTGTAAGCCCCATGCACATGCATTTATACCAGAACCAACCTCTTCCCTCGATATAAAATGCTGTATATGGTCGTGATTCCTCTGGCACTCCAATGGCATAGAACCTAGATGCGAAGTCGAAAACCGAGACATACCTATGGCCACTGAGTCGGAGTTGTTTTGCTCTGATATCTCCTTGTGGCATTGGGGCGATAGTTGTGTGATGATTGACTTCGTTAAAATTCTGGCAAATATGCCATTTCTGTGGCTCATCTGGTTGTTGAGGTGCAGCTCGTTCTGGGACTTCTCTTTCTGGCAACGTGAAGGCTGGTGGCATCCCGTTCTGTTGACACTGCTCATTCACACGATGTTGAAGTTCTTCTAGTGATAGGCCTCCATGTTCATGTGCTTTTTGCGCCAGTACAGTGGTGGCTGCACATTTCACCTGGTCTGGTGGTGCTCGCTCTATGATTCCTGCAGTTAGCATCTCGTCTATCTTGCCATGGAGGAATTGTAGTTGTGGAGGCGTAAGTGCTCTTTGATGGACCCATAAATAAAATGTGGTGCCTTCTGGAATGTTGAGTGAGTGCTTGGCCCCTGGTACTGGAAGTACTTCACTAAGTGACCCAGCAAAGATGTCTGCAAACAAAGCTGTGAGTTTCTCTGCACATTCTTGTTCCTCTACCGTTAAATCACTGCCATATTGGACCTTCTTGACAATGAATGCTACTTGATTTGCATTGAAGAGATCTGTAAGTCATGTGAAAATAGCGTCATCATTTTTGAGAAAGCCCACTGGTATTCCTTTTAGCAATGCCTCTACTGATTCTTCTGACATTTTCCTGTCTTCTGTTAATATACAGATGGGTATCTCGACTTCTGTTGGTGTAACAGGGTTAGTGTCTATATGTTCTGTACTTACCAGATGCTTCATTCTTGACTCTTTGCTTACTCTTCGTTGTCAAACTCCCACTTGTCTTGCTGCATTATGTCCCACTAGGTAGTTCGGTTTCGAATTCTTCATTCCTTGTTTCTTGTCCTGAGTTCGATCTTGTTCTTTGGCCTCTTCTTCTTGTGATACCCCAGTATTGTGCACTTCTTCAATGACTTCATTGATGGATGGTTTCTTTGCAAGGCTGTGGTTGTGCAATGTGCATGTTCCTCCAATGCTGATGACATCTACCTGATCTGTCTCATAGTTGTGAATAGCTTTGAAGGCTTGTAACATTGGTTTCCCAAACAAGAACTTCCATCCGCCTCCGCTATTGAACACCTCGAACTCTCCATGTGCTCTGATTCCTTCAATTTCGACTTCTCCTTTCCATACTGCTCAAGATGGGATGATCGTGCCATTTGCCATTCTTAAGTGCTTGTTTGATGGCATCCAGTTCCCCAGTCAGTGTTTAACCTTATCAAAGAGTGAGGTACACATTGCGCTAATCATTGCTCCTTCATTGAATAGGGCTGTGGCTCGTACTGCTTCTCCGTTGGGCCCTGCGAGTGTGATTCTTTGCAGGAAGGGAAGGCATATGTTCCTGGACTGTTCTTCATCCGCTGAGTACAAGTTAACAATGTTGCATTGTTTACTACAATCAAAAGACATGGCATCCTGATCTTTAAGGGGTGACTTGGTAGAATTGTTATATTGGTCCTCACGTGTTTCCTTCTCGTGCACAAGGACAGGTCACCGTCCATTGGTGTGAGGTATGTCCTGTGTGTGGGTTGTCGTGTGGCCCTCTACACCGATGACCCATTCCCATTTCCCTGCTCTCCCATGGTAGGCGCATATGCCTCTTCAAACACTATGTTGACTTGTGGTGCCATTGCTCTGTTGAATGTTCCTAAGGTTCGCGTGCATAGTCCTCTCCACATAGATTCATTCTTTGGTAGTTGGTCATCCACCAGGACTTAACATTCTGGGCTAATGTGCCCATGCGAACCGCATCTAAAACATTCCCCTGAACAGATCTGTGCTGTTCCCGGCATCAAGGGGTAAGGTGTTTGCTCTGAGCATCTGCTCCCGCCTCCCCATTGGGTTTCCCATTGCCGCACTTGTTCTACATAGGCCGATTGCCCACTAAGTGTATCTGGGTGGTGTACGAGCTTGTTGATGCATGCTTGCATCACATCCCATTCTTCTTGTGTGGGGGGTTGGCCTTGTGGACATTGCATCGTGTTCTGGTTTGCTGTAACATAGCGTATCTGGTGTCGAGCTGGCATATTGTTCATCAAGGTAGGTACCATGTTACGTGTCATACTTGTGTTGTTGACTGTTCTGGGTTGTGTGTTGGTGACAGGTGGGGATGGGGTACTGGCTGGTCCAATTGTCACACACTGCATTTGTAGGCGTAGAATCTTGACAGGGTCAGTCTGCCTGCTCTTGAGCTTAGCAAGCCTCAAATTCTGCACCTTTTCTACCTCTCTCTTCTCTTTCTCTCTCTTAGCCTTGTCTTGAATGACATTGATGTTCACGTTCTTGATTTCATCTAAGAATATCACTCACGTAGCTGGGGCAGGTGAGGTGAGGTCTCGCAGTACATGTGGAAGCACTTCATGGACTTGGTGGATGAACACTGGCACATTTGCTACTCCTGCATCTTGGACTAGTTTTTGCAAGCATCCATGGTAGTGAAGGTGCGACCAGGTTGATACACCTGCTACCATGATGCGTTCACCTACATCATCTTCCTTAAGTCTCAATGCTAACAGTTCCTTTTGATAATCTAGTGTAGATTTTGTCGCTACAACTATGGCTGGCCACTGCGTTTTGAATGCCACTTTGATGGCTGTCCACGAGGCTGTTTGCGTGGCTGTTAAGGTGCTCCACCATATGTCCACTTGTGAACCCGCGGAGATGAACGTGCTGAACAGAATAACTTTCATTGCTTCATCGGTAATCCTAGTGAGGTGAATGTGCCTTTCCACCTCACATAGGAAGATCTGCAGGTTCTCATTGTCATTCCCACTAAATGATGATGGTGTGGGCATGGTTGCCATTGGTAGATGCTGGGTTTGGGCTGGGATGGGTGTCAGCGTGACACTTGTCTTTGGTGGTGGTCTCTGTTTGCTTGTGCTTGGGGTGATGAACTGATGCAAGTGTTGTGTTGTTGGAAACAGAATTAGGGGGATGAACTCTGGAATTGGAATGATGGTCGTTGGTTCTGGTGCTCCTGGCAGGGATTCTTCATTGTCTTTGCGTTCCTCTAGCTGTCTGGTAACCTCTTGCTCTGATGCTGATGCGTCATTGTCTGTGAGGATGTGCTCATTGATCTCTGGGGTATCTAGCAGTGATGAGTTCTCTGATGTGAATTCCAAGAGTTCTGAACTGGAACTGGTTTTCTTGACAAACCATCCGCTGGTGTCTCTGGATGGGAGCGATTTCTTTCTCGTACTTTTGGCTAAAGAAAGGGTTGACATGAGTGGCAGGTTTTTGTACTTAAAGTTAAAAGCTATGCTTTTGAACATGTTTTCCTTGCGGTTTTAACACAATGACTCTATTGGTTCTCAAACGTCTACTCATGTGTTCCATGAGGCTTGTATGCTTTCTGGATTCAACTCTGGACTCGGCTCTGGACTCGGCTCTGGACTCGGTATTCTCTCTGGGCTCTGGGTGTGAAGGCTTGTCAAGGCTGGTGCGAACTCTCTCTGTTCACCAGTTGGAGCAGTGTAGGCCTGATGGCCGAGCTGACCTGGAAGAGATGGGCTCTAGCTACTACATCCGAGGAACCTGACTAGCTGCTGACAAACGCTACAAACACTGGCAAATTCTGTGCCCCTGCGACCCTTCTCCCTAGGGGTCCCCTACTCCAATGGTCCTGCATGTCCCTTTCAAGCCATTCATTCAGACCTCTCATGTACCTCATCAATTCTCATTGTTGATCCATGGTTGCAAGTTGGGCGAGACGAGGTTCCTAATGCAAAGAAAAAAACTAGCATCTCGACAGGATATCAATAGCATAACTTGCCCGAAGGTGTGTCAAAGAGCGGTAATTGCACTATGGTCTAGGAGAGAGCAATTAGAACCTCAGCAATCATACCTCCAACATTTCCTTACTGGCCCTGGAGGCATTGGCACATATCAGCGACCACCCTGTTGACCAGGGATAACAGGCTGAGGAGGCATGCCCTGCAGAATTACCAAAGTTACATGTTGAAATCAAATCCATTGAAGGACGTACCAAGCCCAGTGATCTTTTTGAGGCTTGCTGTTACAAACGATGCGAGTTCGCAACTGGAACTTGGATAGGGGCTCTTGCAAAGCCTGCTGAGACCAGCGAGCGTTCAATAGCAAGAGTTCACAGCAATATCTTCGTTGGTAAGATGAAGGTATTATCTACGATTAGGACAGCGTGTCTCTAATTGTGTTCCTCAGCTAGCAGGACTATTGAGCGACGAGGCTCAATAGAAGTTTAAGATGAGAAAGTGAAGCTTGCTTAAGGCTTCTAGCAGATGGGCAGATAGAACCAAGTAGATTCAAGTTGGAGAATACAAGCGATACCCTACTGGTATATATAGGTAGGAAGTGGTTGAGGGCAGGACTGCCGAATTAGTGGTAAGGGCAAAGGGGAATGAGTCAGAGCGAGTCATATGTGAGATAGCACCAGTTGGACGGCAAGGGCAAAGGGGGAGTGAGTCAGAGATAAGTACCGGTCAGGCGGTAAGGGCATAGGGTTATGAGTCAGAGAAACAAGACAGTGGTAATGGTAAAACGTGCACAGTGATCTAGAAGAGCTGTGCGTTCGAAGTGAAATGACATAGTAAGTACAAAGTAAGGCAAAGGGAAAGAGAAATGAATAGGGGCCTAACACGACCCGATGTTCTTGTAACACTTGCAAGCATCATCATTGGGTTCAAGGTTAGCAGGCATACTTGGAGGTCTTCCGTGCAAGGTGAAAGGTTGGTATCTGATTGGATTCACTCAACAGTAGTACTCACCGGCACAGGAGGAGGCATAGTAGGCTGGTGTGGAGGTCTGGTATTGGAAAATTTTCTGGGTGGTGGCACAAGTTGCTGAGTAGGTGGCCTAGGTGCACCAGAAATCACTGTCTCAGTCTCAGTTGCAGTGTAGAGACTCACGCTTCTGCAGGCGCATATGGGCATATGTATATCACACCTTTTCACAACTCATGACAACTGGGCTTCACTGCACGACTTGCACCATCATCCATATGACTTTCACTATGTCTCTAGTCAATTCTACATATCATGCACAGCTTTCCCGCGAAACACGCCATAGGTGCGATACTTTCTTGCACAACATGTAGTATTCCTGCGCACACGCTTTCTTGCACTTAAGCACACTGTGTTGCCCAGCATCCAGGAGCATCCATCCATCATCCAACCAGTCCCTTGGTATGTCCCTTTTTGTTATCTGACTATATTTAGCATATTACACTTCCTGTTTCATTATGGACCCTTCCTTTACCTCACTTACATACTTAGAGCGCTCCCTATTCGGCTCTGAGCCCTGGGAAAGCGCTTAGGTAGAACTTACATACCTGCATGTTCATTTGACACCTACTACATACTGTTATATCTTCACAATGCTTGTGCTGATCCATGGGACAGACTATGTGTGCAGCATGATCCTTCATAATCCGCTCTCTCTCAAAATCAAGCTTCATCGAATCTCTGAGTCATGTTCAGCATCGAATGAGGATGTCCTCAAGTCACCTACTTATCAACATGTTGTGAAGTACCTCAAAGTTGTGCTCGAAGCCGAATTCAAGTCTCAGCATAACCCGGTCCTCAAGGGTAAAACAGCAGCATTTGTTCGGGAATCGTTTGTCTGTCAATTTGAGCGCTATGTGAAAGGACAGTATCCTTTGGATACACCTTTGGAGGAAGGGCAAAACATGCTCTCATACTGGATGCATTTGACAAAAATTTCGCAAGGATCTGTGCTTGCGGTGAATTGTTCCTCATAGTACGCCAGACAATCACTAATTTGACTTCTACTTCCAGTGCATAGCCCAAAAGCTCTACTCAATCAAGTCATCCTCCATACCTGAAGAACGTACCATGTCTGTGTCCATGAAGATGAACACACCTGCAAGAAATCGTCAACAAGTCCATGCCCTCAATGATATGACACAAATTCGGCAGTGGCACATGTATGATCCTGAGGTTAGTTGTGTATTGACCTAATTCAAGCTGGAACTAACCACGCACAGAAAATCACAGAAAGATGGCAGCCTGATGTTGCATTCTGCGACATCGAGTCTGTAATTTCTGCTCCTACTAAGTCCCCTGCCAGTGTGGACCAGACAGAAAAGCATGAATCAACAGGGAGTTATTTATACATAGACACCGCTGATGGAGAAGAAGAGATGCTCGATGAAGAATATACTTGGCTGGATGAGGCAGTTGCATCTGTGCCAGCTCAAGATTCAGCCTTCGAGGTCGAGGCCGAAGTGGATATCCGTGCACCAATTGTGACAAGGATCTTGTCAGATAAACATGAGAGTGTAGCTGACCAGGCTCTAGCGAATGATGGCCACAGCAGTGATGGACCTAGTGACCTGGAGGATGCAGACACTGAGTGGACCAACTGGTAGAGAACTCAGCAAAAATTTTGAATTTTTGGTCATGTGATTGTTAAAAACTTGTTAATAACTTGCTTGTTATAATTCCCTGCGAGTGACATGCTAATTAACCATGTTAATAACTGCTTGAAGAGTTTTAACCCATACCCTAATCCTCATTATCAGAGTCAGTAATGAGACCATTGTCGTCATCATCATCATCATAATTGCTATTGCTCTGACTTTCCCCCTCACTCTCACTATCCCCCTCACTCTCGCTATCCCCCTCACTCTCACTATCCCCCTCACCGCTACTTTCATCACTCTCTCCATTGAGACTCTCCACATCTTCTTCATCATCGTCTTCATTGTCCCCCATGTCATCACCCCCGACATTGTCAGAGGCTCTTGTCGGATCCTCGTTGCTATCTCTGACTCACCAAGGTTCATGTCCGACTCTGGCACCAACAAAATGTACGAACATATCATGATCCACAAAGCTATGCAAAGAATCAGATTATAGATTGATTTCGAAAGGAGGACTTACATGTTAACATAGTATGCTATCCACTCGCTGTATTTCCTTCATACACATTCAGCTGACTGTGGCTGAGCTACAGACTGGAGTGCCTTTCCATCTGCAAAAGCTGGGATCAGGTGTATCCCATGAACCACTAATGTGGGATCAAGGAACCCAAATGCAGAGTCATCTGACTCGGGTACAAACACAATTTTTGGCAGGTGGGCCGCTTTGATTCCTGAATGGTGTTGCTGCACTGGATCAAACCATCTCACAAACAGAATCTCCATCTGGTGTTTTTGTGGATTCGCTCCACCTGATCTCAGGTCAATCACATTGACATGAAATATGCATAACACTCGGCCAAACCAGTAAGGATGAAGCAAGCAGGATTCCGAATCACCTGATAATGTCATGATATCAGCGTGATTTCAAGGGTTGGTCAAATCTTGCCTGCATCGCAAATCGTAGGAGGTATAGTTGACCCATAAGGTATTGGCTGAAAATAGAACATTGTTGCAGATGGAGATGTTGTTCCTGTCGTTGCTAGAGAACTCGACAAGGGTATCACTCTCTTGTGCTTGTAAAGAGCATAAGATATGGTCCTTGAGTTTGGGGATAAATTTCTTGCGAGGAAAGCTAATGAGTTCACGCATGCAAGCTCAAGAAAAGACACACCTTCAATGTTGGATCCCCATGACCATCTGAATCTTGCAACAACTTATATATATGTACAGGAGAGTTGCAGTGATGGGATACTTGATGGTGAAAGTGTGGATCAGGAGGTGGGAGATTTTCGGTACCAATTGAACCCAAAGTTGATTCTTTTTCTGAGTCCCGAATCTGTCAAAGTCGCCGACAACGATGTTTGTGTTTGGAAAGTTGCTTTGCCATATTCTGCTTGTTGGTGAGTGAGTAAAATACCTTGATTGCCCAATGGGCAAGTTCACCCTACAATACATATTCAGTTCGTGGCTTCAGGACTGGAATTGTACATAATTTCCTAAAGCGTGAAACTTGTAAGTTTTCATATTAAATGATCTCTTCTTCGGAGAGAATGAAGGTGCGCCAGTATTCTGGTGTTTGCTGTGTGCTTCTCATCACTGCTGCACGTTCCGTTCCCTCGGCAGTTTGAAAGTGTTGTATACATCACAGACCTGACGCCAGAACTTTTGTAACTGCTGAGTAAGGGAAGTCAAGGCCTGTGACATGGAATCGAGAGTTGCTTCAGTGTGTAGTTGCATCTTGGCATGCGCATGCCATTCAGCAAACCTGAATAACAAGGTCTGTATTATAGCATCATGTGGGGTTGGAAAAAGACCCTCAAAAATAGGCATAGCGCACTGGAATACAGTCAGTAGTCACCGAGTATGGGCTGAAAAATATGTTCACCTGTAGAATATCTTCAAAGTCTCTTGTGGCTAACCTCTTCATGCTTGATGTATCATTTGAGAACCTCCGGATCACACTGCAACTGAAGGTCGGAACTTCTCTGAACCTTCAGAAGCATTATTCAAAAATCTGTCAATACGAAGAGCGAAATCTTACCTCTTGTTGAGCTTGATTATAACTTCAGTGCCTTTGGGGAGGGCGTATATAAGGTGAATCAAATGACTAAAGAGAGCCTTCCAGGTCCCCAGCTCACACTCATGCATAATATCAACAATGAGCATGTGAAATGGGTCCAATTTGAAACACCCAAGCTTTCGAGCAAAGACGTTCTGAACACCATACCTCAGACAAAGTAAGCAATTGCATGAAAGACTCACAATGGTTGGTATCCATGACTTGCTGGAGAGAAGGTTCTCCACTGCGGTTCCATCAACTGCATACCCTGACTGATATATAAAGTTGTGCGCCGCTTGTATCTTCTGCAAGCAATAGACCCTTGCGCCTTTGATTCATGCATGCATTGTTACGAACTAGGGTGGTTCTGACGTATGGCTACTTGATAAGAGTAATCAGCCAAGGTTGGTTCAAGGCTTCGGCGTATACCAAAGTTTAATGGTTCAATAAGACAAGACAAGGAGAGTGTCCTCGACTTGAATCAGGTTCAGACAACTTAAGATTGGAGGTCTTAAACGAAAGCAAGTTCCAGGTAAAACCTAGTAAGATTAAAGTAAAGAACGACATAGTACAGAGGTGGGTTTATATAACGAACGAGAACAACTTTAGGGCAAGCGTATACAAGTCAGGATGAGTCAGAGATAAGAATGATACCAAGAATAGATCATCTAGCGACGGCTTGATAGCGATCGTGATGTAATACAATGAGTCAAAGATAAGAAAGATAGGTCTAGTGGTGGCATCATGCGGCTCGTGACGTAATACAAGTAGAGAACAAGGGAAAATGAATAGGGGTGTACTTGACTGTAACATTACCCCGTTGTTATCGTTGAAGTCACCGATTTCAACACTCAAAGTTAGAGTTGTCATAATCATCGCGGTCTCCTGCGCACTGAGCAAACATTCTCTCGTCTTCTTCGATCGAGATGTGCTCTAACGCGGCATCTTTATCAGCTTCCCACCAAGAGAGAGCGTCATAGAAACCGGTGTCCGTCCAAACTAAAGGGATGACCTTTTCTCCGTGAAGGTCTTTACAAAAGACCGATAAGTGTCCTGGCGCAAGGTTGCGACATACGCGACAGTGGTATGTAGGACAGTTCTTGTGACAATGACCAGTAAGGCCACAATTACGACAGATGAAATTGTCACAACTCTTGGTTTTCACTGTGGTGACAGTGGATGTCTGAGGCGGTGGGGATGGCATTTTGGAATGTAGGATACAGTTACGAGTGGTGGGGGAGACGGAGATTTCTCTCTTAATCTTAGAGGACTGTCGACGGGTAGGGCGGATACGGGTGGGTAGTGTTGGCGTGGTGATAGACGTAGTAGCAGCCGGTATGCTAGGTACGTGAGGAGAAATGACAACGTCAGGCGTGTGCTCAATGGGAGTTGTCTCAACCGGAGATGTTATGGGAATTGCGACGTGTGGTGATGGTGGTCGAGCAATTGGGTTTGTTGCAATTCATTCAGTGACGATATGGATGGCCTCTCTAACAATCTCTTTGGTAGTGGCAGGCATAAGGCGCACTGCAGTATTGCGGATGCATATATGGAGATGACAAAAGATTGTTTTAAGACGTTCATCATTAAGGAGTTCGGGGGTACATTCAACGAGCTTAGCTGCTCGGATGATGTTGATAAGGAGGGTGCTAGAGAGAGCTCCCTGATCAGCGAGGAGGGTGTCAATCTTGATAGCGTATTGTTCAGAAAGGAGGGCGGATTCAAATAACATGTTGGTTTCAATGTCGTCAAGGACAGTGAAATAGTGGGATGAGGAGTCCGAGTCATTGGTCAGCGTAGTCGAGGTTATGGTAGGGGAAGCAAGAGTTTCGGTCATAGTATCAATATGGGATATGAGAGTGCGAAGTTGTAGGAGGCAGACGTTAAGGGTTTGAAGACGTTGGGGGTGAGTAGACATAATGGCTTTGTTCTGGGTTCTTATAATCCATGGGCCTTCTTATAAACAGCGAGAATTGAAGAGGCATTATCGATGATGTCCGGAGGAGGGTCATGGAAATTAGGGCCGTGGATTTCTGTTTCGTGATAGGACGATAGTTCGGAAGCGTGGAATGTGGGGTGAACCTTCCATTGCATGGGTAGCTGGAGTGTGAACGTGATCGGGGATAGTACTGCGGTGATGGTAAAAGGTCCGTATCGCTTCGGAGCAAGTTTTCGTGATGGTAACTGTGTGATGAGGTTCTTTCCTGATAACCAAACCTTGTCTCCGATTTTCCATGGTTGGTACTTCTTTCCATGTGATCGTTCGGCCATTTGTTGCATAGCAAGGTTGTGACAAGAGATGGCCTCTTCACATATCTTCTGAAGGAGGCAGAGTCGTTCTTCTGCTGCAGGGACGGTGGAGTCAGGGAGTACATGAGGGAGAGCTCGTGGCTTGTATCCCATCATGAGAAAGAATGGGGAAGCATTTCGGGAATCGTGTTTTCGGTGGTTATGGACAAATTTGGCCATAGGGAGGTGTTCAACCCAATCTTCTGGGTTGTTACAGCAATAGATGCGAAGATAGGTTTCTAATTCTTGATTTAGACGTTCTGTCTGGCCATCTGTTTGTGGGTGATAAGCGGTAGAAGCGGCGATGTCATATTTCAATAGCTTAGCGAGGGCTTTAGAGAACTTGGAGACAAACTGCGGGCCACGGTCGGAGATTACTTTCTCATGGAGTCCGAAACGGCGGTCGACGTATTTGAAAAATTTCTTGGCTACTCCTTCTGAGGTGATGGTTTTCGTACAAGGGATGAGAATTACCCCCTTCATAAGCCCATGGTCTACCACGACCATGATAGAATCAAAACCGTTGCATGGTGGCAGATCAGTGATGAGGTCGATGGATACCTGGGCAAAGGGAGTGGAGATGGAGGACGGGATGGGGACAAGCAGAGGAGTGGTGGGATGAGTGTCAGATTTCATCTGCTGACAAAGGGCGCAATCCTCGACGTATTTCTGAATATAGGTACCCATGGAGGGCCACCAGAAATCCCGTTTAACTAATTCTTCAGTTTTAAAATGACCGGGATGGCCTGTGGTTACGTGATCATGATTTTGTTCCAAAATAGCATGCCGACCGGCAGGACGGACATAGGCACGATCTTTATAAAATAAGACGTCATCTTTTATTGTCCAATCTGAAAGAGCCGATTTCATGGGAGGAAGACAAAGACCATTCAAGGCATCAGAGGTGGCTTGGAAGATAGGGTTGATATCATCAGGGTCAGGGTTGGTGAGGGTTGTCATTAATTCTTGATCGAGAAGACGGATGAACAGGGAATCGGGGAGGAGGGTGACATCTTCGTTATCACTTTCAGTGGGAATGTGATCGGTGCAGCGGGAGAGGGCATCAGGAGCAACAAGTTTTGCTCCAGCGACGTGGTGCAGTTCAATATCGTAACATGAGAGAAGCAACTGCCATTGGGCTTGATGACGGGTCAACTTCTGTGCGGTTCATAAATAGAGCAGGTTCATATGATCAGTGAACACGATGACCGGATGAGGGTTTCCTTCTAGATAGTGACGCCATTCCGTTAACGCATGGATGACTGCGAGCAGTTCTCGGTCAAAGATCTGATAGTTCCTTTCTGCTGGATTCAGGGATTGGGAAAGATATCCACATGGGTGGTAGACGCTGTTTTCATCAGTCTGGAGGAGGACAGCCCCGGTGGCGACCAACGACGCATCAGTTGCGACTGCAAATTGTCGTGATGGATCAGGGTTACGAAGGACCGGTTGTTTCAGAAAACATTCTTTCAATATCGTGAAGGCATCTTGACACGGAGTTGACCATGAGAAAATGGTGTTTTTCTTTGTCAAATCAATAAGCAGGCGTGCGATATCGGAATAATGGGGAATGAAGTTTCAATATAAGTTACAGAAGCCAAGGAAAGATCGTGTTTCATTGACTGTGGTCAGAATTGGCCAATCGCAAATTCCATCTGTTTTGGCGGTATCCATAGTGACGCATCCCGGACGAATAATCATACCGAGATACTCGACTTCTTGTGCATTGAAAGTACATTTTTCTGGTTTCAAAAAGAGCTTTTCAGCCCGTATCTTGGTTAAAATACGGCGGGTCCGTTCGTGATGTTCATCGAGGTCATTTGAGAAGATAAGGATGTCGTCCATGTATATCACTAGCCATCCTTCATTGATTTCTTGCTGGAACGTGCGGTTCATATATGCTTGGAACATGGCTGGGGAGTTGCAAAGACCGAAGAACATGACATTCGGCTCATAGAGTCCGAATTCGGTCGTGAAGGCTGCCTTCCATTTGTCATCAGGATGAATACGGATGTTGTTATAACCTGATCGCACGTCCATCTTGGTAAAATACTTGGCTCCGTGCAGCCGTGTGACCAAGGATAAAGGAAGTGGCAACGGTTAAGCGTTCTTTATCGTCCAATCATTGATATACCTGTAGTCTTGGCATGGTCTGAGATCTCCGCTTTTCTTTCTGACAAAGAAGAATCCACTAGCTTGCGGCGATTTCGATTCCGAGATAAAACCTTTCTGTATGTTTTCATCAATGAATGCTTTGACAGCAGCTCGTTCGGTAACAGAGAGAGGGTAGATTTTCGATGTCCTGGGAATGAATCCGGGTTTCATTTCAATACAGTGGTCAATACCAGGGCATTCAGGAGGTACCTTATTCAATCCGTCTTTAGCAAAAATATCGGTGAAGTCGTGGAGGTAGGAAGGTACGAGTTCCTTGAAAGTTTTCTTCTTTTGTTCTAACCCTGCAGCTAGGGCGAACTGTTGGGCTTTATTACTAACTTTCACATATTCGTCAGACCATGGTAAGGGTGCAACCGTGGGTTTCTGTTCCAGACGACTGGTTCCGTTGGAGGTAAGAGGGGTGTCCATAGAAATGTTTGTAATAACCCGGAGTTCTGAGGCGTCGGAGGAGTATTCCACTAGAAACTCATTGTCATCAAGGTCGTATAGAGAGACTTCTCACACTGGTGCAGCAAAGTTCTCTTGTGTCCAAACATCTTCTTTTGTGTCAAAGGTTTCATCGTCATCATCGGGGATGGGGAGTAGATCGGGAATAGGAATGGAAGCAGGAGCTTCTTCATCGATGACTTCTTCAATGGACGCACTGGGATATCTAGGAGTGGTCAGAATTATAGGCATTTCGTTGGTTGAGACTTCTTTTCGTATTTTGGAATTCTTCCACATCTGATCAATGGATTCATGTTGAAATAGAAGGGGATGAGCACCTTTCTTCCTTTCTTTGTCAACTTCTTCTTCGACTTGACTGCTCTTCGTAGTTCGTGAAAGAACGAGAGTTTCTGCGGTCCAATCAATAGCTGGGTTCATGGCTTTTAACCAAGGGATACTGAGAAGGATCTGATCTCTTCATCCTAGACGTGTGACACTGAGTTTCCCAATCATAGCTTGCTCATCAATTTTGATTGTGAGAACGCAATAGCGGCGAATGGCTCCGCTTTTGGAATAACTTCCGTCAGCCGTGGTAACTTTGAAGGGTTTACTGAGTGTGTGGGTTCGAATTTTGTGCTTCTTTACGAAGTCTTCAGAAATGAATGTTCCGGCTGCTCCAGAGTCAACGACTGCGGTTGTTTCAACGGTTTTCAGACGAGTTTTTGAAATGAGAGAAAGTGGAACCCGAAGTTCCTTGTGTTCACCAACTTTTCGTACAAGTCTAATGGGTACATCGGAAGATACTGACGTTGATCCAGTCTTCCACATCAAAAATCCTCATTAAGACGGTGGACTTCTGCTTCTTCTTTGTCATCACTACTCTCGACTTCTTTGCGACGGACCGGGGTTTTCCCGTTCTTCTTCCTCTGGGGGCATACCTTGGAAAGGTGTCCGACCACGTGGCAGGTGAAACACTTTCCGGTTCGGAAGTGTTCGGTGCGTTCTTCTTCGGTGAGTCGATCGACCACCATAGCATTGGGGTCTCTGGAGGGTGTGTAACAGCTGGATCCGAAGTTCTTCTTCTTCTGTGGTTGGTGACGTGCTCTAATAGCATTTAGCTGGAGGCGGGAGTTATCGAGTTGAATACAAGTGGATATAACCACTTCGAAGTCGTCGGAGACGTCACCCATCCCAAAAAGGCGGGCAGTCAACCCTGGATGCAATCCATCTAGGAAGAATTGTTTCTTTGAGACGTCGTGGTGAATTCCTGATCATTGTGCAAGCATTAGGAACTCCGAAATATAATCTTGAAGTTCAGCTCCTTGCTTCAGATTACGAAGCTTGGCTAAGGCGGTTCCTGACGGATCAAGTGGTTTAAATGCTTTATTGAAGTCGGTAAGGAAATCAACCCAGGTTCCATATCCTATAATGGTCCCAGCGGTGTTCTTGTGAGCAGGGTCTTGTGCGTGGGAGAGGAAATCTTCTTTCCAGTATCGAGCGTTCCCTTCATTCATGAAGGAGGTGATGAAAATAATTTTCTGTTTATCGTCTACATAGATCTTTTTGTTGATATCGAGGTAAGATTTACACGACATGAGGAATCCATTGGATTTATCCCTATCACCATCAAAGATGGGGGGAGTTCCGATCTTGATTTCAATGGGTTTGGTAGAAGACATTGGGGGGTTCAGAGGTGGTATGGGTGGTATGGCACCTAGGTTCAATGCGCCAAGTAACGGTGTTAATGTCGTCAGCTTGTCTTAGCTTCGAGGGACCTGGAGTTCTATCTTTCGTGATGACCAGGGTTTGTCGTTTCTGGGTGCTTCAATACAACACGTGATAGCGGTGCAGGTGGATCAGGGAAGACTTTAATCTTTTGTTACAAACTAGGGTGGTTCTGACGTATGGCTACTCGATAAGAGTAATCAGCCAAGGTCGGTTCAAGGCTTCGGCGTATACTGAAGTTTAATGGTTCAATAAGACAAGACAAGGAGAGTGTCCTCGACTTGAATCAGGTTCAGACAACTTAAGATTGGAGGTCTTAAACGAAAGCAAGTTCCAGGTAAAACCTAGTAAGATTAAAGTAAAGAACGACATAGTACAGAGGTGGGTTTATATAATGAACGAGAACAACTTTAGGGCAAGCGTATACAAGTCAGGATGAGTCAGAGATAAGAATGATACCAAGAATAGATCATCTAGCGACGGCTTGATAGCGATCGTGATGTAATACAATGAGTCAAAGATAAGAAAGATAGGTCTAGCGGCGGCATCATGCGGCTCGTGACGTAATACAAGTAGAGAACAAGGGAAAACGAATAGGGGTGTACTTGACTGTAACATGCATGTCTCTGATTAATCCAATGCAATCAGCTTTTGATTTCATCACCAGGCAACGTGGGCAGAGACAAGTCCCCATGTCTTTGATAGTCGCAATGAGAGTCCTGATGCTCACATTACGGTTGTATCTCACACGATAATTCAAGTCCACTCATTTTTCTGGACAATCGGCTGAATATTTGAATATTTGAGGAAAGATATGGCAAAGTACGCCATCAGCGCATCTTAATATGATACCATGGTGGTATGCTTCAAGAAATCCATCATCCAAAAGCATTGCCCAGCATCTATGAAAAGGCTCTCTCTGGCAATGTGTATGGAGAGTGGCTATGCCACTTTTTGAAAGAACCCCAAGGTTGCGGAAGGTATCTTTGATTCGATCTGGAAGCTGAACTCATTGTGCAAGACTATTTCAAGCAAGGTATAGAAATAACACTTACACATGGTAGGAATCCAACTAAGTGACAAGCACCAGAGTCAGGCTTTGCACAGGCGTACTTTGATAGATTACTGAAGAATAAGTATAACGGCCACGCACTTGCATTTCCGAAGTTGGCGAGTTGAGTTGCGTCAGAGAAAAACATCAGGCCTGCAATCACCCTCTCAAGAGTACAATCAGGCTCCTTGTGCTGCTTCTGTAGCTCGTCATGAGCTTGTATCCATGTGTCTGATGTATAGATCTTGTCGTAAATGCGAGATGTGTGCCCATGATTTGGATCGGTCCAGAGGCGATGAAATGGCCAGAGGTAAAAGGCTCTTGCCTTGAGCATCGGAAAATGCTTTGCAAATAACATCGACCAATGGTCTGTAGTGAAACCCTGAAACTTTGAACTGAACGCCATCAGGCGCATCAGCTCTCCAACTTGTGACTTCAATCTCGACAACCGTCTCCTTCCAACTGTGCGGGAACTTCAAAGTCTCGTGTGGTGCGTCATCAGATGATGGGATTTGGTCCAGGGTATCAAGAAGGCTTATGTACTTTCTCATACTGAAGCCTTGGAGTTCAGTTTTATCAAAGTCTTGTGCAGTCAGCACCTCATGCACCAGTCAGGAAATTTTGGACTCTGACTTTCTGGTGCTTCCGGTAGACATCCAATTAAGTAGCCGATATACTGACATATTCGGGAAAGGATGTGGAGGCGGAGGAACTGATGCAGATGGTGTAACATTCTCCGGTGTTGGGCATTGTTTGGCCAGTAGATGCAAAGGAACGAACACATCAGGTTCATAGGACGGGCATTGAGGTTAGTCACGAGATAGACTGAAAGCTCCAATGATGTTGCGAATGGACTCCATTACCAGAAGAATTACCCTTCAGATGGTTTTACTTGCCCATGGTGTATCATATGTCACTAGGGGATCACCTTGCACTTTAAATGGAGTTCCATACTCACCAACATCCATGATTGGTGCATCAATACCCTGCTCCCTCATTGTGTTAACAGCATCTGTAGTATCCAGGTTGACATCCATAGGAGACTCAGCAGTGGGAGTGGTGATCTCTTCAACAGTCAAATGCCTCGAGGACACTCCGAGTCCACCCACATTTGAGATCTGAGTATGGTGAAGTGTACCTCAGGCAGTATGATGAAACTCACTGTCACAGGATGAGATAGTAGTCTGTCTTTCAATGCCTTTGCAGACATTGCATCATGGGCTCGATCCTTTTGTTTTTGACAGGTGGCAAGTACAGCTTTTCTGTACTGGTCACATGTTTTATGATGCAAATTCGGAGCTTGCTGGTCTCTGAGTATCCATGAACAGCCTGAGTGCGGGGCTCCGCAAGCAATTCCAACCATCAGCACAAAGTAAAAACACAGGATGACAGTCGTGATATTGGGGCATTTGCTTCTGGCATAGAGTAGGACCATGTGGTATCTGTTGATCAAGTCAACAAGCGCTAAGTACATAGTAATTATTGTGACACTGTCACCAAAATTAACCATTGAAGACATTCATCACCATGCAGTATTGGTATTGAGAATAATTCATCAAATATGCACTGAGCGGTATCCAAATTACAAGAAATCGTGTAGCTATGACTACATTCTCCCAATCCAACTCTGGAAGCTCCTCTTTCACAATTGTAAGCATGAACCAAGTCACCCTACATCTTCCCAAGTCCCCCCCGACTAACTCAAATCTGCCATAATGTTATCGGTACAGCATCAGTAAAGTGGGTCAGTTGAAGTGGACGCTACAATCAAACACGAAGTTGACGGAGGTCCTAATCTTGATATATTCATTGCCTTCCTCGTAGGAATGCCCTGTTATGGTGCAAGTCGACAAAATAGCCGGTAATGCGACCATCCATATCCTAAAAATCAGGTTAGTGCAGGTTACAAGTAACTGGGATAGTGAAGAAAAGACAAAGAACACACATGATAGATATTCAAGTAATAAACACAAGGCTGTGTTGAACAACAACTCAGTGGGTGCGCACAGAAACAGCCATCATAAATGCAGCAGGCGTTCTGGCGAGCCCCAATACCTGGACTCAGATGTATGATCTGTAGGTATTACAGGCAGCTTGACACCTGGTGAGACAATTGTCAGTGGGATAATGAGTTAATAAAAGCGAAGGATCATTGGGATTGAACATGCAACTAGTTACAGTGCAGCCAGTACCTCACCATGGCCAAAGAAAACAGAAAGAGGTTTCCCAGAACAGCCTTGATGTGGACCGGCTCGCACAAGCTAACAGCGGATGGTCATGGATCAGCGCCTAGGCAGCTGAAAGTGTCCACATGAGGCAGAGCCGTGCGTAGTGCATGTATTGGCAACAGGAATGAGCGACTATCCAGTGGTACTAACTGGATAAGAGAAAAAAAAAAAACAGAAAGAGGTTTCCCAAAAGAGCCTTGATGCTCAGGGACTGGTGAATCGGTGTCAATGAGTGAACAGGGAGCAAGCAAATGGCTGATGGTAGTAGTATGATGATGTGTACATGCATGTGATGTGTTGTCTAAGTACTGCCTAAAGACTCTGAAACCTCTAAGACCCCTGCCACTGCTGACACTGTGCCTTCTGATCTAGCACTATGCCCATCCCCACTAACACAAATACCCCCCCCCAACAAATATGACACTCCAGGGTCATGTCTCTGAATGCCATGTTGAGTGCAGCTGGAGATAGTGGTGCTGGTAATGGTGTGTCTCGTTGTTCATCTACCCTGGTGACCATCCAAACATTTTCCTCCCCTTCTTCCATTTGTCCTGTTCCGCTGTCTTCTTCGATGTCCTCCTGTCGGCCCTCTGCTCCTTCAAGCTCTTGCTGTAGTGTCACTAGGGCAATACCCGACCGGGGGATGTATCTTCGTAGTCGTCGAGCATGGAACCATCCGGGTATTGGAAACCCTTCTAGTGTGGCGAGTGAATATGAGTTGTTGCATTTAGCAACAACTCATCGAGGTGCTGACCACCGAGGTATGGTTTTCCTCGATGTTTTGAAGGTGCTGTTCAATTCATTAGTGTATACCTGTACTAGCTGTCCTGGAGCGAAGAGTACCTCACCTTCCTTGGACCAGAATACCTTCTTATCGAATGCCAGCTTTCTCTTTGCCGCATGAATAACTGCGTGTTCTTGTGTGTCTAGACACTGCTGTGCCACGTACGCTGAATGGACCGCGATGTCTTGCGTGAGTGGTTCTGTTGCTGTAGAGGTTAGCGATGAGCGGCGTGTGTCAATGATGAGGCCCAATAAGAGTTCTTTGGGCAAGAACTGGAATGATGGAAGTATGCATTTGTTGAGTTGCTTGATGGCATTTTCGAAGTAGTCTGGCCAGTCATTGGGGATGTCTTCTGTGGCGACTTGTTCATAGTGGTCTTCCCCGAGTTCCGGTGTGCAGGCTTGTTTGAGACAACCCAAACGCTTGCTGTTGGTTCCTTCCACAAGGCCATTCACCCAAGGTGCATATGCCACCATGACATGGTGGCGTGTGTTGTGGGCTTGGCACCATGCAGTGACTTATCAGTTGTCGAAATGTCTTCCTCCATCTGTCATGAACAATTCTCGGGGGTGAAACTCATTACTGTTACGAACTAGGATAGTTCTGACGTATGGCCACTCGATAAGAGTGATCGGCCAAGGTCGGTTCAAGGCTTCGGCGTATACCTAAGTTCAACGGTTCAAATAAGACAAGACAAGGAGAGTGTCCTCGACTTGAATCAGGTTCAGATGACTTAAGATTGGAGGTCTTAAGTGAAAGCAAGTTCCAGGTAAAACCTAGTAAGATTAAAGTAAAGAACTACATAGTACAAAGACGAGTTTACATAGTGAACAAGAACGACTTTAGGGCAAGTGTATACAAGTTAGAAATGAGTCAGAGATAAGACCGAGTCAGAGATACCAAGAATAGATCACCTAGCGACGGCTTGATAGCGATCGTGGTGTAATACAAAGATAAGGAAGATAAGTCTAGCGGCGGCATCATGCGGCTCCTGACGTAATACAAGTAAAGGATAGAGAGAAAATGAATAGGGGCGTACTTGACTGTAACAGTTACTGATCTTGGTTAGACACTCAATAGTGGACTTAGCTGTGCCCTTCTTCCTGAACTTGAACCCCCAAACATACTGCGAGAAGGTGTCTATGAATAGTGCAATCTCGGTGAATCACGCATCACACAGGGCTTGGCAATCTGTCTCGAGCTCTACAGGTGAGCCCCATATGATATCTGAGAATTGATCTAAAGTGAATTTTAATGCAGCAAATTCTAACAGGAATGGCTTGTACTTAGCTTCTCTGGGTGATGTCCGTTTGGACGCATAGGCAATAGGGTGTGCTGCTGTCACTGTTTTCCCTGTGGGTAGCACTGTGGTTGACTTCTGCATTAGTACTGCGCCAAAGCCATCCTTACATCTCTGAGGTAACAATGAATGGTGTGCCATCGAAACGCGGTCCTCTCAGTATGGGTTCAGCCAACAACAAGGCTTTGAGGTGCAAGAAGGTCTCCGTGTGTGTTGGGGTCCAACAATTGTTCAGCTGTGTCTTGCAAAGGTGTTCATGATACCTCTTTTCCCCTATGTTTTGTCCTCCTGGTGGTAATCCTAATTTATGCACAAGGTCAGTAAGAGGCACTGCAATCCAAGCGTAGTTCTTAATCAAGGATCTGAAATGCCCTGTAAGCCCTAGAAATTGCATAAGGTTGTGGAGTGTTCGCGGTATCTGCCAGTCTGTAACTGCTGTCAATTTTGCCAAGTCTGGTTTGACTCCTTCCTTGCCTACCTGTGCTCCCATGGAGACAACCTCCGACATGAACAGCTGGGTTTTTTGTGGGGACAATGACAGTCTCTTTTCCCTAACGCGATCGAAAAACTTACATAATCTAGCCAGCTTCTCCTCAAAATTGTCTCCAGCCATACCGTCATCATTGACAAAGAGTTCATATAGTAGCCTGATCTGGTCTTTGAGTGCAATGGCCGCCATATTGCTGAACATTGTTGGCACACTCGTGAGCCCAAAGGGCATTCTGCAGTAGCAATCATATCCACGACCTTTGGTGTAGAAGGCGACGTAGGGCTGGGTCTCTTCATCGACTGGGATTGCATAAAATCCTGCAGCGAAGTCAATCATGCTAATCCAGCGATGTCCTGATAAGCGCTGTTGTTTAGCTCTAATATCTCCTTGTGGTAGTGGTGGTATTTGACTGCTGCGGTTGATTTCTACAAAATTCTGGCATATCCGCCATTTGGGTACTGAGGGAGGGCCGGATGCTAAGGGTTCTGGTGGTGGTTGTGGTGGTAAGTCGTCTCTTATGGGGAGTCTGTGGTGACCGCACTAATTATTCACTCGGTGCCACAACTCCTCTATAGGGATACCTGTCGATGAATGGGTTTTCTGTGCTAGGACTGTTGGGGCCACGGCTTTGACTTCCTCTGGTGCTATCCTTCGTATGATACCTGCTTCCTCGAGTTCATTGAGTCAACCATATAAGTATTCTCACTGTGGAGGTGTTAGTGGCCTCTGGTTTACCTTCATTGAGAACGTCGTGACTGGTGGGAAGGACAACTTGAATGTCTTGAAGGTTACTGGGTACACTTCCTTAACTGAAATGGCGAATGTGTCAGCATATTTAGCAATGGTATTACGCACCTTTTAATGCTGATGCTCGGACAAGTCGTCGCCAATCTTGACAAGTCTCAATATCTCTTTGACGCGTGTGGGTTTGAATGGGTCCTGTTGCCTTGAATAGATGTCATTGCTGGGTTGGTTGGTCGTCGATAAGTCTGGTATTTTGCTGTAGGTGTCCATTTCCTCAATTAGTGTGCTTTTGTTTGTGTAAAATACTGGTGTACAGGGAGCTGGTCTAGAGAAATTGCTGGTTGGTGTCAGAGATGGGCAGTGATCTGCCAATACTACATGCACTCCTGCTTGCGCTAAGGGTGTACATATTTGCATTAGATTGTCTTGTTGTTTCATATTATACTTATACACGTGTTGTTCAGTTCCTTGAGTGTTGTCGTTCATTGGGCTGTTTGATGGGATTGTAACGACTAGGTAAGCCGTTCCGGGGGTGTCTTCTGGTTCTTGCTCATTCGATTGTTCCTGATTGTTGGCGTCATCCAATTGGTCTTCCTTGGTCTCCCATGTTTGAGCCACTTCTTGCACATATAAGTTCTGGAGTATCAATGGTTGTTTGAATAAGTCTGATGGTGCTGGCAAGGTGATAGTATCACTGGTGTAGTCATGTACCGCTCTTAATTGTTCTAATAATGGTTTGCCAATCAGTATTTGCCACGTGTTACCACTGGAAAATACTTCAAATGTAGCATGGGCCCTGGTATGGCCCCATTTGACTATTCCTTCCCATATGCCTCTCGAGTTCTCAATGGATCCATTCACCATTCATAACATTTGGTTGGAAGGTTGCAATGCCGATAGTCATCCTGAGGCTTTTGTGAATGTGTTAGTGTCGATAGCGTTGATCATGGCTTCGTCGTCCACCTGAGCATGGAAGCAAGATGCTTGTGTGTGTTTTCCAAATAGACTTATTTGGGTGATGAATGGTCTTCCAGCTGTGCACGTTTCCTGGGGTCCTTCCACGGAGTACAGGTCAACTAGTTCATTTGTGATACTGTCTATGGAGGCCATTTGCGATGAAACAGAGAGATCTATAAGACTAGGTTCAAGAGCATGTTCGAAGGTTGGGTCGTCCAAGTCCAACGTAATTAAGGAAGGTGAGTCCATCAATGACTGTGAATCTGCGGATGGTAGTGCTACTTCTGTCATCATCTCCTGATGCACATCTTCCAGCTCCTAAAAAGGTGTGCTGATCCCCATCCTTTCAGACACTGTGACAATGTGACAGCTGACACTAATTCTGAGTCGATGGGCTCAGATAATTCTGAGGAGAGGTTGGACAGGGTATCCAAGGCTGGTTCCGAGGCTGTCTCGGAATAGACGGGTTTTGAGATTGAGTCGAGGTAGACGGGTTCTGTTAAGACCGTAGCTCAAAGGTTGACGGGATCCGAAGGGCTTGGCCTCAGCTCATGCGCTGTGCCCCTTACCCGAGTATGTGCCCTTAATTTCAGAATGAAGTCCAGATGGAATCCAACGAAGTCTGAAGGACTTCCGGAGGCTGGCTACTCTGGTTGAGTGCCGGAGGACTTCCGGATGAGCGCGGGAAACTTCCGGAGGAGTACAGTAAACTCTGGAGGAGTTTCATCCGCTGCATTGGGTCTGATGGTGAGACTTCCCAAGGTAAGTTCCCTAGATAGAAACACATAGAGGATATGCTGCAAAGGACAGAGTCCAAAGCAGGATAGGATAGGAAGAGTGGTCCGAAGGACAGGACGTCCGGAGGTCCGAAGGTTAGGATATCCAAAGGGTATGTCGTCCAAAGGTTAAGACATCCAAAGGTTACGACGTCCAAGGGTCCAGAGGACCGGAGGAGTGGGCAGGATTCTAGGACAAGAGAAGGAGGGCTACAACGGACAAGGTCCGGAGTAGAAACAGACAGAGGTAGACTACACTTAAGTAGAGACGGAGTTGACAGGAAGTAGACAGAAGTCTCGGAAAGACAGGAAGTGCCGGAAAGGCAAAAGTCCGGCTTAGGGAATCAATCCCTAAGCATGGATGGGGACGGAAGACAAATCCGGAGGACCAGAAAGTCAGCCTAGGGAAGGATTCCCTAGGCCTAAGGAAAGTCAATACTAAGATGGACCGAAGTCCAAGAACAGATGCGAGAGAGAGCAAGTCTATGTTGAGTGGAATCTAAGATGATATTCGAACTAAGGAAACTTTACAGGAGTTGTACAGAGGTTTATATACTGGATGGGATCCGAGAGGATCAGTAAGCTGAAGATTAATGCTATGTACGAGCATGTGGAAACATATTGGTAAGTATGAACGGAACATAAGTAAATGAACTCGGAGATGAGACAGAGTACAAGGATCAATAAGCAAGACGGAAACACAGATAACCGAAGTCCGGAGTCAAGGGGATTACCATAAGGAGATAGACGCTGATTTAAGGTTTGAGCTTCGGATATGAGTATAGGTCAGATCCGGAAGTCTGGAGATATTGGATGAGGTGTCTGGATATTGGATGAGCGGATCCGGAGATCTAGGTGAAGACGGGACTAGGATATAAATCATGGATATAGTCCGATAGTCCAGGGAAGGTAAAGTCCCAGGTGGAATGAGCTCAGATCCGAGTGGACCAAGGGTGGATGAAGCAGGCTAAGCTGCAGAGGTCCGAAGGTATGGATATGTGGATGTACGAAGGTGTACGGATCCGAACCGATAGTGGACTAGAGAACTGAGGTCATGGACAAGGGTATGGAGGTCATGGATAAGGGTATGGAGGTCTGGATGTGCGTCCGGAAGGCGTGGGAACATCATCGGACATGGGTCCGGAATACAGGATATGACAGGTTCTGAGATCGGTTCAGGGTCTGGGAGAGGTGTGTGCTCTGATCATGCCACTTAGCTTCGTGCATAGTGAGTGGTGGGTGCGGGCACTCAGCTGCTCTATGACTCGGTACCGTAACCAAGCCACAGGCAAAGCACTCTCTCGATCCAAGTGGAGATGTACCTGGCTTCAGGGGGTATGGATGTCCTGTATGGGGCATGGCATCTGCACCGTGTTTCTCATGCCACTCTTCACCTGTTGTGCGTGTGCTGCTCTTCCTACCTCAGTATCAGGCTGATGGGGCAGTCCTGCGTATTGAGCAGCAATCTTCATGCGTTCTCCAATGTTGATATGACTGGGGGATGGGGTTTGTGGCTGTTGGTAGCGATAGAAGAGGTTGGTGCAGGGTACTGCCCCTGTTGCTGTGAACGGGTTGCCTGGGTTAAAGGGTTGGCTAGGGATCTGCACTGGAATAGGTGTGTAGGATGGTGGAATAGGTGCAGTGGGTTGTTGTGGGAGAGACAGCCTTGGTAGTACTGGTTGGAAGGTTGGTTGGACTGGTTGCTGGTAGATCTGTTGCAGAATGGTCTGGGCTTGCACCGGCGCTCTTGGTCTATAGACAGGGGGAGGTCCTGCTGACATGAACATGTTCACAAACTGTCTGGTCAGTGATGCAGTTGGTCCTGCTAGTTTGGCCTTCAGCTGTTCGATCTTGTTCTTCATCTCTTTTTCCCCATTAGCTTTCACCCGTGACCTGTTCAGCGAATTGATAAACACGTTATTCACCAAGTACCAATATAGTACGGGTCAAGCTGAGTACCAACAGGAGGGGGGACCTGATTATCATGAACACTGGAGCTTGTTTCTCTGTCAACCTGGGTACTCATCACTGCAGGATCATGATGGTCACAATTGAGTAGGGTAGACGTCGGCTGACACTTTATACATTGAACGTAAAGTATCACACCTCCAAGAAAATCCAACCTGTAGGTCATGCATCCCAGAATCGATTAAGCGTACTCGAACACAATTGAATTGTCATTCAAAATTCTGACTCACTAACGGGGATTGAGAAATGAGTGGTGGAGTAACGGTGACCTGTGGAGCTTGCCATTTGAAGATTTTTAGGGTGACGCCTTTGAGATTGAGCTTACATAGAAGCACTGGTCAAAACATGACTTAAGCCGTAATGTCACATACACATATCTTGCATAGCGATGGACCTACATCCAAATTATTTGAAGCTGCATTGAACATGTAGATGATGATCAACCGATCATGGGTGTAGTATACAACACTCACCAACTACGCTCTAGTAACCCTTCTGCCATTGAAAACTGTTGATATCTGAATTTGAATGCTGGCGCTGAAGTTCATTTTAAAAAACATCACATATCCGATGAGGGCAGAAATTAATACTATGTAACCATAAAAAATCTGTATGTACAGGCTTGAATGCAATGCTGGCAGCTAGTCTGAAGTCAAAAGCACAATGATCACACCGTACAGCCCGGGTACACATCCATATCTGTTCTTGATGATGGAACGTGACTAAATTCTCGAGAAGTGTAATTGTTGATTCGACAGGATGTAATCCAGTGTGTGGTGGTGAGCAGGGTGGTGGATGGTGTGGGTAGTAGTGTATTCATGGCAGTAGCTGCTTGTTGTTGGGCGTAAGTCAGCTCAATATACCCTAATGAGAGCATAGTATAGAATGGTCTAGATGTTGTCCTCGAGAACCCAAGATGATAAGATACTAGAGGTGGCAAGGAAAAAGTCAAAAGTGCCCTGGTTATAAACTCGCGTGATTCACAAGGTTATAAGGGGCACCATTCCAATGCCGAGCTAAAGAATACAGATAATGCGCATGCTTATATATGTTAAATATAGTTTCAATGTGAACACTCCATCATGCAGCGACATTTGGAGGGTCGGTCTTTTGAGCCAAAGACAAGATAGGTTTTTCTGCCTCTTGTTCCTTCCACTTCCAATGCTCCAGTTCTTTGGACAGCACTCTCAGCAACAACAAGAACTGATCAACGCGAGCCTGAGCCGCAACCTGGCCGTGACGAATAGTATGATGCAATAATTTGGCGATCATTAAGGCTGACACATGTTCAGCATGGATGTCAGTCATGTGATGCTACAAATACAGTGAGCATTGTTTAATTTGACAGGAAAAAACGACCTATAACTTGCTATGTGTTGTCAAAACTCAGTACTTAGCCCCACTCCATCGTGGATAATCGCCAATGGACTACCAGTGTCCCTTGTGGGTGTTGTCTCAAATAAGGGAACTTGGAAAAGATGTGAGGCATTTCCAAGCAAGTGTACTGAAGGTGATTCAGATCGTATGTGGGGATGAAGAGTATATGTGTTAAGACTGTAGCTCGAAGGTAGACGGGATCCGAAGGGCTTGGCCTCAGCTCGTGTGCTGTGCCCCTTACCTGAGTATGTGCCCTTAATTTCAGAATGAAGTCCAGATGGAATCTGATGAAGTCCGAAGGACTTCCGGAGGCTGGCTACTCTGGTTGAGTGCCAGAGGACTTCCGGATGAGCATGGGAAACTCCCAGAGGAGTACAGGAAACTCCAGAGGAGTTTCGTCTGCTGCCTTGGGTCCGAAGGTGAGACTTCCCGAGGTAAGTTCCCTAGATAGAAACACATAGAGGATAGGCTGCAAAGGACAGAGTCCAAAGCAGGATAGGATAGGAGGAGTGGTCTGAAGGTTAGGATATATGAAGGGTATGACATCCAAAGGTTAAGACATCCAAACACATATTGCAGTAACATATCTCCGTATTATACGAGTGAACGGACTTGCATAATATCCCGTATGATACGGGCCAGCGGACCATGGGCCGAAGGTAGATATATCCTCGACTTTGACGGATGGGCCGGGAGTGTTATTGTTCCCAATGGAGACGGGTGGGCCCAGGTGGGGAATATGTAAAGTAGATGGGTGGGCCGATGGACATGAATTTTCAATAGATGGATCGGCCGAGGTAGTTGGATATTATGTAGATGGGTGTACCAAGGTAGATATGTATCAAATAGCCGGGTATATCAAGGGTGCTTGTTATCACATAGACGGGTGGGCCCAGATATATATCATATTAGACGGGTGGGCCGATGAATTAATATTATTTTGTAGACGAGTGGGCCGACGTATTGGTATTATTTTGTCGACGGGTGGGCCGAGGGAGCGGTGAAAGATTTATTATATACAGGTGGGCCGACGGTAGACATAAAAATGATGTCCTAACTCCCGGATGTGTTAATTTATCTCCAGCATGCGAATCTCGGGCTTCGGGTTTTGGGTGTCAGGTCTCGATATTCAGGACTCAATATTTGGGACTTGGTACTCAATGGTCGGGACTTGATGGCTGGGCCTTGGGTGTTGGGACTCAAATCTTGGGCTTTGGGACTCAATTGTCGGGACTTGGGTTTCAAGACTTGGTAGTCAGGACTCGATGGTTGGGACTCAATGGTCAGGACTCGATTGTTGGGACTCGATGGTTGATAGTGGAGACTCAAAACTTGCAACTCATCGCAATGTTTGAGTTTCAAGTTTCGAGTCTTGAATCTTGGGCTTCAGGCTTCGGGTCTTCATATATGGGTCTTGATATTCAGGACTCTATGTTTGGGACATGATATTTGGTATGTGGGACTCAGCATATAGCAATAGGTCAGATATTTGAAAGTCAGTATGTAATTTTCATTACTTATTGCATCATGTACAGAATGTAGACTTCAACATTCTGAACTGAAGGACTAGAACTACTCTGGTCGCTGTGGGTTCAATTTCATTAGGACGGCGGTGAACATCTGAATCTCTGCCATCTTTTCACGGATGCCAGCTTGTTGATCCTCAATCACTGTCAGGAGGTGTTCCCTCATCCACCTCAGTGCCTTCAGCATTGCAACTGAGCTTTCTGCTGAGTGCCGAGTGCTGAGTGTTGAGTTCTGAGTTCCGACTGCCAAGTGCCCCGATGCTTCCGGGCATTAACACCCAGATAGCCCACGCTCTCAGGTGCCCATCAGAATTTAGACCATCTCAAATGGATGTGATGTGAGTGAGATATGAGCAAAATACTATATACCGGGTGAATTTTGGCATCAGAGGTTCAATGCTTTCGATGTTTTTGATGTCAGGTCTTGATGCTTTCGGGTATTGACATGTAGATAGCCCTCAATCTCAGGGGTGTGGCAAAATTCAGATTGTCTGAAACAGATATGATTTGAGCAAGATATATGCAAAATACCATATACTGACTACCGAGTAGTGTTGCCACGGTTCCGGCTTCTGACCGGCTTTAGCCATGGGCGGAGCTGCAATTAGCCAAGCCGTGTATTTAGTTATAGCTTACATAATTCGTGGCCTGGCCCAGTTAATGAATCCGCATTTACAGTCTCCGAGCCGGCTTCAACTTCCAGATTTAAAATTAGAATATTATATATATATATATTTGTGTTTAATTATATACATGTCAATTCTAAAAGTAGAACAACGCCATTGATCTCCTACACTTGATCGTACCAACTACACAAACATACATACTTCTACGATTAACGGATAAATGGGGCCCCAAAATGACGTGAGTGATTGCATTAACGTTCGATCAAAATCTAAAACAAACATTAGCAATACTGCAGCCTCACTCGAGCAAGAAAATTAGATCAAGCATTGCGGGATGCTGATATGGCATCGCGAAGCCACACATTGCGAAGAGTAGTTGAGAGAGGTGATCCAGGGCAAGAAGTCGTCGAAAGAGTCGTTCAGGTGCCGCGGAGATCGAAGTTGCGACGCTGGTTGTTGAAAGTATTGGGTCGCAGGGTGCGGGAGTAGGGCGCTGGATTAGCGCCTTCCAAGGAACTTAGCACTGTCCTCTGTACGCTTGCGCTTTTTACGACTGTTCGAATCTGGATCTTTGTGGCTTTCAGCCTAACCGTTGACACTGCCATTTGTTTGAGCGGGACGCGGTTCTGTCACAGCTGCAGCTTCTGCTGCCGTCGTCAAGGATCTCTTTTAAGCTTTCATCAAACGCCGCGTCACGACTGTTCATCGTGTGTTCATCGTGTTCCTTCGTTTGGGTGGTTTGAAAAGGTGTGTTGGAGAGTGTGATCGTGAAAGATGCGAAGTGGTACGGTGTGAGTTGGCAGATGATCGGCGAGGTTTTTTGGCTAATCTCCTGTGGAAATGAAACTGGTCAAAGCAAGATAGTGGATATGGAATCACAAACGGCTCACTTTAAAGATGAAGACGTGATGGTGATGCAGGGGATGCACCACCTCCGGTGTCACAGAAGACGAAGGCAAAGCAGCCAAAGCTGAAGCCAACGCAGACAACGCAGAAGCCAACGACGAGGCACCACCGTGTCGTCCCTCTCCATGGCTAGCACGCATGGACTTTGGGTGCAGGCGTTTATACTGTCAGAAAGAGAGACATATTAGCAGAAGCCCACGAGACGTACATGAACGAGAAAGGACTCACCAGTTTGCAACAGAGACCGCAAGCATTGCAATTTAACTCGGCGTTCAGGCCTCTTCGCCATAATGGGGTATGAGTAGCACCGTGGTGCTCACTAGGACATTGAGGACTGGGAAGAGATCAGGGGTAACGTGTGGGTGGCGTCACTGTAAGCTCGAGCATGTGGAGGAGGATTATTGCTGTATATACCACCTGAGATCAAATTTTATCAGCTGTGAACGAATCGTACACAGGAAGTGTTTCGTACGGAAGATATGAGTCCTACGAAAGATCCATAGTGTAGTTTGAACAGATTGTGCCCGATCAGCCAGTTCGTACTGGGGTCCTAAAACATCTTTTTTGAGTAAAGGCCACATGCTACCGGGTGAACAGCATGCCTGTTAGCATTTATGATGGTGAAAGAGTACACCACTTACCTGAAGACACCAACGTTGTTGCCCAAAGCTCCCCACAAAAATACGTCGTCAGTAGATGCAGCACCCGACAGCAGGAGTGTGAGAGGTAGCAGAGGAACAAGAATAGTCTTCTCATGCACCTGGAACAAGAAAAGGAAGAACAAGATGGAACAGGTTAGGAGTGCATACAGCAAGAGCGGCAAAATTGGCGTTGGAGGGCTAGCGTGTACCATCGCAGGAGACTCATTTGCTGAGTCGTTTTTAATATCCGTCTGCAGCTGGGTCTTGTAGCCACCGAAAACTAGCGCGGCCACAGCAGGCAGGAACCCAAGAGCAGTAAGTCCAGTAGAGACTTTGATGAGAAAACCTTCTCGTCCAGCAAATAGTCGCTTCCACTTCACTAACGCGTTGGTAAAGCACCAAAAGTTGGCAACTTTGTCTTCGAAGAGGCCACGCCGGAACGGAAATATACGAATGATAGGTGCAGCAATATTGGAGAGAGGGGAGAAGGGAGGGAGATAGATCAGGCTGGGTATGATGAGCAATATGCATCGACTCTCCCAGTAGTGAGGGGCATACACTCGTATCAGCCATTCTGCTCTGATGGTGGTGGTTTAGCGATCATAAAAATAGGAGAACAAAAGGCGCACCTGGTACTGAGAGGATTATAGCGCAGAAGATGCATGAAAATGAAAGCGGTGAAAGAAAGACAGTCAAGCAAAGATAGAATAGTTGAAAATTGACATCATAATACAACACGAGAGGCATCACAAAGTAGCGCAAAGAAGAAACAAAGAGTAAAAGTAAGCATCAAAGGTCGTAGGTAGTAGGAGTGTCGTCAATATCATCGCACTCCTCCTCTGCAATAGCTCTGAGGAGGGTGTCGCAAACATCACCTGTCATGTCGCTGCTGGAAAATGTCAAAAGGTTGTTAATCTCCTCTCCCTCGCCCAACGTCTCGTACTCCATAGCCTTTTGCGACGCGGCCCAACCTTTCATAAAGTTAAGTCATTCTTTTTTCACGAGAAACTTTACCACCTGCAGGGCTTCCATCAGGACTGGGCTCATGCGATTACGTTTCTTCGTGTCGGTCTCACTACTTGACGAAAATACTCACTCGCATGGAACAGCAGAGGCCTGTATAGGGAGGTAGTCCATCGCAATGCCATAAAGTGTCGGAAATAAGGTCTCCGAAACCTGGTGAACACCTCATGGTCAATAAAGATTTTAATTGTAAAGATATGGGACACTTACCATCCAGAACGCAAGCATATCTGTTCCCTTGGCGCTGAGATTAGCCGTGGTGTAGGCCTCAAATTCTTGCTCGACTGTTTGGGCGCCGCTGTTGTGAGATGGCAGGATGCCAATATCAGGAAGTCCATAAAGGCGGGAGCCTAGCGTGCGCGGTTTTTGCCGAGGTCTTACTTCATTAGCTGGAGACTCGACAGATGCTGAGCTATTCGTGGTTCATTTTTGATGCATCTGCGTGTGCTAATATTAGTTCAAAGTTGCGTTGTTATTGGTTGGACAGACGTACCAGATCGATAATGAATTTCTCTATACCTTTAACCTGCTGTTTCGTCCAATGACTCCGAACCCATGACATTCAAACCGCAGGATCAACAACTATAAATGCAATCGTGAGCAACCAAATATTTTAAAAAAGATACCGGACTCACGCATAGCGACTGCATAAGCATTTGTGGTGCCCAGCCTGTCGTCATACTTATCTGCCCAAGTCAAACCTATCTGAACAAGAGGGCTACAGTGTGGGACGTGTTCGGCCAAAGAATTCCACCGCTCGATCAACATTTCGAATGCCGGATATGTACCACTTAGCATGGGAGTGCGTTCGCCCGACATGCATTGTTGGACAGCGTGGGGCGCCTAGTATAGAATGATAAGATGGACCATAAGTTTCGAAGATACTAAAACTAACCTCTAGGATTACTTCGACATCCTGTAGGAACTGCCACTCCATCGGACTCAACTTGAACTTGCTGATGGAGCGTTGAGTGGGAGAGTCGAAGAATAAATCGATTGCCTGGATGAATATTAGTTCATGACAAATGTTTCAATCGTGATGCCTTACCTGGCGAAGGGTTCGTAAACGGTTGAGCATGACGTAGACCGAATCCCAACGGGTTGCCTCATCAAGCAGGAGTTCGACCTCAGGGAGGCGTAGTTTCTTGCCCGCATCATCTTGAAACCACTCCTTCACGTTACCTGTGACGATCGTGTCTTTGAAAGAAATATGTCGCTGATTTGATGCGCGAACCGTGCGCACAAGGTCCCTAGCTCTGCTGAGAGCTTTCCCAGTCACCACTTCAAGATAATCGGCCTTGATGATGGTGCGATCACTGACCACCCAATGTTCGTCCACGAGTGAAAAGTCGGCATCGTGGTAATCCTCAATAATATGCTTCACACATATATTGATGATGTGTGGGAAGCATGGGATTCTGCAGTCGATGGGGTGAAAATCGATACCACAGCACTCCAGTTTTTGCGAAAGCTCTCGCATGGAAACCTGATTGTTTGCCGTGTTGTCCAAGGTAAAATGACCAGTCTAAACAAAGTCAGAGCGTGTCACACGGTACAATTAAACACTGACCTTGTTAGTCACAGCGGCACGATCAAGAAGATGCAAGATGACTGTTGCCAGCAATTCACCTGTGTGACTGCCTGGAACATGATGGAAGCCTACTAGCGCAGCCCTCAAAACGAGCATTGAACTCTGGTCGGCCTTAGCGATCCAGTGGGCAGTAAGGGCCAAGAACGGGCGAAGGTTAGAATCTGACCAGAGGTCAGATGTGAATGAGACCTTTCCCTGGGCGGCCTAAAAATATAAGACACTTTGTAGGGCTCTTGACAGCTGTAGACTTACCGCGAGGTCCCTCTTCAAAGCATTGAAGTATTCGTGAAACGCGTCGATGATCAACTCACGAATTTTGGTACGATGACATATATCGGTCTCATTCAACGATGGCCGCAGAAGACGGATCAGACGGCGGAATTCCGGGCATTCAATAACATTGAGAGCCTGAAGACAATTATCAAACATAGCGCGTAGAAAGTACACATTGACTCACCTGATCGTCAGCGATAATGAATTTCACGATCTGTTTGTGCATCTCATCCAGACTAAACGCAGGCAATACATCGTCTAAAACTGAAAGGCTAGTTCCGGGGAGTGGGCCAGGACTAGGGGGAGTACCGAGTGAGTCTAGCATGTGAGCCGGATCCTTCAGCCTTTGACGCATGGTCGTCACTGTCCAGCCGTCATCCAAAAAAGTCTTCAAACGTGATGACTTATGGAGGACATGCCACTGCTGACGCTCTGCCTCCTCCAGGTAAGTGTCAGTATGGTCGTTGAAGGCGTGTGCACGACGAGCTGAAGTGCCTGTACTAGGAAGGTATGACATGATGTGGTGAGTATTGTCGCGCTCATGAATTGCTCTGGAGAAGGATGTCAGAAAAAACGATAGACTCCAGACACGATACTCACTCGCAGGCTTTGCAGATATTCGACAGAGTGGTAGGGTCCTGTCTGAAGAAGAAATGAATATCGGCAGAGGATTTAGGCGATTTGACTCGGCCACCAGTGGCCAGAGGGTCATTGGCCAGAGTGGCCAGAGGGTCAGTCGCCAGAGGGTCAGTCGCCAGAGGGTCAGTCGCCAGAGGGTCAATTGTAGCAGTATTCATTGCAGTCTGCAGTGGACCACGGCCTGCAGCAGGCCCAACTGCAGGTGCAGGTGAGTTGTCCATTTCGTCCCCCTCATCCCCAGAGACGTTCTCAAGGTGGAAGGATTCCCCTTCATCTGCATCATTTTCTCGAAATCAGACAGGACGCTGACGATGCCTTTGGGGATTACGAAGAATATTTGCATTTGCCACAGCAGCGATTGGAGCGGGAGTGGCAGTGGGAGTAATGGGAACAGCAATGGGAATGGGAGTAATAGGATCAGCAACAGGAGCGGGAGGAATGGGAACAACAGTGGGGACAGCGACAGCGACTCTGGCAGTAACCCGAGTGTTCTTCCGTCGAGGAGCCATGTTGGTAGCGGTGATGGTTAAGATGATCCAGCAGAACTATATATATTATGACATCTGGGGAAACCCCAGAACATGCCAATGTGCAGTGATCCTGAGTCCCTGATGGAAAAGCCCGATGAACGATTGTCAAGACGTATGACTCCACAAGGACCACAACTCATGCATGCCTCATGCAAGTCAAATCTGATTCAGCGGTGAGTGGGGGGTGAAAAAAACTCCCGCAATTGTGCATACCTGGAGAGAATCAACTCCAACTTGAAACTCCAGACTCCAGACTCCAGAGGGCCCAAAGGCTTGAAGTCAAGCACGTCTTCATCCTCAGGTGTAGACTATAGACTATAGTTGAATGATCGATGGAATAAAAACTAGATCTCCATCGATAAGCACTCACTGAGTCGTCGTGATTATGTGGTATGGCTGGATTGCCGATTATGATGGTTCAGGAAGTCACAATGAGTCCCTCGCGAGGTTGCGAAGGTCATTAATGTCCAGGCAGGGCTGCAGCCTGCAGGATGTTGAAAGATAAGAGGCGCTGCATGGGAGTTGAAGAAATTTCCAGATATCAATATCGGTTCGGTGGTTATTGCATCCGCCACGTGGCCCACGTCATATGTATGCTGAGCTCGTTGTAAGAAATTGTCTGTGCTGCGAATCCTACTATATTACAAAGTACGCGTACAGTACTTGCTTGTACAAACTACTCCATACAGGTATCCAACAGCATCATAATCTAGTTTTTTTCCGGCGTGGAGTTGAAGATGTTGCATGTAACGGTGAGTCATTACGTGGGTGCAAACTTGCAATCACATTAGTTCATAAGTACTAAGATAAATGGACTACTCACACACGAGTCGATCTGCGAAGCGGTGGGCATGGAGGCACTGCCTCAATTACACAGGGTTTGTCGAAGAATGGAGGGGAATGTGCGATAGGTACATCAGGCCAGTTTATATCCAGCAAGCACGCAGCTGGTGCAGCTGGTGTAGAACGAAGTGCATGAAGCAATGAGCGAAGGTGGTTATAGTCGGGATCCTCTGAGAATGCGAGTGAGCGCATGTAAATGAGAATTGTTGCAAACTCGACAGGAATTCCATGACATAAATCTTCGATGGTGGTGTTCACTTTGCGCTCGAGTATTGAAGCGCTGGAAAGTTTCTCGTGGTCACTGGTTAACCATGGAAGGGAGCCCTGCAAGAAGTATATCAACATGTATGTAAGTGACTCGAGATCGTCACGACGACCTGGTTCGACTCCCAAGTGATTGTTGATTGACGCAAACGCAGGAGTGCCAGTGAGACGTTGACCTTGGCGAAATGGGATATGGACACTGGTTGACATATTCCAGAATTCCTTCACGATACCGAAATCGATAAGAAAGGCGGTGTGCCTCAAATCGCCAAGACCCAGAACAACATTCTGTGGTTTGATGTCGCCGTGAGTATAACTGTGCGAGTGAATGTATTCGAGACGTGAGAGCTGGGGAAAGGGGTTAGTGATCTGTACATGCAACCCACACACCGACTGACCAGCTGATCTCCTAGATTTATGACAGTGTCAAGGCTGAATTTTCGGCTGTGGGAAAGGAAGAGACTGTGCAGGGATGGCCCAAGGAGATCGAGAACGAGAGCATGATATGTTGACTCCCTACCGAACCAGAGGGCGCGGGGAATACCAACACCACCTTCAAGGTGTTTCAAAATGTTGTATTCACGCTGCACGGAAGATGAGTGGGTGACGGGTTCAAGTTTGACGGCAACTGCATCATTCTTTATGATGTTCCGTGCACGATACACAACAGCTGGGGGTCCGAATGTCAAATTCAACATGTAGTCAGTAATCATGATATGTAAATAACATACCATACGAGCCGGATCCCAATACATCTCCTAGCCTAAATCTTCCATCAACTCGAACGGGGACCTTATCCATAGTGTATACAAGTAACAATAGCCCACAGGTAGAAAAATCCAGGGGATCCGACAACAACACTGGAGGCAACAAAAAGGCTATTATTCCACGCAACCGCATAGCTTGAGCTGGCTTGAGCTGGCTTAAAGCGGTTCAAGCCGCGGTTCGTAAATTTTTGGCTTGTAAAAGTTGGGGCTGGTTCACATGGCTTACGAATCGGACCAAGTCAGTGATCAGTGGCTTGGCTAACGGGTATCGCCGAACTTCTGGCAAACCGGTAAATACCGAACCAGAGCCAGCCATAGCCGAGCCGTGGCATTACTACTTTCTGGCAACACCGCTGCTTCCTTCGGGTGCTTTGTATCGCGAGGTGAAGTTTTCTGGTAACGAGCAACCAGGAAACAACGAGGACTTGATTGGACGTGTGGTGGATGCTTACTCACATCATGTTCTCGTAGACTCTGAGTTTGAGATCTTGATATCGGACATTCAAGGTATGTCTTGTGTTTTCAATTCTGAACATCCGAGTCCAAGTTATATCAATACTGACAGATTTCACAGGTATCATAGCTTCAGACCATAGTGTCATATTGTTCGATCCTCAAGCTCATACGTATGCTTCTCGGCACTACCAGTTTTAGCGTGTCCGCATCTAACTACTATTACTAGTGAGAATCGAGACTCGGGTTATTGGGACAAAGGCCCGGACCAAATCCAGCTGTTTCAAACCCTTCATGACTGCAACCAATTCTGCAAGGCCCTAGGACTCGAGCAACATATCCCAGGACTACAACATTAATACACCATTCGACTCTTCGAGGCTTCTCATACTACACTCAGGCTCTCTTACTTTTTTTTTGCTAATTCTCGGTCCTAATTTCCTAAACACATCAAACCTTCTTCGTTCCATATCATACCACTATAGCTGGATGCAGTACTCATCAGTCCTACTTTCGCATTGTCGGACTTGTTCTTATAAACATGGTTCCATGGTAATTCATGTGATACATGGCACATCATCTAGCAGGAAGAGGGTGAACATCCTAAGTATGTGTTGCAGGAATAATTGTGGCCAATATGGCATGGACTAACAAGTTAAAAGTGGCGCATTTGTGCATGCAAAAAAACCAAGGAAAAAGGTCAAGGATTGGGTGAGCATTTGAGCTCGCTGTCCTCGACAGCGAGCTCTGGTGTTGCTGCGGCGGTGTTACAAAAACGAGCGAAAAGTATCTCACGGCTAAAATTCAAAATTCCAAAAACAACCTGATACGTCCGGGCAACGGTACCCCCCTCCACATTTGTGGATATTGTCGTGATTGTTATCATTATATGGTATAATATGGTATTTTAATATGTTCATCGGTTCACTGATGTAGTTGGCACAGGTGGCGATCTCTCCGCGACGAGCCTCGTACGGACGTACACCGACAAATCATACAGCTTGTCTCGGATAGCACGCACATTCTCTGCGATTTCCTGCGTTTCTTAGCCACGGAACTGGTCAATCTCTTAGATATGGTGAAGAAGACGGTCAATATCGTGCGTGATAGTTTGCTCAGTGTGCGTGCGCGTGTGCTCCATCTCGAGAATGGATGGAAGGAGCATCATCATGCGGTGTCATCACACTCACACTCATCGACACCGAAGTACGGGCAGGGGATACCGGAAGATGCATAGTCCGCAGGGAGGGCAGTGGCATCTACAGCAAAAAAAATAAATTACACATCACATCAGCATTCCAACCACAGCGCGATCAAGGACTACCCACACATCGCACTGACTCCTGGCTTATCGTCGACAGCAAGGTCGGCACCATGGAAATGTCACTGGCAGCTCTTACACTCACTGCATCTTCCTCCTCCGCCTCAATCGCAATACGCGACACACCACTCACGCTGGACGCGGTCCTTGACAGCGAACTCGATGCGCTTGTCGACATCGTCAGCGGGGTCGGTCCACTGGATGGCGAAGACACCAACTGAAGTGGGTGGAACATCTGCCTAGGAGACGGTGTAAGGCAAGAAATAGTCTCCGTGATAGGCGTCAGCCTCGCAATACTGTTCAGCGGCGATACATTCGGGCGCATAAACGATGTCTCAAAGCTCCCATCGATACCCTCCTGCAATGCGGCGCTCTGTATACTAGGGGTAGGCTGCAGTGCAGACGAATCAAACGACACATCCGTCTCAGAAGGCCATTGAGATGGGTGCACAGATGGCGTGACTGCCTCTTCGTCATAGTCAATTATCGAGAGAACTGGTGTCTGTACGGTCCGAGGTGGCGCGATGACGAAGGGCTCGCTCGACTCTGTCAAACTCGAGACAGACGTGTCAAATTCTGGCTGTGCAGGACTCAGATCGCTCTCGGTGTAGGAGAATGATGAGTCGGTGTCTCGGGCGCCTGGGAGGTGGGCGGGGCGCTCCCCAGCAGGCTGTTCTCTGCGATCTCTTCCTGTGTAGTGACAGCCTCAGGCGTGACCGACACCTCCAGCGCTGGTTCCTCAGAGATGATACTGGTAACTTCGCTCGGTGTCTTTGGCGGGGGTGTGGGCGGTAAATCCAATTCCTCCTCTTCTTCCTCGTGCAAGTCAATGGGCACGTCAATGAGCGTTTCAATGGGGACGTCAATGAGCACGTTAATGGGCGCTTCAATTGACACGTCGATGGGCACGTCGATGGGCGTTTCAACGAGTACGCCAATGGGCATGTCGATGAGTACGTCGACGGGCTCGTCAATGGGTACATCAATAGCCACGGCAATGTAGATGGTGCCTATGCTGCCTGTGGGCGAACCGGATTGTGAGTGATTGGGGAGCGATAAGAAGCGGTCTAGTGCTTCCCTGTGTACATATCACCGCGTAGGTTAAGTAGACAATCATCAGGATCATCCAAATCTAAGTGTAACAAGGATCACTCACCAAATCGCACTCACCCACCTCACCCTCGCCCTCGCAGCAGCTTAAAACAGAGAAGCGATGCCTTTGACAGATAATCAGATAGGTACCAGGAAGTATAGACGGAGCGTACCTCCCAGGGGCCCTCCGTGTATCGAAGGAAAATTGGTGATTAAGGAGACTAAGGTTTGCAAAATCCGGAGGTCAATGACTGGCACGCCTCGGCTCATGGCATCGCTCATCGCGCTTACGATGAGTGCGACAGCAGATTGCGGTACAGTCTTGAGTGCTACCAATCGCTACAGCGACCCCAACGAGATGGCGACGACCTTCGCGTTCTTCGGCGCGCATCTTATAAACACTAGATGAAGAAGATCATGGATGCCGACTGTGCGCTGTCTGTGGGCGACTGAGTCAACAATGAAGAAAATGGGAAACATTCAAATTAAATCACGTGCCGGACGCCAAAGATGCTGTCGGCAAACTCTTTATGTAATACAAGGGCGCTACCGATCAACAGGAGAACACGAGAGACCGTAGCCATTGATGATCGTCCCAAAAGATTTGATTCATCTTCTTATTCTCCCTTTTTAATGGCACGCGTGCTGAAGTGCGTGCCACTATCTGCCACTATGATATAGGACGAATGTGGGATTGTCTGAAAGATGAAATGGAAAGAACCTTGTTTCTCGAGAGAGATGAGCCAATGGGGTATCTTACTTGAAATTTGTATGCACGAGGGCTTCAGCTACGCAGGGCACGACTAGCGCGCGCGGACGAACGTGCATTTACGATTGACGCGCGGAGATAACGGCCCATCCCGGAGTCCGGACTCTCGGTTCCAGGATTAACGCAAGAGATACGCCGAAGAGTCACTAACCCGGTTCATGAACGTTGAACGTGATCAGACACCTTGGCAGGATGAACGTTGAACGTTGAGTCAGTGTCGAGCGAACGTTCAAACGTCATTCGAACTCTTGTCGATCGCCCACTAGTCCGAGCCTCTGACGATTGACCACAAACAAACTCGTAAGAATACATGCAAGGTAGCATATATGTACTACTGCTCGTATAAGTGGTAATTCTCGCGATCCTCTGCACCACCGTTCCTATGTCCGTCCGACTTGCGAGGTCCTGAATCAGTGCGAAGTAACTCCAATTTTTAATCGCAGCTTTCTCCACCCCCACGATGCCTTGTACCAGCACAATTCCCGTCATTCCCGCTCAGACCCTGGTGGTTTCCTACCTCCAGATATTTACGGATCCAGTGAGGTTCGCGCAGAGATTGGTTTTAACACTTGGGATAGCTTTCCTGCATCAGATTTACTTGGTCACTTTAGTCACGGTGAGCGAGAACATTTATACCCATCAGCTTGCCATTGATACAGCAGCTGCATAGCCCGCTTTTGTCCTGTTCAGAACATCCCCTAGAACACTAAAAATCTTGCCCAGGAATATAGATAATCACACTGCCAGACTCTGATATGTTCTTCATGCATCGGATGATTGGAAAATTTGAATCTATGGGTATCTCATCAAACATGACCATGAAATGATTAAATAACATAACGACACAGATGATGGGACGATAGTGACGGGCTGACGACAGTGGGAGAAGCTTGGTCACCATAACGTGCTGGGGACTCTCAGCGAGGCCTCTAAGACAGGCGGGGCCTACCCTCCCGATGATAACGGATGAGTCCGTGGGGGTGGCTTGGGAGGGTACTGTTGTACCTCTGACGGAGTTGAGGGAGAGGATGCCTATGGCGGAGAAGCCTGTATAACATGCTGGGGGCTCTCGGCCTCTAGTCATGGACCGGCAGAGGCTACCCTGGGCCAACGAGAATGGATGAGTCCGTGGGGTGGCTTGCGAGGGTATTGTTGTACCTCTTGAGGAGTTGCCCTAAGGAGAGGCACTGGGTCTCAGATATCAGATATGGGTTTCGTCCTCCAACGAGTCCAACGAAACCGGGTCTAACAGACCTGTCTACTAGTACGTAGTACCAAGTTCAACTACCAAGGGTACGTGACAGGTCGGAATAAATCTCTATCAAGCAGTGGTCGGGGGTTTGACCAAACAAATACTATATTGGATGCTTAGCTGAGCGCTAGCTAGCGCTTGATCACTAGTACTCCCGTTTTGCATATGAACGTTTGAACGGCGGCTCGTATATTTGCAATTTACTAGCGCTCTGGTCCCAACTATGACAAAATCGATATCGTCGTCTGGGTATCTCCTAGGCTCTCCTAGGTATAGTCGACAACTTACCCGGCTGCACGGCGGCTGCGACCATTACACTGGCAACTCGACTCACGCGTGACCATGCTTTATGAAAGTACAAGTGCTTGCCGCTGCGCGGCTCGTTGGATGGATCTGGTTCAAATATAATAACAATTCTTTATACACGACGTTGGACGTATTGAAATCGTCATTTGGTTTGTCTTCTGAAAATAGGATGCGTGAATCGTCTCGTTGACGGATCCATGAAAGGGCTGTGTACAGTTGACCGTGTGCGAAGACTTCGCAGCGAAGGTCGAGAACGGTCTTATCAAGGGTTAGACCTTGGCAACCATTGAAAGTCGTTGCATATGCAAGACGGAGGGGAAATTGTAGACGATGAACAGTCCAACTTGCGCGTGGGGGTGTGAATTCGAAGCGGATGCGGGGGATGCATTGAGTATCTCCAAGTTGACATGTCCTGTTGTTGATGACTCGAACCTCGACATAACGGCGGTGCAATTGTTGTATGATGAGGCGTGCATTCTTCACCAGTCCCTTCTGAACAGACATATTGCGCCTAAGTGAGCAAATACAGCCCTGCTTGAGATGAAGTTCGTGCTTGGGGATTCCATTTTGTGAGAGAATTGCGAGAAAATCAGGTGTCGCTTCAGGGTGATCTGCTATGAGCTGATCATCTTCTTTTACAGTGTCAGCACTGTAGTATACGACTGTGAAATATCATCAAGACGGATTCAATTTTTAGACAAAACGCGAGAAATTGACCTTCTTCACCAGGTGAGATATCAAGTATCTTTGTGTTGAATTCATCAACGTAAAAGTTTTGGGGGCTAAGAAGCGCCCGTTGTAGGCAGGCAGGCGGATCTGCAAGTACATGACGCGGGAAAAGGAAAGAAAACGCTTCGTCGAGTGTGTGTATGTGAGATAGGATGTCAAGAGAGACGCGAGAATGGGCGTGGTCTTCACCTATACGGTCAACAAAGCTCGTGTATTCAACGTCTCTGGCTCCGCGGATTGGACTATGTAAGGACCTGATATGGAAATCTGACCATAGCGGAGGGGACTTGATTGAAGCGAGTAATGCAGGTGTTACACCAGAACCTTTTACAACGGGTGCAACTTGACGGAAGTCACCTAAACCAACGAACGGAATGCCACCGAAAGATGAATATCGAGACCACTGAATAAATCAGAACTGACCACTCCAGCTATGGTGACGACAGGTCGTATTGGTGGAGTATCAGATGGCATTTCGTGTAGCTGTAAGGACTATTGAGCCGGAAATATATATGACTGGATGAAGAATTGACAAACATACCATCATTGCATCGATTTCAATGTCGTAATCTTCTGTGGAGTTGCCTTCACCGACGCAGGTGTTTTCTCGTACAGACGCAACTTTGCCTACAACGAAATAGAGTCTGTTGTCAAGTGGATCCATATTTGCTTGAGCTAGTACGAAATGATGTACAACGGCTTGAGCCGAGCAAGGAGAACCATCTTCGGAGAGGCCAAGGTAGACCTCTCCGTCATATGTGACAGTTTTGGGCTTCTGAGCAAAGATGTGGCGCGAGTTGGTCAAAGGAAGAATTCCAGTTAGAATGGATGAACCGGGCATAATAGATCAAGTCATAAAGCACAAATGATGTGTGGGCAAACTGATGAAGAACGACTCAGAATTTATATTTTTCGTTGTGCGTAAATGACGTCGACATGTTTTGGAGCTGCAGTGTTAAAACAGCAAGATGACGCAGATGAAAGGGTCAGTAAGGAATTGATGATGTGCTCGCAACCAAATGAAGTAAAGTGGAGTTTTATTTCGTGAGCACGAGGACTCGGCAATGTTGTAAGTGATGGAGCGAAGCTAATGATGGCGCAAAATACTAACGTTAGTAGGTTTCTGAATGGTAGTAGTGGTAGTAGAAGTTGGTCAAGTAAGCGCACGTGAGACGCACGTGGGTGGACGCCGCGCTCCAAGTCATCATAAGATTATATATTGTGGGAAATGTATAGCGAACTCAGCCAGCTCCAACAAGACCGCGTGGACACCACTCAGATGCACTAGTGGAGTTTCCGCATTGATCGAAACGTGCAGCTATGTTCTCAACATCTTGTGAAGAGTCCATTACCGTCAGGGATGGTTCAGAAGGCCACATACCTGTAAAATGTACCTCGCAGTGCTATATAATGACAGCAGGTTCAAGTCAAGTTTGCGGAGAGCCATGCCAGACGACAGGAACTTCAAGTACTTGAACGAAAAGTATCAAGGGAAATCCGATGATGAGAGGTATGCCGAGACTCAAGGATTACAAAGTCTATTCGAAGACAGGGTATGTAATTTTTGTCAGTATTCAACAGCCAACTTATTATGCTCTAGGACAACAAAAACTTTGTCTGTGTACAATACGCACTTGGTGTTCTGCACGGAAAATATCAAGATCATACCGTTTTTACTGGTTTGGTTGACGCAATGGTCAATGCCCGAGAGACGAAGCGGGCGATTGATGGTGTCCGGACACAATTAAAAAACGAGCCTGAAGATATGGTGCCCACTGAAAATAGCGAGAACGATGCGAAGTCGATTAGGCACAGGATTTATCTCTCAAGTATTGCGTGAAGATCAGGATCAGAGAATCAATACCGGCGGTAACCGGAAGAGAACCTGGATGAATTCAGCACCTGGCGGTCAGAGTGGGGAACATGTTGCGTCATTGGCGGGAAATTCAGCGAATGCAGAGATGGCTGCTGGGCAAAGAGCATTGACCGTGAGTGCATCTGTTATCAGAACTCGTTATCTTGAAGCTAATCCTCTCTCAATGTTATCAATTGGCGTGTCAAGCTTTTTACTCGGTTTCACGTCCCTCGAGCGCCCCAACTTAGTGACGCTCTTGTCGGCGTTACGACTGATGCTCACCCGCACCACTTAATCCTAACCCCAGGCAAGTATGGTATCGTGTTAATTCAAAAATCACAAAGCAAAACCCTACGTATCGGCTTTGTGTTGGACGAGGTATGTCTATTTATTTGCAAGCTCCCCAGTATGACTTACAACTTATGTTCCAGTTCTCGCAATTTATTCACAAGGTGGTGGTAAGACAGGCGCATACTCATGGCAGTCAGACACTCGAAACACCGGCGCTGTATCTTACCTTGCTATGCAAACATTCGAGTACGCTCACCACCGCATGTTTCGGGGCGTACCTCAACAAAACAAAATGCCGTGCTTCAACTTGAAGTGTTTTCGTTTGCCCGTGTCCTTTGTGATTCTTTCTTATGCGTTCCTCCTGGGACACCTAGTCTCACACCCGATGGCCGCACTCTCTCGCTCAGTGAGGACGCATTCCGAATCTTTGCTGATATAAAGAGCAAGCAGAAGCAGGTTGAGCTGGCGGTCAAGGCTCTAAAAGCTGCAAGGCGGAAGGGGAAAAAGAAGGGAGCTGATGGAGATGACGAAGAATGATTATCATTTGCAGTATTGATTAATCTTGAAGCTCTGTAGTTCTAATGATCATCCCCAAGCTTCGCATTTACAGAACTAACCGTTCACGAGGCCTGTTAGGCTGGTCCGCACAAAATCGACGATTTTTGAGGGTCGACTCAGCTGTTGGAAGACCACTGTGTAAAGGGACAAGGATACGAATTTGATGGGTATACACTGGCGGTGTTGCATCACAGCTTTGTCGTCGTTCCCGACGATATATCACATCCAAAATTGCGAGTCGATCTGAGCAAAGCTGCAAACTGTGCGAGATGCAGTCAGTGACAAGACCTTTGTTGAGCGCCAACTAAGTCCAGCGCCAGCGACACCTGACCTAACCCCTTCATTGATATTCGACGCAGGACGCGTCACCAGTGACACCGTGTATAATATCGTTCGTATCTCACCCGCACTAATTTAAGACCTTCTGCTACTAACGCCTCCCGTCCACTCTCCTTCCTTCGATGCAGACCACAACAAGGGCTCGCATTGTGAAAAACCAAGGGATATTCGCGAATCACTAAAGGTCCGACTAAAGGTCCATACCAGTCCAAAAGTATGACTATGTAACGAATGTGCGTATCAACGAGTGTCCATGAATATGTGAGAAATTTCACTCCTCCTCCCCCTCAGAGTCACCCTCCTCCGAGTCGGGCCGATCAAACACGCGCAAGGTGACCGGTTCTCTCTGGCGCCGCGGGTTGATGCCAATCGCCGGCCCTTTTCCATCGCCCCCACGAGGAAGCACCTTCCATTCGGAACCGGTGATCTTTCCCGGTGTATGGCACCCATGTCAGCTTGTCAAATTGCCGTTGCTGAACTTTGCCCAAGGGCAGATTGGGAATTTTGTGCATCGGGACTTGAATCTCGGCGCCCTGGTTCCATCATGCATGGTGGTCAGAATGCATATATAACTACTCCCGTCGACTGTACTTCTCACCTGACTATAAGCACGACTCTTGACATGATTATCTTTTTTTTAGTGTCTCTTTGAATGGAGGAAGGGGCCAGATAGACAATGTGCTAGTATAGGGTAGTGTGTCCGATACCCCAATGACCGAGTCGAGATCGCGAGTAATGTCGGCCTCAGGAAGAGGGGGAACGCCTTGTAAGCAATTCCAACCCTTGCACAAAGCGAATGAAATGAACCTCCGTCTGATCGTCCTGCATCTGCGCAAACAAATGTTGAGAATGGCCGACAAATTCTGCCATCGTTAATTGGGCAAGATCAATGGTTTCATCCGGGTAATGCTACACGCGAAGTCGTCAGATTGTATCAAGAATGAGGCGCGATTTTTTGATGCAACCATCGGTCTGTCAATCTCTTCCTCGTGTGCTTATTCACGTCAGTGTCAACGGCAAACACGCTAAAAATGTGTTCCTGCTTCTGAAAGTTTCGATGAGTACTGGAGGGCGTAATCAGCCCACAAAAGCTACTGTCGTTCAACGTTCAGCACGTAATATGATAACAATTCGAGCCTATATTTATGGGGATACCGCGTTACATTTCAATGAATCCAATCTTGTGGTCCAAACTATTTTGAAACTCGGCCTTCAACGAACTCTACCGCCACGTTTCGCATTGTGAAATGGGTAAGAAAGCCCCCAATAGAGCTAGGCTCTGTGTGACATGATATAAAATTTTACTGCAGCTCAAATGACATTTTGTTGGGCGCGAAAGTAGAGAGATCCTCGGCACAAGATCATATGACATTGCTGCACAACGCAGAATGCGGATTACGTGTGATTTATAGCACTGCGAGCACGTAGTCCCGGCGCCAGAACAGAAGGTCTTGCCGCGAAAATTAGACCTGGAGCAGAAGCTCGAATAATTGCTCATTATGGCGGAGAGCGAGGAGACCCTCAGCTCCAGATCAGATAGTTGTGCCCCGAAAATTGGATCTTGAGCAGAAGCTCTAACAATCGTTCAATGAGGCGGCGAGCGAGGAGACTCTCATCTACCATGGAGACCAGATAGTCGTACCCCAAAAATTGGACCTCGAGCAGAAGCTCACACAATTGTTCAATGAGGCGGAGGGCAGAGAACGAGGAGATACTCAACTCCAGACCAGATAGTCGTGCCCTAGAAATTGGATCACGAGCAGAAGCTCAAACAATTGTTCAACGTGACAGAGGGCGGGGAGCGAGGAGACCCTCCAAGTCAGCTCCAGACCAGATAGTCGTGCCCCAAAATTTGGATCTCAGCAGAAGCTCAAACAATTGTTCAATGAGGGGGAGCGCGAGGGGATCTCTAGCTCCCGACTAGATAGTGCTGCCGCCGTTCAGTCCCGAACCTGGGTTCAAACCTGAACTTTTGCGGACGGGACCGCCGTTCGGTTAGTGGTTCGACACATAATGCAGGACCAGACCCTACCTAGGTTCATCGTTCGGGCAGTCTCGGATGGCTCTCGGACCCGTTCGGACCAGTCTGAACCGGTCTGAACCCATCATTCTAATCAAGTTTGTTTCTTCTGTTCTGCGACTCATGAGAATCAACTTGTCTTTGCGCATTCACGATCTCTTCCTATTCTGACCTGCGACATACAGTCAGTGTTGCAACAATCTTGCTGACAGACGCAGTGAGTCTTTTGCACTGATGCCCGCTCTCCCCCCTTCAATTAACTGTGGCGCCCTGTAGACGTGAGTGTAATTTTTGACCAGGTTATTGGTTCACTATAATGACTACCTATGTTCATAGTAACAGACTACATACCATCCTAGAGGGCCGGAGCTGCAGGAAAAAATTTCCCAGGGGGTGAACCACCAGGAAGATGACAATACATATGACCCCAGGGACTGATCCTACTGACCTACACTCTTGATATATTGTATATACTAGTGAAGAGATGTTAGAAATAATATTCACCAGTCTATATACCTAAACACTAAAAAATGCGAACTGGTTTATGTTTTTTGAGAGGTATTCATGAATTTAACATATCTACTGATGTAGGACACTCCAGAGGCTCAAACAAGCGGTGTAATATATTCATTAACACTCTAATATATGATATATACAGTCAGAATTGCTTCCCTGCTAAAGGGGCAAAATATCGAATATGTTTTTGTCCTGGGATGCACATATTGTAGTCAGCACTGTAGACTGCTGTACAAGCTCTCAGACAATGAAGAAAGCGGTCTATTGTATCATTTTATGTATGTACATGCCATTCTACTACTTATATACATGAGTGAGCAAGGGGAAAGCTCTGGTGCAGCAGTAGAGCCAGGGGGTATGTGGGAATAGTGAGATTATTGGAATATCCCAATTTGGTGATTTTTCCGGTGGTAGTGCTATTCTTGGAAGCCTGAGAAAAACATTTCCAGTAGCATCGAGATCACAAGAGAGATCCCGATCTTTAGAACCAGTGAGGCATTGTGCCTGTTAAGCTTCGTGAAGCTTCACATTGGTGGCTCAGAGACAAACTTACAAAATGTACTGTGTATAGTTAGACATGGTTAAGTATCACCCTGCCATGAACAGGTGGATCCTCTCCGGCACCTATCAGTGCATGGTCGTCTACCCGGAAGATGCCCTGCTTCTGAGTGGCATTGATTGGATACTTTTCACTGCATGGGAGGTCTTCGCACCGTGTCTCACAGTCTGGATTGCTGGAAAACACTGCGACAACATTCGGCAGGAGGAATTGTTGGGGACTGTTTCAGGGTGTTGATGAAAACTCACATGTTTTACTTTGCGAGGTGAGCTCATATTGTGAATATGCTTCTCTTTTTCCGCTGAAGGATTGGACATGCTAGCTTTATTGCTGTTTCTCGTCTCACTCTCATAAGTAATTTGTCTCCAACGATCTCAGCGGTATGCCAGTTTGTCACTGACTCCTGTGTGTGGCCACAGTTCATCATTTCTATAGGGCCAATATGGGATTCTTCATATTTTACTAGTCGTGCAGATGGTTGTGTTGGGACCCCGCCTCATCCTTGGCGTTCGAGAATATTATGTGAAGCTCGTGGCTGACTCTGACGCAGCAACGGGCATGACCTCAATCGCTTTCCAGGAGCGCGTGCATATATCGACCGGCAATGGTGTGTAGCATGGGAGATGCTTGATGAAGTTGACGGTTGTCTGGTGCTCTGGAGGGAGCAGAAGAATTTTATTTTTGCTTCATTCTAAGTTTCGTTTGTGGTACTTGTTAGTTATATGGTGCTATGCGGTGCATATAGTAAGATAATTTATGTAGTGTTACAGTGCGAGCGGTTGGATACATACCCTGTGAACTCATTGCTCCTCAAAATGTTGTTGAATAGTTGATCATACTAGCCTAAGATCTCTTGGTAAATTTTGCGAAATATTATGTCGTGTTCGGCGGTTCGAACTGGTCCGAACCCGAACCTGACCATTGTGAACCCGTTTGAAGTGGTCCAGCCCAGAGTCCAACCTACCTGTGTGAACTCGACCGAGGTTTGGTTCTCGGTCCTCAGTTATCTTGAAAAAACCGGATGGAACCGAACTTCGGCAGCACTACCACCAGATGGCCTTACTGCGAGAACGGAATATTGGTTCGAAACTCAAACCTGCGTATTAATTTGTTTCCCACGTGCGAAATTTCACATGCACACATGACTGGTCTCGCGCAAGCATATCGAATCTTCTCGCGTATCAGTTTACCTGCAATTTCGCAACATATACAGCGGCAATCGCGAATCTCAAATTTAAGCACAGCTGGAGTTCAATCCCCCCTTATTGCCACTCAAGAGACCTACACTTCCAACCTTGAAGATTCTCGAACAGCAAGATTATTGACAACGTCACTGATGCTTCTCCATCAAGAACCAGAATCCCACAGAGGCGCGATAAACTTTAAAGGATGCTCAGAAATAAGTGAACAGACATTACTTGCAGAACGGCAATGCTAACAATTGCATTTGGAGTTTTGACCAGTACTGTTGACTCCGGGTTACCATTGTCGATGAGAAGTTGAGAACGGAAACGTTTGAATCAATCGGGATCAGTTACCTTTGATGCCCCTTAGTTGTGGAGCAGTGCACAATGCGAGTGGCATGCACATTCATGGGTAACTCGCCTTTCTGTGTGGCAGAAAAGTGTTGCTCTGATAGTCCATCAGCTTGGTTCTGTGCACCACTCAGACACTCCAGATAAGGGATTCAAAGGCATCCCACAAGCGTGAAACATTACGTTTGGATATCTGAGGTCGGGAAGGCATTGCGCACCTGGAAGTTCTCGCAGTTCTCGACGAGCAGACGAAACACCCCTCACACGAGCTCTGTATCCTGGAGAAGTATTATAAATACCACAAGACAGGAAGAAAGAGAAAGTACCTCATTATATTACCGGAAGAGATCTTGACCAACACTCTACCTAGCCTCAGTACTTTACAGTGCGTCAGGAATCCTGGCCTGTATAGATTCTCAATCGAGGAAACTATAATTTGACCAGTAAGTGACATTTGGACCAGTGCATTCCAGGTCGCCTTCTTCTATCTCCCCTTGAGGAATCGGATCTTGTTTCTCGCGAACTACCCTTCCTCGCCGGTAAAATATCCATTCATACGATGAACAGCTTTCACGATCACACTCACCAGATCGTATAAAGTGAGGCATCGGTAGCTGTATCTGTTTGGCTCGTTTTGTGAGTGTCCCGAATTTTGCTGGATGCGGCAGCCCGAACGATAGGATAGATGTGCCAACGAAGGCATACACTCCTGGTTGAATGCTAACAGGCATGGACAAAGGGTTGGCTGATTCTGGTAAGATGCCACGGCAGCGCAAATTAACATAAGGATCACTTGGAAATGATACTCATACCTGAAGACTCCGTCCTTACTTCAAATGAAAGGTGGAATGGACAGGGTACCTGTCACACAAACCTAGCTATTCGATGGCCTGTGAACAAATGAATGTGAAGTTTCATACACTAAAACAGTAGGCCAGCATCTGACAGAAGTAAAGAAACATGAAGTAAAGCTTGAGCGTGTTCAAGGAGGTTCAAGGAGACAAGGTAACCAGTGAAAACCGGGAGTACTCACACGAAAGGGGTGGCAGAACTTGGCAGAACTCCAAGGACCAGGGTATCTGAGACTCGCGGAGATGTAATTTAGATCTAGTCTGAATTCAGGAGAACATGAAAACTGTTGAAATCCCGTTATCGTTGTAAGTTGGTAAGGTACTATGAACATAGTGACTAGCATATGTACTGCTGATTAAGTAAGCACACTACGAGCGATTCACATTCCAACAAAAACTGTCCCTAAAGTTTGAAGGCGGTGTATGCACAGGATCTTGAAGCATCCTTTGTGTGGGCAACTCCGAGTCAGCTCTCGACCAAGCCTCACGAGTCGCGATGCAGATGAACTTCTTGCTGGTCAGAGAGTATCTCTCCTGATGACATTGCTGCTGAATTTGCAGCTCTCGAAGAGTTGAAAAGCACCATCAGTAAACCAGAAATTTCCCACAGACCTGACTTTAGCGACCAGGTATTGACAGAGTCCCACAGCTGTGACAGCTCACCTCAGGCAGCACTTTTCGGGACTATTAGAGGTCTCTCAGATGGTATTGTTATGTTAGGATTATGTAGTCTAAGAGACTCAGCCTTGCCGATGTTCTAATTATAGCACACCTTCCTTCCTCCAGAATCCTCCTGCAGCACCTCCCTCGAGCCTTGCAGCCCTCTGCTGACCCTCTGGATACTTTATCTTCCTCGCCAACCTGGTCCTACCTATCCCAGGGATATAGAGCTGTACACCACTGAAAACCTCATATCGTGATATGCCCTTGTTTAAGCTACAATACTGAATCATCATGTTTGCTGTCGAGATAGTATTAGATAGTCTGACATGGGTGATTCACTGATCACACTAACAAGAAAATCTCGCCTTCTTGGTGGAGTATTACCTTGTAAGACCTACCCATGTAACACAAGCTCCAAATTTTGTTATCATTATCAAGTGCTATCACTTCTGTGTTCAAGGAAATTTAAATTACAAACCCGCATCATTGTGCCTGCTGTCGAGATAGTATTGGATAGTCTGACAATGGTGGATTATTAATAACAATGTAACAGAGCACACGGAAAAGTCTCCAAATCATGGCCATAACAGAAGGAAAAAAAACATAGCACACGGACAACTTCCATACCATGTATTCCATCCTCACTTCCAGTGTTCACAAATACAGTGTCATAGTGTCCAGGACCTCCGTGCCATGAAGGGACAGAACGGATATGTTCGCATCGCATTCCCCCAATACCACTGGGATCGCTTGGTGCAAAGAAAGTAGATACTGCAGATCCAAAAACCTTGACGTGGCCTTCAAATCTGGGGCTGTTAAGACCGTACTCAAGAGGTATCGGATCCAAAGGGCTTTGGCCTCAGCTCATGCGCTGTGCCCCTTTCCCGAGTACTGCCCCTTATTTCAGAGCACCAAGATATCACGTCTAGAGGGATGGATAAGTATCGTAACGGATCCAGTAAGACTTCCGGATATCGGACGTATAGAGTAACGGCTAATCCAGATTGGATCCAAACTAGAAACTAACGAATAAGACTGTCCAAAGACAGAGGCGGATGTATAGACTATCGGATTCAATCCTAAGTCTCGGAGTAGACAAGAGTATCGTACTCAAGTCCAGACAGATAACGGAAGGACTTAGAGTCCAGACAGGATGAGTGCAATCTAAGATGAGTGGAATCTAAGTTGATATTCGAACTGATCTTCTACAGCGCAAGTACAAGGGTTTATATACTATGGATAACTAATGGAATGATCAATAAGCAAAGGTATGAGGCTATGTATGAAGTATAAGCAAAGTATACATAAAGTGTATTGGTAAGTCGGAACGGGTAAATCATGAACCAGAAATGAAGTACAAGTTAAAGCGGATCAGTAAGAATAGCGGAAGTAAAGGATCACCGGATTACCGGTGTACAGGAATACCGAAAGGAGATGAACGATAGTTAGAGTTATATGAACAGGAAATGAAATGAGGATCAGATCGGATCTGTGGACCGGACGACAGATGTGTCCAGCAGATCTGGATCGGATCTGAGATCCGGATCTTCGGATCTGTAACTGGATATATGGTATATGACACCATGGCTGAACTACTGGTATACATCATACTTCAATCGATTTGTTAAGTGAACTAGATGACCAATGTGGAGAACATACCATTTTAAAGCATGGTAGGACTGTATCATTGAGTGACACTAGTACGATACTGACTTAATTTAACTCTTCCAAGTCACATTAGCATGTCACATCCAGACTTCTGACTCTCACAGGTCCCGAGTTGATGTTCAAACATTCAACGTTCAACATTTGTGTTCAGGCAAAACACAGGTCAGTATCATATGCACTCACTGCTGGTATGGACTGACTACTCACTTAGGCACTTTAGGTCGAAGTACTACTACCTTTCGGCCCGGTGTAGTGACTCGCATTTCTGCAGGCGCATATCCGCACATTTCGCACCTTTTCACGACTCATGGCAACTGGGCTTCACTGCATGACTCACACCATCATCTGCATCTGACTTCTACTATGTCTCTGGTCGTTCTGCATATCATGCACAGCTTTCCCGCGAAACACGCCATAGGCGCGACACTTTCCCACACAACGCGCAGTATTCCCATGCGCGCGCTTTCTCGCGCTCAAGCGCACTGCGTCGCGCATCATCCAGGAGCATCCATCCATCATCCAACCAGTCCCTTGGTATGTCCCTTTGTTATCTGACTATATTTGGCATATTACACTTCCTATTTCGTTATGGACCCTTACCTTACATCATTTACATACTTAGAGCGCTCCCTATTCAGCTCCGAGCCCTGGGAGAGCGCTTAGGTAGAACTTACATACTCTCATGTTCGTTTTACACCTTACCTAGTTACTACCACCATGTACTTGGCAGTTAGTCCCATGCAATGCATGCATCCATCATCGTCTTGAGGCCCTAGCATCAGTTTATAGCTAGTGGCACTATCAGTATCCGCCCAGATCCGCACTTTTCCTCTTATCAGTCTCACTATCAGTCTTCTACTCTTGTGCACTGCTTGCACTACCTTCCCGCACTTCGCGCTCCTTCGCACTTCGCTTTCCCGTGCGCGCCTTCAGCGCGTTTCTCGTGCTTTTACCGCCATTCACCAGGGTTGACCAGCATCACTCCGTGGATATTTGCTTTCCTTGCTTCCCCTTTAGGGTCGAATGTTCTTGCATTCTGCAAGTATAGCAGCTAGGCAGAGCTGAGACTCACTTATACTGGTAGAGCACTTTTTCTTATATGAGCCTGCCAGGTTGTGATACCCTCAACTGGAGCCCACCGCGAGGGGGCCATCTGCCACAGCTACCAGTTCATTTATAGACTCTTATACGACGCGCTCCCTCCACGCCTTTCCATCCGCGCTTTTCCCACGCTTAATGCGACCATCTTCTCGCCATGTGCGACCCAGTAGATTCATCCAGCATGCCCCTTCAAGGAACTGATTCAGCGCCACGCTTCGCAGGCAACTACCATCAGCTCATCAACTTCCTGGAGTCAGTAGAACGACTCGCGCAACCGCTTGGTTTAACAGACAAGGAGATCATCAAGTATGCCTTGAAATACATGTGAATTGAACAAAGGCAGCTTCTCTCATACTACAAAGGTGACAACTATGTAGAATTCGCTGATTACGTCTTGGATTTTTATCCAGAATGCGGTGTTTGCCACTATACGCGCCCTACCTTCGAAAAACCAGCCGCCATCGAAGCGCCCCTTGCAAGCGCACCTTCGCAACCAGAACGCACTCAAGAGCAACCAGAAGCCGAAGCCATTGCACCAATATCCGAAGTATATGACGCCGTCCCTGCCCCAGTAGTCCAAGAAACGCACCATCTGGACGTAGAAGATACCACGCCTTTGCCCCTCGCTCCGATGTCTCAATCTGACCTTGTATGCTTGTCGCACTTTAGCGTGCCTAATCAGGTGCCTCCTGCAGCGCCAGAGCTTCAATATGCGACACCTGTTGACCAGAGTACACCCCTTGATGATCCGTGCACTACTGATGAAACCGCACTTTTTAACGATAGCAGTTCATGCTCTTCAGCCGAATGTCCAAGTATTGCATCAGATGCACATCACATGGATCACGTTCCAGATGACCAAGACGCATACCTTGACCACGCTAGAACCACTCCGGAAGAAATGCACTCTCATGCACTAACAGTTTGTATGAACGTCCCTCAGTTAACGCAATTTATGGTTGTTATACGTCGAAAGCTCTCAAGGAGCAAAGCGCCTATTGCCATGTTGCCGCCTGTAGCCTATCAGGCAGTTCAGGACAATGTCCTTGATGATCTACATGCACTTTTGTTGAGCGCTCAATGTGCCTTTGACATATGGAAATTCCGCATTTTCATTACTGACACCGTTTTGATCCTCGCACTGGTTACCAGCTATCCGCCCTTGAAGCGCCAGCATATTTGCCTAGACACGCCACCAATGCTTAGTATTCTCACGCTCTGCGCGCGCCTGACCGCGCAATGTGCTTATGTTTGGGAAACTAATCTTGGACTCGCCTCTCAATATCATGTTTTTAGCCCTGCACTCGCCACTAAGCGCACTTCAAGTACCTTGCAGCAGATTACCGCCAATCAGATGTTCATGCACACGCTCCTGATGCCCTTCAAGCGCTCTCCGACCCACCGCCATCGCCAAAATTGCATCATCCTCCCCGCCCAAATCTGCATCCAGTATCACCGGCCCTCCCATGCAAGCATCACATTTCGCCTCTATGAGCGCGGAAGTCGCGGTTTATGCAGAAGGAAGAAGAAAGAAGACGAAGAACCCCCTAGGGCGCGCCCCTCCACAGCGCATCCCTACCTTATCACCGCACATACCTCATAATACTGGAAGAAACACCACCATTCTTCTGTAGGATAACGTTCATTTCACCCTGGGCTTCAACCAGAGATTTCGTTTCAGGTTTCATTTAATATTCTAGCACATAGGACAGATAACCCACAGACAGTCGCACATTACCAGGATTTACACCAGGAAGAAAGAGATATATGGACGATACCTAGGTATCGCTATAAGCGTTTATGTAAGGCTAGACGGTGTCGGTTGTTACATAATAGACTCGCTTTTCCAAAAAAGGAAAGAGATATATGAGATTGTTGACTCTAGTGCTTGCACCAACTCATACAATAGTTTTTCCCCTTCTAATGCATGAAGCAGCACTGTGCACCTTGTTACTATACCACTCAGGCGCTTCAGCCACATTCAGGCGGCTTTCCATCGCATTTTCACGCACTTATGCTATTCCCAGCGCATAAAGGAGTAGATGTCAAAAGAGGATTGAAGAAACCAAGTCAGATGGAAGTCCGCATAGATTGCAGCACATTTTTCCGTGTTTTCCTTGCAGTTTTTCTTACGCATAATTTCTTTTCTTTGCATCATATCTAGGACACCCAGTGGGGATTGGTTTGGACATAAATTGGATCTCCTCAGGCCCCACAGCATCGCGTTTCACCCCTGGACACATATTGGACATAGACTTCATAGCGCAATCACTCCAATGCACTCTATCGCACTTTCGCATATTTGACCTTTCGCGTATTTGTCACCTTTCGCCTTGTCACATTGTCACCTTTCACCGTCGCATTGTCGCCTTTTCACGTTTCACATTGTCGCGTCTTGTGCAGTCACCTTTCGCATTGTCACATTGTTGCCTTTCACATTGTCGTGTTTCATCCGGTCGCCTTTTCGCATTTCATGCAGTTGCGTTGTCGCCTACTTGGTCGCACTATCAGCCAAACACGCGCACATCATACTCGCCAATCATCATATACCCTCATCACCGACTTCGCTTGAGATCCTCACCAGATGCACTCTGAGTGGGGACACTCAGTATTCAAAGTCCCCGGGAGATGTAGAGACTCGCATTTCTGCAGGCACATATGGGCACATTTCGCACCTTTTCACAACTCATGACAACTGGGCTTCACTGCACAACTCGTACCATCATCCATATGCGACTTCTATCATGTCTCTGGCAATTCCGCATATAATGCGCAGCTTTCCCGCAAAACGCGCCATAAGCGCGTTACCTTCCCACACAATGCGCAGCATTCCTGCGCGCGTGCCTTGCGCGCTTTCTCGCGCTTAAGCGCCCTGCATCGCCTATCATCCAGGAACGTCCGTCTATGTCCATCCACCTCATTGGTATGTCATATTCCTTGCCTCGTGGTTTGTAACAAGTGTTGCAGCAATATTACATGTTATTACGTATTCATAGCGCTTACTGCTCCTATTCCTTCCGCTTCTGATGCAATTTCCATAGTATAAAGTTTGCTGACTTACTACTCCATCATTATTACTCCCCTTTGCTGTACTTCCCTCGCTATTGGGTTTTACTTTAAAGTAGTAGTCACCACTTAGGCGCACTTTGTGTTTCCAATGGTTATCATTATCCGCCTATACTAGACCTTAATCTGACCTTGTTATAACACTCGCTCTGCATTTGCACTCGCTTTGCACATCCGTTTCCTTATCCGTTTCCTCATCCGGTATTCTCCCGCACAACGCGCGCCTTAGCGCGCACTTTCTCACGCTCGCGCTCCTACCTTAGAGCACTCTCTCGCGCTTCGCGCTCACTTCGCTTTTCTTCTCACGCTTTCGCGCATCCATCGCACTACAAGGGTCTTTCATTCATCTGGTTCTGTGTTCAGTAGCAGTCCCCTTTAGGGTCGAACGTTCTTGCATTCTGTGAGTATAGCAGCTAGGCAGAGCCAAGACTCACTTATACTGGTTGAGCATTTTTAGATATTTCATATCAGCCCAGCCAGGTTGAGATCGCCTCACCGGGTGCTTCGATGATTGGCTTTCAAGGCTGGTAGCGCTTCCGCTTCGGTGGTGCTTCCTACCATATCCATCCCATTTCCTTCCAGTTTTCCTTGTGTGGCTCGACATTTGTTGCTATGGGCTAGGCCGATCTTTTTCAGAACAACACTACATATGACGGTACGGACAGTGCTCTCTGCAGCTTGAGTTACCCTCCTACTGCGCCGCTGACTCATACTAGTCACATCAGCCATGTTAAAAACACAAACACTCATACTTGAGCAGTGCGACATACTCTAACAGTTTTTTCTGGACTGAAACTTCCACAGGTTGCACTTCCGGTTCAGTGGTGCTTCCTACAAGATCCATTTCCCTCAGGTCCGCCTTGTGGCTCAACATTTGTTGCCTGGGGCGATCCTTTTAAGAATAACACTACACATGAAGGTATGGATTGTGCTTGATTTCTCCAAACTTTTGACCTTCCTACTCCTTACTCGCACTAGTATGTCCATGTCAGGAACTCAAATACTCACGCACGAGCAGCGCAACATGCTCAAACCGTTTTTGCCTGGGTTTAAACTTGTTCACTCTGGGTCTGTGGAGGAGCAGGATATGTTTTGGGAGAATGTTTTCACCCAGTGGTTCACAGCCTGGCCCGAACGCGCAGTTCACTACCCCGGGGTACCACTGGAGCAGGAGCTGTCTGACTTACAACAGGCATTACTCAAATTTGCGATTCAACATCGTCAATGAGTATGTCATTTATTTCCTAGTCATAACATATATTGATTCGATGATGACACAGCGGATCAAAACCTTTATCTATGCAAACACTTTACAGAGAGACGCACCTGACATCATCCACATTGAACGACTTTTTCCCAGTCAAGAAACCGACAAGGTTTGTTGTATGTCTTCTCCATCCTGGCAATAACATTTACAATAGCATAGACGGTGTCGATGAAGCGATGGCGGCATATATTTGTAGATGTCGAAGTCAGAAATATTGTACTAGACGGTGTCGGTTTGTGAGTCTCCATAGATGGCAATGGAGATGATTCTTGTAGATGTTGTCTGGTGCATCTGAGAAATGCGGATCTGCTCAGAATTTAATTAGATTCAACGTGTCAAAAAACGAGTGACTGGTAAAGATGGCGTTTCGGTACATGTGAACCAAGGAAATGGGCTCTGATATTCAAAGAACAAAGACAGACAAATATCCCTCCCCAACATACTACCTACTGAAATTATTCCACCCTCCCCCAAGTCTATCCGCTGTATGTGCCAGGATGTTGCAACTAAGCTCCTACTGATCTCAATGATAGATGCCTTGGAAATGGACAACCAGCGAGCAAGAGGAATTTCTCACCTCCATGTTTGCAGAATATCTCGAGCATACTATGGGAAAAAGATATGAGGAGTTCTCGAAGAAAGTCAATAAGTTGTTTTTTGAGAGACGGCCAGAGCAAAGGGCTCTGTTTGGCGACTTACCAACAGACTATGTCCTTACGCCAGACCAAGCGAAATATTTGGTAACCGCTGTGGAAACTCGTGAACAGGTCAGCACTACCATCTGTTTTTAGAGTATGTTAAAACACACATACCGACTCATTTTCATTAGCAAATTGCCACCTGGTACTGGTGGTGAAAAAATCCTGCGCGTCTGGGCCACACAAGTGGGGTCAAAGGAGTATTGAAGTTTGATACTGTGCTAGCTGGTGGTGTGGAACTCAAGGGGACCCGTGGACCACACAAAATGGACATCTACTCATATGAGTACTATCTGGACAAAGTCAAGGACACTGCGGACACCAAAATCAGAGTCCAGGATGTTACTAACCGCGGGCCAAAGCTGAATAAACACCATGAGGTTACACATCATATGTATGCTGAAGAAAGTGAAGAAGTCAAGCATAGGATCGAAAGGAAGTACCAAAAGGCAAGGGCAAAGCATGCAAAAGCACGCTTACACCTGAAAACTGGCAGGCTGCCACAAATTGACAACAAGGTGAAGATTAAGTACGTACTTCATTCTAATGTTTGTATCTCAGGAACGAACGAAAACTGCAGGGCTATCTGTGAGCTTGGTCCGATGCTTGATCAGATCCTCAAGTACCTTGCATATGCCATGGGTGGGTGGAAATTCTCGATCTTGATGGGAGGAAACGATCCTAGTACAGGAGAGGTATCTGTGTTCAAGTAAGTAATGTTTATTGATGACGATGTATGCTTACCAACATTGTAAAGCTATCATGTTGGTGAGCTTGAGAGCGGTGCGCAGTTTGATCAGACATATGCCAATTTTGAAGCTGTGCAGGCCGCATTCCTGACTTTTGTCAAAGATGCTCTTGGTAAGTTAATAGCACAAGTGTCAATTTAAATGCATGCACTCACTTTTAACTAGCATTTGAGTCGATACTGCCTCAAGACTTGGATGTTGAGGAAGAAGAAGATTCATCATCAGACTCAGACGATGATTCAGATGAGGAGCGGGTGATGAGCGGTGATGATCTCTTACCAAATATCACTCATCCAATCAGCACTTCCGGCATGTACCGGATGATTCTTCAGTCTGAGTCATCTGTTGAAAACTTGGGCAATGCATATGCGCCACTCTCACGTGATGCATCATTGACGCCTGGTCTTCAGCTCCCTAGTGATTCCCACTTTAATTGATTCAACAACCATGATGCGGACCCCTCTGTGTTTGACCACGATACATTTATCACTCTCATCAATGACCCGAATTTTGACATCAGCATTTTGGACAACCCTCCTCTTAATCTTACTCAACCCTCTATCAATGCTTCTAACAACAGTAGTGCTTATCCCGAAATCTTTCTCCCTCCGGTTCCTCCTGCAACTCCCCCCCTATTGACAGTTCCAATGACACCAGCACTTATGCCCAAGTCTCTCTACCTCTGGTCCCTCCTGCAACTACCCTCCCTATCAACGCTTACACTAGCGCTCATCCCTAAGTCTTTCTCCCTTCGGTTCCTCCTCCAACTACCGTCCCTGTCAATACTTCTAATGACACTAGCACTCATCCCGATGTCTTTCTTCCTCCTGTTCCTCCTGCAACTCCCCTTGTTGGAGGTTCTGAGACACAGGATGAAGCACTGACTTTGCCAGTTGATGCTGAAACTCGGCCTCGTCATAGAAAGTGTCCACAACAACTGACTGCACCTACCTCAGCTAATCAATTTGAGCCTCTCCCAGAGGGGCGCTGCCGAGTGCGAAAACCTTTCAATGCAAGAGAGTGTGACAATGACATCGGTGGGCCAACAAAGTAAGTTTTTTGTATGCTGCAAGTTGCATGGTGCTAATATCATTTAATCTTAGACGCGCTCGACATACATAATCGGTAAAGAGTGTAGATAGTATTGTCTTATCTACTAGTGTTCATCTTGTTGCGTGGCAAGTGTGGGTAATATAATTGAATGTTTCTTGATGTCTTATGAGAAGAACCTTTGTGAGAGTTGTGAATATTTTGTGCTATATACTCCTGCATGCCTGTGATATGAACGACTGCCTCATGTACTGTATACAATGGTCAATTAATGTTAGTTACTAAGAGGAGCTGGACTTAGTGATATAAATCTCAAAAATGACATCATCTTGCCAGTCGAAGCTGGAAGTTGGCCTCATCGTGGAAAGTGTCTAATGGTTGCTTAGCATGTGCGTCATGTTGAGAGCGCCCAGAGCGTGCGCCACAAATTTAAAGGCAAGGATAGGTAAGCACGCACATAGGACACTCGAAAGTATCAACCAATTAGACTTGTATAAGGAAATCAAACTCGACTAAGTGCTAGTTACCAAGAGGAACTGGACTTAGTGATATAAATCTCAAAAATGACATCACCTGAGCTTAGGTAACGAGCAAAAGCTTCACTAAAGACTTTGGGAAGGTAAGAAGCCTGCCAAAATGGGTTAAATAGCTGGATGGCAAGGTGGATGCCTGGAACGGCCTGGATGTAGCAAAGGTCAGCAAGGTACAGCCAAAATGTAGCATAGGTAAGCAAGGTACGAACAAGGGAAGCACAAATGTAGCATAGGTAAGCAAGGTACAAACAAGGAAAGTGCCCAATTTGGTGTGGGAGGATGATGCATCACTGATGCAACGGTGATGCATTGTTTTCCCAATTGGGATGAGGGTAATGCACCACTGCTCTGTAGCATGGTTGATGCATCACAAAATCTGGTACCTAGCCTGTTTTTAGGCATCACTATGACACTATAGCCTGTATTATATATGATAAGAGATATACATACCAGGATGTGGAACTAACATTCCATGTGCCATGAAGTCTGTACGTGCAGCAGCAAGTTTATCAAGGTGCTGGTTTGTTAGCAACATCTGTCCGAGTGCGTTAAATTTACTCGATTGTCGCCATGGTTCTTTAATGGCCTTGATGTGTTTTGACTCTGTTATGGATGAACACACACCATTTGGTGCGCTGAACATGCAGATAAGCATAATATAAAGCATCAGAGAATGCTGACGTGGTAGTAAGAATCTATCAAAAAAAACACCGGTCTCTTGAAAAATCTTGCGATAACAGTGAAAGCAGTCAAGGGCCTCCTTAATTTCCTCAAGTGTGTTCTCTGTAATGATATCCTGTCATACGAGGTAGAAAAATTCAAGGAAGGCACTAAAGCACCAGACAATGTCATCGGGGACATGTCCTTCAATTGCAGGCAAGTAGACCTTCATTAAGGCCTTTGAATTGTTGCCAGTCCATTGAGTGAATCCACGGCCTTGAGGAAACCGGCAAAGGCCTGCAAATGATGGTGCTGCAGCAATTCTAGAGAAACAAGTCTGTGGGTTAGCAAGAGTTGCTGAAGAAATATTGTAAGGGTACCTTCTATCTATGTCATCCATTACCTTGAACCATTTTCTGAGCTGTTTCATAGCAAGGCAAAAATGCATCCCAGTAACAAATGCCCTCAGATGCCTCCCGGCTTTTGGCCCAATCTATATACATAAATATATTCATGAATTTAGGAATTTTATTCAGCTCGCAATGCCCATTTTTTACAAAAGTTGTCAGCTGAGCCGTGACATCACTAATTACCACCTTAGCACAAGTTTTTCCATGTATGCGTTCTAAATACTTCTCGACCCAGATGACAAGGTGGTCTTTGAATGTACCCTTGATAAGTTGATGCAGGATATTGGGGGACAGAAGTTCATGAATGTCGGCGCATGGATAATTGTTCGTGAACAGCTACTGTTGTTAGAAAGCTTCGAGCAGTTGGATTGAGATGAAACTTACCATGATGTCAGCGTCAACACCCCACTGATACCACAGTGTACTGAAGTTGACATTATCACAAAGGACGTCTAAGTTGATGCCCTGAGTAGTATAGGGGATGATACCCATCGCGGCAGTCGTGACATCTCTATTTTTCATATCTGAGCATCCCATTGGATTAAGCATTCATGCACATGACAAAGTCGTGGCAAGACGTGACACTATCACTGATGGAACGCGGCAAGATGCGACATTACCACTGATGGAACACGACAAGACACGGCATAATCTAGCAATAAGATAGACTGAACGTGGCAAGACGCGGCATGATCAAGTAACAAGATAGACTGAACACAGCAAAGACGCGACATCCTTAAGCAAGACACAATGTCCTTCAGTGATACACAATTACCTGAACATGGCAAGATGCACCATGAAATAGTATACATGTATACTAAGAAGATGTGGTATCCTTTGACAATAAGATAGACTGAATATGGCAAGATACAACATTACTACTAATGGAATGCAACAAGACAGATTTAGTATACATGTATACTAAGAAGATGCAGCATTCTTTGGCAACACTAAAACTGAATGTAGCAAGACACAATGTCCTTTGGCAATAAGCAAATGGCAGATACAATATCATTTGACAATGCAATTAAATGAATGCAGCAAGACACACCAGGAGATAGCATACATGTATGCTAATTGTTTGTGACAAGACATGTCATTTTGACTGATGGAACATGGCAAGACGCAGTATGATCAAGCAACAAGATAGACTGAACACAGCAAGACGTGACATCCTTCAGCAATGAGTAATTACTTGAATGTGGCAAGACATGACATTACCACTGATGGAATGCGACAAGACATGGCATAATCTAGCAACAAGATAGACTGAACGCAGCAAGACGTGACATCCTTCAGCAATAAGCAATTGCTTGAACGCAGCAAGACACGGCATGATCAAGCAACAAGATAAACTGAACGCAGCAAGACGCAGCATAATCAAGCAACAAGATTGACTGAATGTGGCAACAAAGACAATGTGAGAAGATCCCCACAGAGGCATGAGTCATCACTTGGAATGCGGCGAAGCTGATCCCAGGGGAGAAGATCAAGAAACAAGGTGGCTTGCTAGCAAACATGCATTCTAATACATAGCACAAAGCAGACGGCTTAAGGAAATCACCAAGCAGCATCACAGAATGCGAGAGAATTTCCTACAGAAGCATGAGTCATTGCTCAGAATGTGGTGAACCTCATTCCAAGGCAGGACATCAATTAATTGCATGGCTTGCTAACATACGCATATACTAATAATTTGATGGAGATGTCTACAGGGAAAACAGCCAAGGGACGTCCAAGAAAGCGTGAGAACATCCCCTCAGAGGCATGAGCCATCACCCAGAACACAGCGAAGCTAATCTCTCAGCGGGTGATGGAGAAACAGCACAGCTCACTAGTATACGTGTATGCAAAATAACAGCAGGAGTTCTTTTTCAGCATGGCAGGCTCAAAGTGTGTGCACTTATGTAATTAAGAAATAAGAATATCCACCATGATTATCCATCTCAAGGCAAGACTGCAATAGCAAAACAATCTCGCACCACATCCAAGACCACAATACCAAGACCATCCCATACCATACACAAGACTACGATATAATATGATATGCAAGACAAGGCAAAATGAAGGAAAGTCAAGGCAAGACTACAATACCAAGACCATACGCAACACCACCGCAGCAATAAAACAGCCAAAATCAAGCAACATCACAGCAATAAAATGGCACAAAAATGACAAAAATCAAGCAAAGTGAAGTGAAGTCAAAACGAGATCCTGTCCTCGGCCCACGCAGTCACCCCAGACAAGCGCTATGATAAGCAAGACCATCAAATAGCAACGGAAGCATCTGCGCTCCGATAAACGCACGACAAGCGAGACCACCGCAGCGACGACAACACAGGCGAGATCAAGCAATACGAAAGCAAGAAAAAAGCAAAAATCAAGCAAAATCAAGGCGAGATGAAACGAGATCCTGTCCTCGGCCCACGCATCACCCCAGACAAGCACTGAGATGCGCGTATGATAAACAAGACCACGACAGCGATAAAACATCAAAAAATCACAAAAATCAAGCAAAATGCAGTCAAGTCGAAACGAGATCCTGTCCTAGGCCCACGCATCACTCCAAAGACAAGACCACTGCAGCAACATCGCAGCAAAAATCAAGCAACGCCCCAGCAACAAAACGTCAAAAATCAAGCAAAATCAAGTCAAGTCAAAGCAAGGTTCCGTCCTAGTCCGACGCATCACTTCAGACAAGCGCCACAATAAGCGCGCGATAAGCAAGACCATGAAATCAAAGACAGGCCACAAATCAAGAAAAGCCAAGGATCACACTACAATAACACACCACAGTCAAGACAAGGACAAGAGACGCAACAGACTACGACACGATACAACACAATGCAATACAATCCGACAGACTACGAAACATGACATACTATACTACAATACAAGATAAACATCCAATAAGCATAACAAGGGAATATGCACAGTTAGATTCAACCACCATGTTAGAGTTTAGGGTTCGACCCCACCCCCCCACCCGTTAGAGGGTTAGTTAGGTTTCTCGTTGTCTCGTCTAAAAATCTCTCGGAGTCTCGGTTAGAGTCACTACAAGACAAGCAAACACAATACGACATGCAAGACTACGACAGCAACAACACAGACAAAATCAAGCAATAAAACAGTAATAAAATCAGTTGACTTCCACTTCTGGAAGGCATAGGGCGCGTCAACCACAGACACAGAAGCTCACGGATAATGAAATTTCGCAGTTGAAGAACTACCTTCCTGAGTGGACTTCGGCGAAAAGGAATGAGAAGAGGGCCGTTTTCACTGCCATAGCTAGGGCTGCCAGGCTATTTGCTCCCAAGGTCGATCAAGCACAATGGAAGAAGAGGAAGCAGGTGATTCATCCATGCTTCATTCAAAACTAAAATTTTAACATCTTATTCTTCCATGAACTCTCAGATGTACAAGACATGGTTGTTCAACAACAAGAAAAAGAAGGAAAGGAAGGACATGATAAAGTATGGGAGGAAATGGACTCCTAGGCAGGTGATCTACCAGCAGAAACGGGAGGAGGTGCTGAAGAGGATTGAGGACGAGTCCGGGGCAAAGCCAGGAGGTCCCGATATGTTCAAGCATTATCAGGCGGCTGTAAAAAGAGTCATGGCTGAATTGTCCAACGATGAGTTGGAGAAGGCGAAAGACACGGCCGAAGAATGGTCCAACAACTTTCCTCCTGCCGAGATACAAGCACAAGTGGCTCGTAAGAAGGGACTGGCGTATATGGAGCACTTTTCGAAGGAGATGTGGAGGCAATGCAGGATGAGAGTGTTTGTGATGTCGGCGTGGAAGAATGAACAGGGAGAGGTTCTGTTCGGGATGTAAGTCAATTTGGTCATCAAAGATCTTCAGAGATCTTCAATCTCAATACATTTCATGCAGGCACAATGATAATGAGGCATTAGGAGATGGGGAAAGTTTCATGAAGACGAAGGATTGGGAGGACATCGAGCCAGTTTGGCAGGAGTACGCGCAGGAACAATTCGGTGAGTGCTTGATCACCGGCTACTGGAATTAATTTGTTGAACTTCATCATGATAGGTGCCGGGGCACGAGATGGCGGGCGACAGGTGAAGGGAGGTCGAAAGAGAATCAAGAAACCTGCTTTCGAACTCGAAATCGACGGGGATGGGATGCCGGTGCTTCCCGACATCACCGAAACTAAACTCGAGGAGAAGAAAACCATTGTGAGAGCATTTCTCACATCGCACTATCGTGAGTCCATCGTCGCAACACCCGAACATTTGTTGAATGCATTTATGCAGGTATCTGTTCCGGGATTGAGAAGGCAGTTGTGCCATGGAGCGCCATTGTACAAAGTCAGGATGACTTTGTGGCAAGAAAGTATGTTCCGGTGGATGTGGACTTGAAGGAGCCTTCGAAGTTGCAACATTGGGACACGACCGCCTTACTGAATTTCTGGTATGCTCGGCAGGAGAAAGGCGAAGGTCCAACATTCCTGTTCAAAGCATGGAAGAACAGAGATGGGGACATGGTAGCCTCGGTTGTATCCGGGAATTTGCCTTCTCATCGGACTCGTAAAGTCAGACGAGTTATGATCCGAAGGCCTCGTATTTCGACAACCGAAACTGACAGTGATCCCGAGACCGATCACGAGAGTGATCCAGCGAGCAATCCCGAGGGCGACACTCATCACATGGAGGATGATGCTGATGATGACACAGAGGAAGGTAGATCCCCGCAAAAGAGACCCAGAACGGAGCCTGGTCCTTCGACAGCACATGAAGGGACAGCCGTCCCACGGGCAATTCCAATGCCTCGCCTGGTCAATGCAGGGAAGACTGGTGCGCTGCTGACATCGCGAATGGGCGACCTCCTGACTGGGCTGACTGAGCAAGTCACTGGACATGTTCAGGAGGATGGTGCAACCGAAAGAGTCAATAGGTCGCCGGCGCCAAATAACATGCGGGGAAAGAAAGCGGTGATTGAGCCATCGGCGAGGACAACCCGGAGTAAGTCAACACAACAGCCATTGGACACAAGGCCTCGAGTGATGAGAGCAAGGGGAAAGAAGTAATGGACTGATCATAAACTGCCTGCCTTTACCTGCTTGTATTTAAATGTCAATGTGGAACTATCATATATCTGACCTAATATTATATGCCGATTCCCAACTACTGAATATCGAGTATGGTGATCCTAACGTCTAACATCGATTATTGAGTCCCGGCCATCGAGTCGCGAGCATCGAGTCCCGGCCATTGAATGCCGACTATCAAACCTCGAGTCCCGAAACCTGAAGCCCAAGATTCTTTAAACACCGAGTCCCGACTATCGAGGGGCGAGTCCCGAACATTGAAAATCGAGTCCCGAACATTGAGTGCCAAGTGTTGAGTCCTGATTATCAACTCCCGACCATCGTGTATCCAGTCCCATTCGACACCCGGGGACATGTATTGAACAATTCAGTAGTGTACATGATGTGGGCATGTCAATGAAAATTCAGAGGTTGCAATACAGTAATTTACATGGTCATTTGTTCTTCAAAGTGTTCAATCATGGAATCTACTACCTTGAGCATCTCAATGCTCATCTGTTCAACTCTTTGCAACCTCTGCAGGTCTGCATCAGCTTTCTTCAGCTTGTCGGATGTTTCTGCCCAAGCAGTTCGGAATGGTCACTCGGCCTCGATTAGTTGTTGGATGGAAGGGTCAGGAAGACCTCCAGTATGGCGTTTGTAATCAAGTAGTCGATCTTGGAGGGATTGGTCTTCCAGAAAGATTAGCAAAAATATAAATGCTCTCCTTTGAGATACTCACATGCTGGGTGTTGGTATTGTCCGAAAGGATGGAGCTCCCGGACCATCAAACGTACATCCTCAATATCGAGCTCCGGCTGGTCTGCATGAGGTTCGGTAGATGATTTGTCAGCTTGGGAGATAGGATAAGTATCAATAATGGTCTGGAATGAATGACCCACATGAAATAGACACCTCTGAGGTGGCTGGAGCAAAAGTGGGAGGATCGGCAGAATCCAGCAACTCATCAACCTCAATGACATCATCCTCAGGCCCGAGGTACAAGTCTGGATCAATGAGACAGCTGGCATCCTCAGCTTGACCTGGATGTGATTGATCTTCAAGGGTGAAGTTAGCATGCATGGGGATCCCTGATGATAAGGAATGTATAGTCATACCGGGTATTGCAGCCGATGCATCCAGGGGTCCAGATGACATAGAATCATATTCTATGTCATCATCCGGCCCGAGGTATAAGTCATCTAAGTCATCTAAGGGATGCCCGGTGAATAGATAAGGCATGATAAGAATACAACATACCTAGTGATACCCGGCCCATAGGTGAGTCATCCACATCCATAGAATTACAGTCAGTCACCGGGGGGTCATTAAATCTAACGGCTGGATGGGAACTCATGTGTGGAGAATTGGTGGACTGATTGACTGATGATCTAAAAAACTTCGAAGTTCAACACAAAGCCGGCGATTGCCGAAAGTTGAACCACGACCAAACAAACACAAACAATCAACAATTTTGTGGATCGCCCATCAAATGTCTTGTTTGTTTTGAAACTTCATCTTTCTGATAACTGATTTCAATCTGATTTCAAGATCTTTAAATCTCTCAACCCACTCATCATGTCCACTCCAGTTGATGACTCTTTGACCCATCTGAAGGCATCCACTGCCCAGATCATGGCCATCATCAGTGCCGCCCAGCAGATTCCCCCAGGTCCCAGCCACGCAGCGTTGGGAAAACAGGTTGCTACACTGGTGGTATGTATTTTATTTTGGTGCTTTTTCTTTTCTAACATCTAGGTAGTCTGATGTAGCCAAGGAGCATGGGTCCAGGGTTGGTCCTATTCCCGGCCTCATCATTTCGTGCTCCAAAGAGCTTCAGCGCATCCGGAACATGGTTCCCAAGGTCTGGCCTGACTGGCACTCCATTGGGTATGACGATCCTCGCATTCTGAGGCACCCCTGGCACCCCAAGGTCCTCACCTGGAACGCCTTAGGTGACCAGACCTTCGATCTCCCAACTGCTGCCCCCCCATCCACAGGTCCGATTCCTGTCAACCTTCCCTCCCCAGCCATCCCTGCCGGCAATGTCGCCGGCCCTTCCACCAACCCCACCACCGAGTCCCAGGACAAGGGGAAAGGTAAGGCCGTCTTCGCTGACCCGGATCCCGAGGCAGAAGGGAGTAAGAAGAGGAAGTCCCCCTTGATTTCTGGATCCTCCTCCCAACCCCCGAAATCCGCGATGAAGACTCGCAAGCGTCAGAGGTCTGCTCGCGTTGTGAAGTCCAAGCCCATCGTGAAGTCGGAAGATGATGAAGACTTGGTTATGCAGGTATGTCATCTTGTTCATTTGTTTTTTGTCTCTCATTTTGTGTAGCCACTTTCGGGTGGAGTGCCGGAGATCGTCCTCCCCCGGCTCTCCACAATTGTCGCAAGGACCCCTGATTCGCCTCGCTCGCCCCGGGTACCCAAGAAGAAACCTTTTGGCCCTGCCACAGTAAGTGTCATTTATTCGTCCGGGCCTCAGGCATTTGCTTACATTATACCAGGTGATTGCCGGCAGTCACAAAGCAGTTGTCGAGCCCGCCCAGCCAACTCCCGAACCTCCGGTGCAGGCACCCCCAGTCATCCCTGCAGTTGACATTCTGATTCCTGGACCGGTGAGTACTTTTAAATATATCAAGTGGGTCCATACACTAATACAACCAACAGAACAACCCATGCTATGCTTGCCACAAGCAAAAATGGCCTTGCGCAACTCAGTCGGACAAGAGGACCGGGGCTCCGTGTATGTCGTGCATCTACTGCACGACAAAGAAGATCAAGTGCACCCCTGCGACTATGGGATCCCCACCTCCTTGCATTCGTGCTTCCTCTACTACCTGGAAGGCGAGGTCCCGAACACCATCCAGGGCTTCATCCAAGACTCCCTCCAAGGCTCCCCCCGCGTCTCAAACTCCCGCCCCCTCCAAAGCGTCCCGTGCCTCCCAGTCCAGGGCCCGAACTCGCAGTCAGTCTCGTGGACCGGCCGGAACTTCCAGTGTCACTGCTGTGACCACTCCCAAGACCCAGACGCGTGGTCACAGCAAGACCATCACTGCCGTCAAGGCACCTGCACCTGCACCTGCACCAGCTCGTAAGTCACCTGATTTTTTCATTCTTCACCGTCTGACCTTAAGTTTCCCTTGTAGCACTTCCGTCTTCCAGGTCAGCAGTCCCTGCTGCAACACACGGCCCGGCAGTCCCTGCTGCAGTGCTCGGGTTGCCCATGCCGGATCTCCATGCCATGTCCATTGCAATTCGAGATGGCACAGCTCGAATCGCTCTTCTCGAGGCTCGTGTGGCAGAGCAGGATGGTAAGATTGATACCCTGCAACGCCTCCATGAAGGCCTTAGGTGCGAAATCATCGACCGGCACCCCTCATTCCCACTTCCAGACACTCCTGCCCCTGCAACATCCTTGTTGCTTGATCAATCTGGCCCCCACACCATGTCACCCCCAGAATCCACGCTCCCTCCTCTGATTGATCTCAGTATGGAAACTATGGCTACCACACCCACAGCCCTGACATTCCTGGATGCCTCTGCCATTGAGGGTCTCCTGTTCAACTACAACCAAGTCATTCACCCAGAGGACCCAGATGCGTCCGGCGACGTTGTGGACCCAGGTGATCCAAGCAACCTTGTCCCAGAATATGACTCTTCCAGCAACATGGATGTTGAGGTGGAGGTGAAGCTTGAAGAGTCTTCTGGGGAGGTTGACATGGCTACATAATTGCATAGTGGTAGATGTATATACAAGTTTTGAATGAATGTAACCTCTGCCAGTCCATTGATTGAGTCACTGAGTTCCGAGTGCCGGGTCGCGGGGTTCGGCTCTCAGTACTCAACATTCGAGTTTTGTGTGGAATCTTTCGTCTCAAGTGCCGAGTGCCGGGTCTCGGGGTTCGGGTCTCGGCACTCAGTACTCGACATTCGAGTTTCGTCTCGAGTACCGAGACCCAAACCCCAAGACCCAGCACTTGGCACTTGAGACGAAAGATTCCACACAAAACTCGAATGTCGAGTACCGACTACTGAGACCTGGCACTCGGCACTCGGTACTCAGCACTCGGGATTTGAGACAAAAGATTCCACACAAAAGTCAAATGTCGAGTACCGAGTGCCGAGTGCCAGGTTTCATCTCAAATGCCGAGTGCCGGGTGTCGGTACTCAGTCCTCGACATTCGAGTTTCGTCTCGAGTACCGAGACCCGAACCCTGAGACCCGGCACTCGGCACTCGGTACTCGGCACTCGGTACTCGGTACTCGGCACTCGGTACTCAGTACTCGGCACTCGGCATTTGAGACGAAAGATTCCACAAAACTCGAATGTTTAGTACCGAGTACCGAGTGCCGAGTGCTGAGTACCGAGTGCCGAGTGCCGAGTGCCGGGCCTCGGTAGTCGGTACTAAACATTCGAGTTTCGTCTCAAATCTTTCGTCTCAAGTGCCAAGTGCCGGGTCTCAGTAGTCAGTACTAATCATTCAAGTGTTGTTGAATCTTTCGTCTCAAGTGCCGAGTGCCGAGTGCCGAGTACCGAGTGCCGGCACTCGGCACTTGGTACTCGGTACTCGGGATTGTACCTCGGCCTATCTGTCTATATGATATGTAGCTGGGCCCACCCATCTATCTAATATTGCCCGATGTCGGCCCACCCGTCTATCTAAAATTCCCCACTTCGGCCCACCTGTCTATCTAATATGACCCCACGTCGGCCCACCCATCTATCTAATATATAATTCACCTCATCCTCAGCCCACCTGTCTATCTAATATGATCCCACGTTGGCCCACCTGTCTAGCTAATATATAACTCACCTCACCCTCGGCCCACCCGTCTATCTAATATGATCCCACGTCGGCCCACCTGTCTATCTAATATGATCCCACGTCGGCCCACCCGTCTAGCTAATATATAATTCACCTCACCCTCAGCCCACCTGTCTATCTAATATTTTTCTACATCAGCCCACCTGTCTATCTAATAAACATTTCACCGCTCCCTCGGCCCATCCGTCTACAAAATAATACTAATACGTCGGCCCACCCGTCTATATAATACTATTTGCTATATATCTCTCCTCAGGTCTATAATATAATGTCAATCCTACTCTACATATTACCCACATGGGCCCACCCATCTCCATAATAATATTTCTCCCGGCCCATCCGCTATCGTCGATGATATATATAACATCAGCATAGATGGGCCCACCCATCTCCATCAGAAATAATATTTCTCCCGGCCCACCCGTCAACATCGGGAATATACATAACATCGGCCCATAATCCGCTGGCCCGTATTACACAGGATATTATGTAGGTCGGGTGACCTGTATAATACGGGATTTGTCACTGAAGGGGCTTGTTCCCATACAGGAACACTAGCTTGACAAGTAAGCTCTCGGAAAATTCTTTGCGATCTTCATTGGTCTTGACATTTTCTTGCAACAACATGAAGTTTGTGTATACTGTGACAGCCATGGTGCCAATGCAATTGCGCCACTCTGATAAGGTAGGCCTCATGCGAATCCATACAATGTTATGTGAGTGTGACTCACTGTGACACGCAAAGTTAAGTCTCTGCCGAAACCTTGCCGAAACAGCGAGAACAAACAAACAACAGCAACAGAATACTACGATGAGTCGGCGAGTATATAGAGCATCGAAGCATTATGGACGAGGCAGGTATGAAGTATATACACAATACTGTAAGATCAAAGTATTAATGATTGTTCGAAAATTTCAGGAAAGTCCAATTCAAAGCAATGGATGGCCTGGACTTGGAATAGAGTCGAAATCATGCATTATACTGTCTGGGAGAACTTGGTGACCATGATATCTCTTGACAGCCCATGCTGCCTGTGTGCCTGTGAGTCCTTTGTCATAGGCATCGATAAAACATCGAGATTGGATTGCAAATCTGAATTTTTCAATGTAGCTTGCAGATAGCAGCAACCAAATGGATGACTCACTTTCATATTGTCAGCAAAGGGATTGAATCAAGTGCGGAAAGCACATTTTGTTCGAGGTCATCCTCCTTTGATGACAATACATACTGCCTGTATATCCTCTTCACATAGCCCCAGCACATCTCAATGAAATTCAGCTCACAGTGGAATTTTGGCAACAACAACAATCGAAAACTGCGCTCGTTGCAGAGAATTTCAAGATGGGACTTCACATTCATGAAGTCGGGTTGATTATAAAGGAGGTGACAACAGCAACAGTGTGGAATTTTGTCCGTGGGGCACTTGAATCCTAGGCATTCTGCTTGAAGTTCCCCTGCATTATCGAAGCCTCGTTTGCAAAGAGTTTGAGCCATACCCTTGAATGAACCAGGTTTTTCATGCCCTTCAGGAAAATAAAAAGACTGACAAGTCCCATCGGCCATCTGTGAATCAACCAAACAAATTTTCCGTTTAAGGACCTTGCCAGTGGAGTCCCACATGACGTTTCCATGTGCATCTTTGATGGTAACAACAACACCCCAAGTATTTGAAGGGTTTTTTTGGCATGCCGCGCACAGCAGGTGCATCATCAGCGCACTTGACGTGAGTTGTTGTGTTATCAAAGACGAGAACATGATCATCATGAGGAAAGTGTTTATCCAGAATATCCATTGCAAGGGTGGCGTGCGCGAGAATGTTGTCAGTTGTGAAGTATCCGTTGCGTCCCTTTCCAGCCTTAAAGTGCCCCTTCTCCTTTTGGTTTTGGAACAGCACTCTCTGTCAAATGCACCCAACGAACTTCCTGACGGTCATGTGCATAAAATGTTGATTCATCGTGAAACCATATGATGACTCGGCATGACCTCACATGATCATCTGGATCCCCCTCCTCCATCATAATGTCATCCTCTCTCCAATTGCGAAGCCAGTGTGCAAAACTTTTCCATATTGGCAGGAAAACATGTTGATGGTATGTGACAACATCATCACGTTCATGACCATCAACATATTGTCCCTTCTTCTCCTCCCTCCAGTGATAATCAAGCTTGAACATCCACCGTTGTGCAGTTGCTAATGAGACTGTTTTCTTCAGACCGTGACGTGCCTGAATCTCAGGTCTTTTCAGGTAATCCACGATGTCCTGGGCCCTCACATATTTTCCGATGCTCTGCAAATGAAGCTTAATATCAGTTGCCAATACGTCGTCATCAATGAAGGAGGTCTTGTGATTCCCATACTTGTGTATTGGTAGGTTGGTTCAATTGTTGATATATGCCCTTGACCATATCCGCAGGTTTCGACTAAGCCACTCGTGTCCATGCAGAAAACAAGCCGTTTCATCAGCTGCCTAAGTCCACTTTCCCCCTGCACTATTTTTGGCATGAGAAGTGCCATCGTCATTAATATCAACATACTTCCATAGGAATTTCTCCATCGATTCAAGTCTCCCTTTAAATGTGGGATCAAAGTCTGGCTGTTTGTAGCCAGTCCCATCTTTCTGAGGAGGGCGAAGTAGATTTTGGAGGTCCGTCAATGCTGCCCTTGCCTCCAGGACTGTTGGGGGGATCCGTGGTCCATACAGATTGCCATATCTTTGCTCTTTGCTATTTTTAGTGAGTTCAAGTTCATCATTCTCGTCATCAGTCTCGTTGTCCATGGAACCATCAGAGAATTCATTAATGACCTCTTCGAGAAGGACATTAAGTGGCCGTGCCTCAGGCCCTTCTCTCCACCGAACACCTCCAATTGCCACCATGTCTTCCTCGCAGGTCACTCCAGGATAAGACTGTGACTGGTGCTCAGGCTGTCCACTCACTGTGACAGGCCTGGGTGAGCAGGGTATGCTGCTGACTCGAGGAAGGGAGTGGTCAACCAAACTTGAAGGGTTTATAGTTGAAGGTGAGTGCAGGACACTATTCGGTGAGGCAAAAAAAATGCGCAGCTTGATGCAGGAGTGTTGTTGGTGAGTTTTCAATGTCAGCCAGCATGGCAGAACCTCCAAACCATGTTCGCAGGGTGGACACTATTGCTTCATTGGTATGTACAGACTTGCAGGGACTCGAGGGCACATCCAGGTGAGACTTGGAGTTGGTGGTCGAGAATGCAGAGTTCTGACATGTAATCTGTCAATATCAGCAGTACATGGTAAACTCATCTATCACTCACTGTCTTAGACTCACTGACACCATACAATTTCTGCTTCTTGCACTCACAAGCCTTCTCCAGATTATGACACCATGCCTTCTGCTTTGCATTTTTGGATGGCATATGAGGTCTGTTGTCTTGCATCGCGTCGCGTCAATGGCTCATAGAGATGCCAAATGCCAACCATTATCTGTATTCTCTTGCTATCGGGGTGCCAGTCCCATAAATTCAAAAACTAAATCAATTTTGGTTGGATAGTCAAACAGGAAAACCCAAAATCTCTGCAATAACTCTTTCGAATTTTGCATGTAGCCATTTCTAAATTCACTTAGTTGTTGGTTTGTAGTTGAATAAAATCCCAAATGTCACAAAAAATCATGCTTGGTCATGTGACATTGTATGGATTCACATGAAGCCTACCTTAGCCATTGGAGAGCCTAAGAAAAATAAATGTCAGACATGAATAGCGTCAAAAATAACTCACTATAGCCATAACAGGTCCATCATTCGTGACGGTATGGGGGATATCTTCATAGACAGCATCCCAGGTGTCCTGTATAGTAGCATGTAATGTTCCTTCCGACTTGATACGACCCCAGACTTCTTCCTGGTCTCCGATAGCGGAAATGAGAGTGGGAATGAAAACTGCACTCCACCCAGCCACTGCCCGAGGTTCTCCAGGAAGATGCTTGATCCTATATGAAGAATCTCCACTGTCACCTCTAATGGATTCGCGGGACCAGCCTGAAGTTTCACGGTACTTGGAATGCTGGACACACTGTGAGAAGACTTCAGCCGCTTTGCTGTGGGGGGGCATTGCGTTTGACGCCGATGCTGGTCTATAAATTTTGTAGTCAGTAGAATTCAAATATTTGAACCCAAAGCACACTACCGTAGAAGTCAACCGCAAGGACACTGATTTGTACTCGGTCTTGACCACAGTCTTGACCACAGGCTCGACGTGAGCCACAAACTCAATTTCAGAGGAGGGCGAGTCTTCGTCGACCAGGCCATCCTCGATCATGAGGTCATCTTCAATCATGAGATCGTCCTCGATCACAAAGTCGTCCGTAATCATGAGGTTGTCCTCAATTAGAGTGTCCTCAATCAAGTCATCATCAGTAATGTCATCCTCAGCATCTACGAGTTTGTGCTTGACGCTGGTAGGGCAGGATGTGTAGGATGGAGCGAGACGTGGAGGCCGGAGGTTGGCATCATAGTATCCTTTTGAAACCTGTGCAGAAGGAGGGGGGGTTCAAGATCAGATTCCCTCTTGGTATTGGAATCATAGTCAACAAGGGAAGTTACTGGAGGAGCGGTCTTTGCATTCGCTTCAAGATCATCATCCACAAGATTGAAGGCACCATCATCCGCAGTGACATCAGGCTCAATTGGGTCGAGCTGCTTGGGTGCCAGATTGGTATTGCGATGGGGAAGGCACCATCATCCGCGGTGACATCAGGCTCAATTGGGTCAAGCTGCTTGGGTGCCAGATTGGCATTGCAATGGGCTAACTTCATTTGAAGTCAAGGATTCTCTGAGACCTTCTGAGAAATTTTGACACCCTGGAAATGCGGTTACACATAGAAATAAACTAGATGGTTGGACTCACCTGAGAAGCCTTTGATTTGGACATACGAGCAAGTGCTTGAGAGCACTCGACTGAATCGGTTAATTCGTCATCTGCAAACAAAGTTGTAAAAAGATCCGACACGTCGTTGGCCCCAGCATCAGGAGTATTGATAGGTGTGAGTAAGGCACCACCACTACTCATAGTGCTCCCCCTAGTAAGCTTAGAGGAGGGAGTGGCACTAGAAAAAGTAGAAGGTGCTCCAGAAGCTCTGTCACAGTGCTTCAAGTTGGACTCAGAGGATGGCTTTCCAATGTGAATTTGCATCCTCCAATTCAGGATACGACCATTATGCCTGAATTTTTTAGAACCTGGTGGAGAGCTAGCATCGTCATCATAGACCATAAGATTGAAAAAAAAAGTGATGTTTCGGTCAGATGGAGCTTCATGATTAAAATGATTAAATGCCTTACACATCCGAGTCAGACGACTTATCATCATCATGTGCCTGTGTTGATTCGTTGGCGATAAGGGCACCCGCCACCTCAATCGCATCTCTCACGGGTGTTTTCACTGGTATCACCATCCTCTTTTCCTTCTTTTTGCATGCTCCTGGCATCTGCACCTCCAACTCCTCATCTTCTTCACTCCCAGGATGCTCAATATTGGCACTGGCTGCTGATTTATCAGCCCTGCCACCATTGCCTATAGTGCCAACAGCCTCATCGGCAGCCGTAGTCAAGCTGGTGGTCTCTGGAGCTTTCACAGCCTTTTTCACAGGACAAGGATGAGGACGACTAGGCTTAGGTGCATCAGCACGCGCAGCAGCTTGGTCTGCCTCCATCGTTTTATGAAACGCCGCAACACGCTTATTAGTTTCCAGTACAGCTGCTTTACTTGCCTTCTTCTCCTCTTCTTCACATTGGTCGTCAGTGGCCTTTTGAGCTTTGGTATGGCTTTTCACATGGTTTTCGCCCCCAGTCAGGATATGTTCTGGATACTGAGTTGCATTCTTAGGTCAAGTCGCCATATGTTCGCTGGCAGGCATGGTGTCAATGGAGGGTTTGGGAGGCTAAAGAAATTTGAGGGCAATGGTAGCTCACAACAAGGTATGTTTTGTCACCATTCTTCAAAAATTGTAGTCTAAGCTGACTCTGAATAAATATCTACATTGACCCTTACCAAGCTGATGTACCTACTAGATTACCGTGATCCTTTCGCACCTGCCACTCCCAAATGTTTGTCTACCAGTATTTTTTCACCAGCCCCAGTAGTCTGAATATTGATTTTTACCCATAGTTTTGCTGCAAGGCATCAATGTTCACCAAGCTCTTCTCGGCAAGCAGTTTGAACATCGACATTTACTAAAACCTGTCCAGCAAGGAAGCAGTTCAGTAACACTTTCGGCATATTTTGGGTGCTGAGAACCCAGAATTCACTGTATCAGACACCTTCAAGTTTCTGGTGTTGCTCGAGCGTCAATGAGCCTGTGTAATTTGGGCATTTCTTTCAAGAACCCCTGAATCTAGTCTTCATTTGTGCATTAAGCCTGGTTTGGTCACATTGGTGCCGGTCTGAATTTGTCGTTCACCTTCAGAAATCCTCTTTGACTGCCAACACCAACTTGACTTATAGCACATATATGCCTCCCCACCGTGCTCACCACCTACTTCAGCTTCCATGCCCGGCTCCAGGCTGCATGTGTTGGTTTCAAAACCAATCAGGTCTCACCCAACATAGGCATTCACTCCACTCAAATATACCTGCTCCAGGACCTCCTCAACCATCCCGGTCACCATCCCACCCTCAAGATTTCTCACCACCACCTCCGGATTTCTCACCGCCTCCTCAGGATTTCTCACAACCTCCCCAGCCATCACCTCCTACACCCTCTGAACTAACTCATGATGATTTGGACAAGGCTGATGCAGAATTTACTGATTCGAGTGAGTGTTGTTATCATACGTACCATTCAATGTTAAACGGTACGTTCATTTACATCTGTACTCTTGTTGTTTTTGTTTTTGACTTAGATCTATGCTTAGGACAACCATGCACGGCTGATGGAGAATTTCTGCCACATGGCACCCCTCCAACTCCCATGCCACAAAAAGCTCCTGACGATTGGAGCCCATATCACAATAGAATAGAATTTGAGGCGGCCAAGTTCATGTTTAAAAAATGCCATGTCTGCCAAAAACCTGGATTTCCTATGTGATTTAATGGCTGCAACTCTCGTCAAACACTGCGATGTCCCTCCATTCGCCGATCATAAAGATCTCCACAATGTCATAGATGCGACACAGCTTGGTGATGTCCCTTGGCAATCTTTCTTGGTTCAGTACACAGGAGAATGCCCTGAGGTTGTCCCACCATGGATGGATGATGAATTCGAGGTCTGGTATAGGGACCCCCATGCGATGGTACACAACATACTAGCCAACCCCACCACCTTCAAAGACAAAATCGACTATACGCCATTTCGTGAATATGATGCATCGGACAAGATGCACCATTGGAAAGACTTCATGTCTGGAGACTGGGCATGGAAACAATCAGTATGTTTTCCATCTATTACTGCTTGGGACAGAGCTAACACTTCATCAAGGACATTATATCAAAAGATCCAGAGACACATGGATCTGCGTTAGTCCCAATCATTCTCAGTAGTGATAAGACTACCGTTTCTGTGGGCACTGGTAACAACGAGTACTATCCCCTCTATGCCTTGATCGGCAATGTATGCAACAATGTACGGCATGCTCACCACGATGCTCTTGTCATAATCGGTTTCCTCGACATACCCAAAAGTACGTGTGTTAATATTTTAGATTTTATTGCACCTCATCTAAATTACTGCACTACAGCTGACAGGAAGCATTCAAAAGATGATGTGTTTCGGATATTTCGTCGCCAGCTATTCCACAGCTCGCTATCTGCCATTCTCTCCAGCTTGAAATCCGCAATGACCGAATACGAAGTTGTGCGCTGTGGAGATGGTCATTTTCGACGCATTATATACAATCTAGGACCCTACATAGTGGATTATGAGGAACAACTGGTGCTATCCTGTATTGTTAAGCATTGGTGCCCGAAGTGAGTATTGGAACTTGTAATCAGTATCCATCTGTACTAATAATACACATAGATGTATTGCAGTTCAAACAAACCTTGACAATGGTGGCGTAAATCGCTGTCGTGAGCACACTGAGTTCCTAATTAGTGAGCTACACAGGGATGTATTATGGGATGAATTCGGTATCATTGGTGATCTCATTGTGAGTGGAGCCGGCCACTCTGCAATATGAAACTAATATGTATTGTGCAGCCCTTTACGAACAACTTCCCCCGAGCAGATATCCACGAGTTACTGTCATTCAACCTCCTCCATCAGCTCATCAAAGGTGCTTTCAAAGACCATCTCGTTGACTGGGTAGCGAAGTACCTCAAGGCTGTGCACGGGACCAGGCGGGTGGAGGAGATTATGAGTGACATAGATTGCAGATATGCCCTTCATTCATTATCTTGATACTATCTTCTAATTTAAGTCAGAGTCGCTGCTGCACCATCATTTGCTGGTCTACGATGATTTCCTCAAGGCCGCGACTTCAAACAGTGGATGGGCAATGATTCGAAAGTGCTCATGAGGGTCTTTCTTCCAGCTATTGAAGGCCATGTACCTGGAGATATAGTTCGCGCATTTCGCACATTGTTAGAATTTTGTTATCTTGCATGGTGCGATGTTGTCACCGAAGATACCTTGAACCAGATGCAAGACGCACTTCACCATTTCCATCGCTATCGCAAGATATTTGATCTCATCGTTCCTACCTTCTCACTCCCTCGCCAGCACTCAATGGTTCATTATATGGACATGATTCAACTTTTTGGTGCCCTGAATGGACTATGCTCGTCAATCACAGAATCAAAACATATCAAGGCTGTAAAGGAGCCCTGGCATTGGTCAAGCAGGCATAATGCTCTTGGTCAGATGCTTGTAACCAATCAACGCCTTGACAAGCTTGCAGCATCCCGCGTGGACTTTGATGCACGAGGGATGCTCACTAGCACTATTTTATCAAGTGCTTTAGCCGCTCTCAGTAATATTTCTTTCTCTGATTGTCTTCTCGCATACTCAAACAGCAACATACAGCACTAGATGAAGATGAACAGGCTGTCCCTCCTATTGCACCACAGCCAGATGCCCATGCCATTGAACTGCAACCAGACATTGATATCGATGATGGTGAGGTAGTTGATGGTCCAACAGTACTTGCTTATGTAGTGCTTGCCAAAACTCCTTGTAAGTGATACCATGCAGCGTCAAATCTCAATGCTAACTATTGTATCATACAGAACAAAAATGGGCACAAACAGTAGCAGCGTTAGCACATGAATTTGCTGTTCCAGATCTGCGACACCTCATTCAACACTTTTTGTTCACTCAGCTCAACCAAGATGATCCCCGCGATCCTGCAGATGTCCCAACTGGTAGCTTGCCTCAGCATGCAGGCAAGCTCCAGGTCTTCAATTCTGCTGCCACAACCTTCTTTGCTCCCAGCGATCTGAGTGATACTGGTGGCATGCGACAGGAACATATCGATGCATGTCCACTCTGGAGAAACGAGTACCCATGCAATGACTGTGTGTTCATCAACACTGATTCAGATGCTCAAGGCATCCGAGGACTCGAAGTTGCAAGAATCATATGCTTCTTTTCTTTCAATCACAACTGGGAAGTATATCCATGCACTCTCATTCATTGGTTTGAGAAGATTGATGATTGTGCTGACAAAGACACTGGCATGTGGATGGTCTGTCCCATTTTCCATGAGGATGGTTCCCGGAACATTGCTGTTATTCATATTGAGACAGTGTTCTGTGCAGCACACCTGATACCTATATATGGTTCAGAGTACATCCCTCATGACCTTAAGTTCTACCATTCCATTGATTGTTTCCACTCATTTTATGTCAACAAGTTTGCTGATCATCATGCATTCGAGATAGCCTCCTGACCGCCATGTATGGCATAGGTACATCTTCAATTCAAATTTTGATCTGTTTTTAATGGTCAGATCCCATTAGAATATTTAACTCCTCGACATGTCTCCCCTCTTGACAAGCCTCACTTCGAGGCTATGCACACAAAGTGGAGCACGCAGTACTACCATTCCTACCACCACCTCATCCTCACCGGTACCCCCTTCAGAACACATTCCCAAACTTGAATGAAGAAGAGGCTTTGCTCATCATCTGCCAGTTGCACAAGGATGTGGAGAGTGAACTTCTGGAGCCTCACTTTGAGGCTATGTACACGAAGAGCCATCATGTGCTGCACACAGTACTATGACAAGGGCAGGGTGGACTACTATGCTGTTTTGCATCAGATTTCGGAGAAGGTCATGAAGCAGCCTGGCATACTTATTGGTGGTCAGCTCAAGGACTACCAGCTTAAGGGCCTGCAAGATGGTGAGTGATGATGTTTAGGTTCTTGATATCGCATCTCACACTGGAGCAGGGTCTTGGTAAAACCATCCAAACCATCTCGCTTGTTACTTTCCTCATCAAGGTCAAGAGACAGTGTGGGCCATATCTCGTGATCGTGCCTCTATCAACAATGACAGACTGTGGATGTAGTGCTAATTGTTAGTTTGTTAGCATATCTGGAGGTGTGAAGGGTCTGAGCAACGAGCTCATGCAGCTGCACAAGATCTGTCAACATCTGTTCTTGATTGAGAGCGTCGGCTGGCAAACTAGAGCTCTTGTCATGCATCCTTCCCAAGTTCTTCGCAATGGTCCGCATCCTCCGTTTCATCATGGAGAAGAGTGTCGAAGAGGCTATGAGAAATGGCGAGGAGGTCGGCAAAAAGGTTCGTGTTTGTTCTACCTAGTGTACAATGCTACAATGCTGATGACTTATATTTACAGGCCACGAGACACCAAGACGACACCATCAGGACCAATGGTGAGTGCTCGTCAATTATCAGACACCCGAGTACTCACTGTAGTTTGCAATCACCCTACGCGGCTCAATCGACGTGTTTCATCTCGTCTCGATCCCTGTTCCACATCCACCTCTTCACCCTTTTCCAAAAGCCCAACAAGGCCCCCTCCATGTTCGCCTCCTCCTCCCTTGCCTCTGCCTCAGCCCGAATCGCAACATCCGCCCTGATCACTACATCGCTCCACTGGCACTTGCTCCCTCACCTGCAAACAAATGTTTTTGAAGCTGCCATGGACTGTAATCAACACCATCTCGTCAATCTATCATAGCTTGAATGAGTCTTAGTAGTACTTACTTCACTTCTGTTACTTGAAATTGACAAAGGTACTTATGATTGCTTATCTGTGTATTATCGCGCTTGTTTGTTGCACACTTCTTTTTGACTAATTATCACACTTGTTTGTCACACACTACTTTTCGTTGAACGCGCTCAAGTAAATAATTGTAAATAAGTTATAAATATGTTTTAATTTTGCAAAAAAGGGGGGCCAAGCACCTCAACCTCACATAATCCATAGCTAATTAGGTTGTCATATACCCCCGGGTGTGGCAACCTAATTAGCTATGAATGCACCAAGTGCCTACACTGCCAGTAAATAGCTGAATAATGTTCAAAACCCAAGTATTGTCCCAGTGTATGAGAGTGTTTGGCAGCTGTTTGGTGGGGCTCGGCCCTCACGCATATGCAACCATTCCCAATTTAGAAGCTTATGTGCTGTCCATGCTTCAGGAACATCTGCACCTCTCGTGCTCACTGTCGTCAACGACGAGCTCGCTTCTGCCACCCACTTGTATACCAATCTTCACATAGCTTCTCATTGTCTTCCTCCCTTCTTCCTATCTCTTATTCACTGCTAGCAAGCTTTCATCAACATGTGATTATGTGTTTCAAGTTGTCATCCACCATGTTGAAGGTGCGTGCCTCCTCAAACACTTACACCTCCCTCAACTAGAACCTTCTTGCCACTCACCATCCATGCCAGCAACATGCAACAAACAAAAGGGAGTCTCCTGCCAAGTCTGCGTCATTAGTGTCACCAGTGATGGGCAGCAACATAGTACCACACTTGGACTACAGGCAGTAGGACACAAACGCCTCGCTGGGCAGGCATGCTACTGCCTCAATATTTCAGGTAGGTCTTTTCAGGTACTGTACAATTTTCGTTACTTATTGTTCATTCTGTAGGCCTCAGTAGTGATTCACTCGATGTTCTTGGAGAGATACGATCTGACGTGGACTCAGAGGACATGACCCTCATGTACAATGGACAAGAAGATGGATCAGCAGGGGAGTGGGAGACTGAGCCTTCAGATGCCAGTGAAACAATTACCAGTGCCATCCGTGATTATGTGGAGACACCATCAGTATTCCTTCCCTCACAAATCGACTTTCATTGATTTATAACATTAGGTGGAACCAGCGCATCTATAAAGACAATTGAACATGGCGACAACATTTAGACCACTTGCATGTCAACTGGATGCCCCTCCTGGTGCCACTCACAGACGCTTATCTACGCTGGAAGGCAACATGCTCTGATCAGCCCCAGCCTGTACCCGCCAACAATTGCCCTTCCATTCCCTCCAATTCCTACAGCTTTACTATTGCTATCATTGATATTTTCATGCTACAAACAAGCGCTTTCATTCATCGTGATGCGGACAGTCTGTCTCCTGCAATTGACCTTATCTGCGCTGGCTTTCTCAGTCATGTACCAGTGTCACCCTCAGTAGCCATCTCACTTTGTACTCTGGAGCATTTTTGTCACCTCCGTCTCCGCAAACCTTCATTTAGTGTCAAGGCATATGTCAAGGTGATTTGTGATTCATACAAGGTACTACTCTTGTCTACTCTGAGGTTTGCATCACTAACTGGCATTAGGTACCCTATAAACGTTGCTGGTGTACTGTACTGGCCAATGCTTTTGATACTTACTTGGCCATACTTCGGCAGGTTGAGCAGAGAGTTGATGCTGCTCTCGGTTGCAGTAACCCCAACTGGTGCATACTCAACTCATGCCCCCCCTGCACATATGAGCTGGAGGATGAGACCTTATTACCATTCACTCGCATGTATGTCCTGGATGGCGGGAACTCAGCCAAACACATGGCAGGGTTAGGAGGACGTGAGCGAGGAGACACGCGAACATACACCAAGAGCGACAACATCCTATCACGTGACTTTGTTGATAGCTTTGCCAACGAAGTTCGACCACGTCATTCAGGCGATTCAGACTTAGATGCTGCAGACCCAGTTGTGGGTGTTTTCAATACCACAGGAGAAGAAGACATACACCCCGAAGTCAATGCAGATGATCTCATGATGCAGGTCATGTCATCTGACTGTAGCAAAAACTGGAAAGCAGCTGCCAATGAAGAGAAGAAACGCATGTGGTCTGTCTTTGATGAAATGGGGATTTTTGTTTCTGCTTGTCATCATGGCCTTTTGTTATGGGTGACAGACATGGTCCACAGCGGCGAACTGTAAGATCTCTTGTCTCTACAATGTACTTCATATCTAACAACTTGACAGTGCGAAATATCCTCTCGCGATCATGTCTAATGTTATTGAGGTTCTTGGTGAACACACTCTGGGAGCATATGATATAGGCTGTGGTTTTCAATCAACCATCCATGCAAGCAGGCTGGGTGATGCATTTGAGAGGCAAAAGTGCCGCATGTGTGTTGACGCGTTCCACGGTTACGCACACAACTACCTATGTCAAACGAAGAACCATCCAAACGGGATTTTTGGTGCGGGCATTGAAGACTTCGGAATCATTGAACATTTTTTCAGTGCATTGAACACTATTGCCCCTGTTATTCAATATGCCAGTTCATACCGCCGTCATGTCTTTTTGGACCTTTTTTTCAAGCAATGGGATGAGGATAAGTACTTGAATCTTGGTACCATGATATACAACAACTACAAGCAAGCACTCGACATTGTCTTGACGGAGTCAATTGCTCTTGCTGAAGCAAAGCACTCACTCAACATTCAGGAGGGGGATCTGAAGACTTGGCGTCAGGAGGAGATCGAGTATTTCGCACATCTGGGTAAAGAGATGGAGTGGGATGTTCATGCGATGGTGTATGTGGAACTCCTACTGAAGCTAAGAGATACAGAGTTCTTTTTTCTTTTTTCTCATTCTGCCAAGTGACTAATTATCATCTTAGATCTCAGGCACAGTCTGCATCTGCACATTTTCTATCTATGACTCCAATGGATTATCAGTTCATCTCTTCTACAGGCACACAGTCCTATTCCGGTGACATGGCAGCCACGAGAAAACTCGAGACACAATGTCAGTACAGTGCTGAGCATCTCACTACAATACAGCAAGAAGTCATTTCCATGGAAGTGAAGATGGGTATCACTAACCAGTGGCAGCCTTCATCACCTGAGTATCAAGCAACAATGAAGTATATGTCAAATCATCAGTATCAACGTGCATTGGACAATCTTCAGTGCTTAGTAGTCCAGCAGCTCTTTGAGCTTCAGTGGCTGAATATCTCACAGACTGGCACATGTCCTTCTGATAATTCTTTATTTTGTAATCACTGATTGATATTATCAGCTTATAAAATGTGCACCCACATATCTAAATCCCTTCAAACTCGATGTCATGCTATCCAAAACGCTGTCAAGACATATAATGCAGCTGCTGCAGCGCTATCACCCCCTCGTCCCCAGCTTGATTGGTCGAAGGTATCCCATTACAGCTTTCTTGAGGAGTTCAACCTCCTATGAGATACACAACAAGATGTTCACGAGAAAATGTGGGCCAAACCTGCTATCCGTGCAGTGATCCGACAATGGCTATGGATTGAACATGCGAAGGAGGAGATAGAATGATGCAATATGGAGATGCGCCGTTTGCACACCGCCATCATAGACAAAGATGCTCTATTTACCCAATGTCTCGCTTCGCTCGCAGCTGAACAAGTTATCACACATGTTGCAGTGTCCGAATACTGCTCACATCGCTGTCTAATCAACATGCAAGTCCTTCACTGCATTTCAAAGATCCACTCGCTTCCAGGATTCTCCAGCTCAAATTCAGCACATATAAGGAAAGGATCTAGAGGGTGTACTACAGAGGATATTGCTCTGTCTAGCAGTGACGAAGTCGAGCACAACGATGACGCTGCACCTGCTGTTGAAGAAGTCGAGGAATTGACACAGGACATTGGTACCTTGATAGAATATCTCTCTGACTTAACACTTCATCGTTGAACTAGTGTAATATGTGGTTTTCATGTACATCTGCCTACATAAATACTATGATTGCTTGAATTTTCTAGGATTCGTGTCCTGTCAGGCTTTCAAGCCTCCATTGGTGACACAAGCGGGTTTGCACTCGTTTTTTCTTTACCTGCAATGCAAACATAATTAGATTCTGTACTTGCACTTGCCTTTGTGTCTGTCACGGCATCTTAAGTGTGTATAGCAGTCCGCGTCACTGGTGTGTTCGAAAGGGATATCTAGTAATTGCATGTATAACCTGTGGGGTAGTACTTAGCATACATATATAATAATTTACGAATCTGACGAGAATCGTGTTGAGAATCCATTCTGGTTGTGGGGTGTTCAAACTGGATGGTGATTTTCACGCTATTTTCGAATTTTGAATCGTCTTGTAATCACACGCAGAATCGCTTCATAATCGTTTACTCTGACTACCACTATTGATGGCCTGAAGATAATTAAGAACAAAAGCATGTAAAAAGTGAATGACTCACCTGATCATCAGTGATTATGAATTTTACAAGCTGGTGGTGCATCTCATCTAGTGAGAAATCAGGTAATACCTCGCCCAAAGGTCCTGAAGTTCTGGGGAGTGAGTCACTAACTCCACAATTTGGGGGGGAACCAAGTGAGTTGATCATTTTAGATGGGTCCTTCAGCACTTGAAGTATACTTGCCAGTGTCCAGCCATCGTTGATATGTTGTTTCAAGGTTGGTATATATATACAGGCCAGCGGTTACTTTCTAATGCCTCGATGTAGTGCTGGGTGTGAACTTGAAACAGATGTTTGCGATGGGTTGTGGTCCTCGTGCTAGTACTGTATGTCGTGATAATGTATTCCAGGTCTTTTGCATGAAGCTCCCTGGTAAAATCTGTAAGAAAGAACAAGGACTTGTAGAGGCAATACTTACTCGCATAGTTTGCAGACTCGGTACTTATTGATGATGTCATCCCTGAAAAAGTGGAGTAAATCTTGAGCAGCTTTGGGCCACTTTCCTCAACCACCTGTGGCATATGGGTCAGTCCGGGCAGTACCTGTGGTCGTTTGAAGCGGGCCAGGTGCTGCTCCATCTTCGTCTTCATCACTGGAAACATCAAGATTGAAATATTCACCCTCGTCTGTTGTATGACTTGGACCAGTGTGAGTTGGAATGTTGGCTGTGGGGAGTCATCAGGCAATATGAAGGGTGGTAGTGTTTGCTGATGCTAAGATAGCAGTGGGGACACAGGTGATGGCGGGGGTGATAGCGGGGATGGCAGGAGTGATAGTGGGTGTAATAGTGGGTGTAATAGTGGGTATAGCAGGGGTGATAGTGGGTATAGCAGGGGTGATGGGGTCAGTGGTGGGAAGGGGTTCAGCAGCTGTGGGTGCTACAACTCGCCTGCCCTGCCCACGTTGGCGAGGCATGGTGAGGATGGTGAGGATCCAACCACATATTTTGACGTCTATATATAAAGTGAGTGCCTGGAATGCAAGGCGATGCAGTAAAGAGAAGCTGTGCATTGGGGAATCCCCCCATGCGGCAGGCTTGGCATATGCTGCATGATAAATTGTGCCACCCTAATCAGGGGCAGAATGAGAGCAGTATTGTCATCTGTCTGCAATCAATGAATAGGGAAGAGGTGGCTAGGATTGACCATCTTTAGAAAGTGAGATCATCACCGTCTGCCACATCAGGTTGTATGAAATTGTGATCTTCATAAACTGGGGGTGTACAACCGAGATCAGGTGGCAAGCTCACATCACGCTATCGCACAAAAGGGTGAGCAGTGCTATTCATTAGCGGCACAAGCACAGCCTGCTATAATTCAACACTAAGTAGAGTTTGAAAATTCTCACTCAATAAAAGTACGTACCTGAAGTGACTTGGCTCCAGTGGCTCCTAAATTCCCATCACATAGATCATGATGGATGTCAAGTGATGTTCATCTTTGGCTAAATAAATGAATTGAAAACAGCTGCAACACAACACTTTCAGACAGTGAGAGGGCAGCGATGTGTTGACAAAAAGGTCCAGACTTCCAAACATGGCACAGGTGTATGGGTGTAGGTAAATAGCAGCCAGATGGCCCAGATTGCTATTAACAAATATAATCTCTTAGCCATGGCATTGCACAATCAATCAAGTGAAAATAAATACCTTCATCAATCAGCTGATCAATGAAGGTGTCCGCATCTCAAGGTTAGTGTCAGTAAACACAGGTGTGACTATTAGGATCAAGTACCTTTAAGGCTTGGACACTATGCTGAACTTGTGGTCGTAACATTGATGGAATTTGATAAGGTCTGTTATTCAGTAGTGGATCATAATGAGTCCTTCAAAAAGGTGATGCAGCTTGAATGACTGCACAGCATGTTGAAGGGAAAAAGATAGCAAGAGACTTATAGCATGAGAATCAGGAAATTCAGGAAGGAAATTTTACAGTCTGAGTATGCCCCTATTCATTTTCTCTTCTTCCACTTGTATTACGTCATGATCACTATCAGCTGTTGCTAGACTTATCTCCTTCTCGTCTTATCATTGACTCATTGTATTACATCATGATCACTATCAGCCGTCACTAGGTGACCTATTCTTGTTATCTCTGACTTACTCTTATCTCTGACTCATTCATGACTCATTTATACCTGCCCTAAAGCAGCTGTCATCCCCTATATAACCTCACTCTGTACTATATGGTTCTTTACTTTAATCTTACTATGTTTTACCTGGAACTTCCTTTGCTTAAGATCTCCAATCTTAAGTCATCTGAACTTGATTTAAGTCGAGGACACTCTCCTTAACTTGTCTTACAAACTCCTACATATGTAGGAGTCTTGACTGACCTTAGCCGACATCGCTTATCGTGTTGCTATACGTCAGAACTATCCTAGTTCATAACAAAAGATTAAAGTTCTTTCAACGAACCTCTCCACCACGAGAGGCCCCAGTTGCTAGTTAGCAAAGATGACCACTTGGGTCAGAAAGTGTTGGTGGGAATGTGATCCTAATGAACCTGACTCCTCAGAAGAATATCACAAGGCTACAGGCCTGAATACAGAAGGCAGAGAGAGACCAGAACCATCCCCTGCAGAAGAAGAAGAACCAGAAGACAGAGAGAGACAAACACCGTCCCCTGTAACCACAGAACCAGATCATCAGTCAACAACCTCGTCCGACGAATTCCCAGAAGAAAAACCACCCCAAAACATCTCCACCAACCCTAGCTTCAGAATGTCCACTACATCCTCCACTGAGTTAAAAGCCGGCACACCGACGGTCTATAAAGGAGATCCTGACCAGGCCCTCAGATGGTTATACTCGGTGAAAGCATACTTCGCTGTTAACTCCACAGTCTATAACTCTGATGAAAAGAAAGTCGTCACCGCACTTGCTTATATGTCAGAAGGAAGTGCAGGTGGATGGGTAACCACATTTTATGCCAAAGCAGACGATGCCAAGTCCTATGGAACCTTCACCAATTTTGAAATGAAGTTCAAAGAAGCATTTGCACCAGCTGATGCTAAGGCAGTCGCCTTAAACAAGCTACAAACCCTGAGACAAGGGAATGATCTTACGTCCTATATCGCTGAATTCAAGACCCTTGGCTCGCAAGCTAGCATCAAGGAATCCCAAGTTTTGATTAACTTCTTCAACGATGGATTAAAACTAGGGCTTGTAACCTCCATATGCCAGATGGAAACTATCCCTGATTCTTTCGACAAATACATAACAGCGGCTATCCAGCTGGACAGTAACTGGCAATGAGGCGCAGCCCTGCGCAACAATCACCATAATATCACCAAACCCCCCGGACAGCGCTATGTACCTAGGCCCACTGTCAATTGTAATCATGATCCAAATGCCATGGAAGTAGATCACCTTACCGAAGAAGAACGCAACAAACACTTCAAATCTGGAAAGTGTTTCACTTGTCACAAGGCCGAAGATCTCACTAGAGCGTGTCCTCAGAAGAGGAACGGAAAGACCCCGATACGCCACAAAGAAGTAGAAAGCAGCAATGATGAAGAAGAAGCAGAAGTCCGTTGTCTCAACGAGGGTTTTTAATGTGGAAGACTGGATCAATGTCAGTATCTTCCGATGTACCTCTAAGACTTGTATGAAAAGTTGGTGAACGCAAGGAACTTCGCATTCCAATTTCCCTCATTTTGAAAACTTGTCTAAAAACTGTTGAAACCACTGCAGTCATCGACTCCGGAGCAGCCAAAACCTTCATTTCTGAAGACTTCATAAAGAAGCACAAAATTAGAACCCACGCTCTTAGTAAACCCTTCAAAGTTACTACCACCGACGGAAGCTATTCCAAAAGCAGAGCAATATGAAGATACTGCATCCTTACCATCAAAATACGTGTAGACGAATGATCTATGATCGGAAAATTTAATGTCACCCACCTTGGACGAAGAGACCAGATCCTCTTAGGAATCCCTTTGTTACGTGCCATGAACCCAGCCATTTATTGGGTAGCAGAAACCCTTACCCACCCACACACGACAAAGAGTGACCAGGTAGAAGAAGAAGTCGACAAAGAAAGGAAGAAGAATGGTCTTCTACTTCTATTTCGACAAGAACCCCTCGATCAAACCTGGAAGAATTCTAAGTTGAAGAAAACAACAGTAGTCAAAACCCCCATCGCTTATCCGAAAGCAACCATTGAAGAAATCATCGACAAAGAAGCTCCACCCTCAATTCCTATCCCTGATCTTCTCCCTATCCTCGATGATGAGGACAATGCTTTTGATACAAAAGAAGACTTTGCCGCACCAGTGCGAGAAGTCTCTATGTACAACCTAGATGATGACGAATTCTTGGTAGAATATTCCTCTGATGCATCTGAACTTCAGGTAATCACGAACCTTTCTATGGATACACCCTTAACCTCCGACAGAATAAGTCGTTCAGAACAGAAACCCATGGTCTTCAGAACACACAAAAGTCAGTAACAAAGCCCAGCAGTTTGCTTTGGCTGCGGGCTTAGAACAGAAGAAGAAAACTTTCAAAGAACCCGTACCCTCTTACCTCCATGACTTCTCTGATATCTTCGCTAAAGACGGGCTGAATCAATTACCCCCAGAACAACCCAGCATTGACCACCGCATTGAAATGAAACCCAGATTCATTCCAAAAACGTCGAAAATCTACCCTCTATCAGTTGCAGAATGGACTGCTGTCAAGGCATTCATTGATGAAAACGTGCGAAAAGGTTTTATCTTGGAATCAAAATTGCCACAAGCTAGTGGATTCTTCTTCATAGGGAAGAAAAGTGGAGACCTTCGCCCCTGCCAAGATTATCACTATATAAATGATTGGATGATCAAGAATGCCTACCCACTGCCACTTCCCTTATCCCTCATCGCAAGATTGCACAGAGTGAAGTATTTTACCAAGATGGATGTTCGATCTGGTTATAACAATATCCATATTCACCCTGATGATAGATGGAAAGCTGTGTTCACTACCGAGTTCGGACTCTATGAGCCAAATGTGATGTTCTTTGGACTCTGCAATTCTCCAGCAATGTTTCAAGCCTACATGAACCACACCTTCCAGACACTCCTGGGTCGTGTCTGAAGAAGCCGGTGAGACGGACGGGGTGAATGGGAGAGAGCAAACAAGTCTGTAGGTACCGAAGGACAAGTTGTGACAGAATGTATGTAGTGGGGCATCGACGATGGAGGCATAGCGTGAATGTAGACTAAGGTGTGAATGGAAGCGAAACAGTAACAAAACAGATAGCAGCAAGCAGCGGGAACTTATCAAAACGAAACGGAGCAAACATGAAAATGGTAAAGCGGTGGTATAAAGGTGGATGGGGAATGGAGGTACCGAAATGAAATGAAACAACGGGGTGGGACTGTAAAGTATGACGAAACAAAGCAGAAGGATGGACGAACTGAATGAAAATCTCCACTCCCAACCTCTAATGGTAGTGTTGGGCCGACGATGCGTGGCCAGCACTTAACGAGTGCCGCTGACATGGTGAAGGGCATGTCAAAGATGGTGTGGGTCGAGCAAGACAAATGGAGGTGGGTATGAGTATGCGTGGTGGTAAGACATGTGGAAGGTGCGTGTTGAGGAGCACGTGTTGCAGAGCATGTGTGGAGGCGTGAAGGCTTAAGGTGCATGGAGGCGTAAGGTATTGGTGCAGTGTGGAAGTGACATGGGAGCTGTGAGGTGAGTTGCAGGGATGTTGGCAATGATGGGGCCTGAACAAAACCAGTGAGACGAACAGGGTGCGTGTTGGGAAGTGCAACACGAAGTAGGGTGCTTGTGAGCGTGGGGGGCAGCTAACATGTGGTGAAGGCAGGGAATGGCAGGCAGGTAAACACGTGGGGCAAGCATGGTGCAGGGGTGCATGTGTCATGCATGAGGACGGTGCCGGCACAAGGCTGACGTGGCTGGTGCTAAAAAACAAGTGTAGGGGTGGTGCCGGTGAGTCTGAGTGTTGGGATGGTGGGGACAAGGAAAGGTGTAGAGCATATGCATTGTAGTGGTTTGCCAATTAAAACCTTCCATGTACCCCCGCTTGGAAAAACTTTGAACATTGTGACAATTTTGGCTGTGCGCCACTTAATCTCCCCTATCCAGATTCCTAAGGATGGTACCAATGTACCATCCACCATGCAGAAAACTCATTTTGACAGCTGGAGCTTGCCTAACCTCCCAGCTACTTTTCGGTATGCTTCAGCATCAATTGCATTAATCATCACCCCATTGTCAATGTTTGCATGAAAATTTGACGGGCTGTCATCCTCCCCATACATGTTCACTTGTGTAACGAACGGCTGGCCTTCTGCCTGTGCCGTTCGTGACTCGACCGAATACAAGTCAAACAGTTCGATTATATTGGCAGGCATATCATGTACAACTGAGTCAGAGCCCAAGTCTTTGGAGAGCGAAACTACATCAAGAGAGGAAGTGTCTGTGTCGCTTGGTACGCAGTCATCAATGGTACTAGGTGTTTCTAATGGGGTGAAAGTATCAGACAAGGTGAAATCTAATAATGTGGGAGAGGAAATAGCAGAAGGCAACTCAATAAACGATTGTTCAAGATTGTCAGCAATGGTAGGCCTGCATTGGCTGCTATCACCCTCAGTGGATGGAGCAGGTGAGGACACTGCAGAGATGACTTCTGAATCTAAAGGTGACGAGGTTGCTGGTGACATCTGTGAGATGAAACTGGATGAGATTTATGGGGAAGGAAAGAGCGTGTATTCTTCTATATAGGCTGAGGTGGGGGCTGAAGAGACCGGCATGACCCTGTCTAAGACTTCTTCGGTTGGGACTACGAGGCTGCCCCTCATTGCAGTAGTCCCATGCCGTTTCCTGGGTATTCATATGACTGTTCCACGTATGCGACTTGGTATTGGTTATATGCTCCAGCTGGGTCATAGTAGCCCATTTGAGCTGGTGCAACATATTGTACCACAGTGGATGGCGTCATTGGGGGATTCTGGGCCCTAACTGTGCATCCTACTGTGCTAGATACGATTTCCTGCCACTTCATCTCTTGTGGCGCTAGAGGAGTGTGGGGGCAGCCAGTTGACTTATGGAATGGGACGGTTACCAATCCACAAGCAAAATACTCCCTTGACCCTAATGGTGCAGTCCCTGGTCGCAGAGGGTATGCTCACCCCATGTGGGGCATGGCATCTGTGCCATGCTTGTTGTGCCAATCTTTCACCTGTTGAGTATATGCTGCTTGGCCTGCTTCTGAGTCTGTGTGGTGTGGAAGTGTCGAATATTGTGCTGCTATCCGGACATGTTCTGTGGCACCAGGGCATGAAGGGGTCTGTGGTGCTTGTTGGTAGCAGTAGAAGAGGTTGATACTGGGTACCACTCCAGGTGCTGCAAACAGGTTCTGTCCTGGCATTGTTGGCTGTGGCTGATAGGTAGGTATGACTGTCTTGGTTTGGTACGTTGGTGCTTGGTACTGTGGTGGTACTAAGTTCATTGGGGCCTGGACAGCAGGCTGCTGTAATGCCGTGATGGGTATGGGTGCTGCTGGAGCGGTTGGCGTGTTACTGGTGGGGTGGTTGTAAGGTCTGTATGCCGGCAGATTGGAGGGATACTAACATATTTGCGAGTTCTGCTGTTGGGGCTGTAACCTTGCTTTCAGCTGTGTGATGTCCTCTCGCATAGTCCATTCTTCAACTGCTCGTGCCCTTGCTCTATTCAGGAGGTTGATGGACACACCATTAACTCCTGCCAGGAATGCTGCCCAGTTGGCATATGTATCTGCCAGCTGGTCGCGTAACAGGTCTGGTACCCCATTGAGTACTACGTCTAGGTACTGGCAGTTGCTATCTCCAAAGCTCTGTGCTAGCCTCTGTACTTGCCTTGCCCATCTAACATGTCCCCACTCTTGTCCTTTGTTGTCGTCTAACATTGTTCCAATGTCTTTGTCCTTCAATACTAGTGCCTTCAACCGTTCCTTTTTCTGACCTGCCATTAACTGTAATGGCAGGTTGGGTGGCCAGCGTATAATGAACGCTGTCTCTAGATCAGCTCACATTGCCGTCTGTGCTGTGGTTAGCGTGGTGAACCATGCTGTGCGCTAAGCAAACTCAGTAGTTGTTGGGAAACAATACTATAATTAATACCTAAGCAAACTAGGTAGTACATCAGTGAAATGAATATGAGATGCTGGAGACAAGCATACACACCTCAGTAGTTGTTGGGAAACAATACTGAGGTATTGTTGAGGACGCGTCTATGTAAAATACGAATGGTAACGGCTTAGCTAAGAGACGGAGGATCAATGGAGGATCAACAACCGGTAGAGTTCATATGGTGCAAGAAGTGAAGAAGCTCATGTAATGTATGGCATCGAAGGTGAACCCAAGATAAGGCAAGAATGGTCATACCAATGCCAACACACCCCCTCGCCGAGATGCTACTCGCGTGACACCAATTGCAGCCCCTCTGCGTGCTTAACGAACAAAGGACAAGGTAGTGCCTTCGTCAGGATATCTGAGACGTTCCTGTGGGACAGCAACCAGTTGGGGAGAAAGACCCCGTTTTCGATATACACGCGGATGAAGTAATAATGAATGTCAATGTGTTTGGAGCAGATATGAAACCTGGCTTCCTTGGACAATGTGATTGCACCAGTGTTGTCGACGTAGAGAATGATGGGGAGAGGTGTTGGCACATGGAGGGCAGTAAACAGTGACTTCAGCCAGATACCTTCCTGTATCGCATGAGTGACGACCATATATTCAGCCTCCATCGAAGAAAGTGTGTGTGTGGTCTGCTTTTTGGAGACGTGTGTGATGAGACTGCCGGCAAAGAACCAGGCATACCCTGAGATGGAGAGACGATCATCAGGCGAACCTGCCCAATCAGCGTCGCAGTACCCATGAAGGTTTTCATCTGTGCAAGCACCCCCATAGTGAGCGCGATAGTTCTGCATACCACTAAGGTAACGAAGGAGGTGCTTAGCTGCTGCATAGAAACTTGGTGCCGGATTGGCGCAGTGTTGGGCGAGGGCATTCACAGCAAAGGAGATGTCAGCTCTGGTGCAGACGGAAAGGTACAAAAGCTCCCCGACAATCTTACGATAATGAGTAGGGAGGTTTGGGATGTCATCGTGAACATCAGACGCAAGACCAAAAGGATTTTTGGCATCAAGAGGCAGCTGGACTGGGTTGCAATCAAGGAGGTCGTACTCATCTAGGAGGTGCATGATGTATTCGCCTTGATGCATCCAGAGTTGACAAGTTGAACATGAGCGCTCGGACTGAATACCGAGGAACTTGGTGATGGGTCCTAAGTCCTTGATGCCAAAGCATTGAGCGATGCGACCTTTGATGTAGGTGAGAAAAGGCTTCGAATTCGAGGTTCCCATGCCATCATCGACATGCCAACTTACGATGCATAAGATGTGACCTGCGGAGGGGGTGGACTTGTCATAGATGAAGACGGCATGGTCAACAGCGCAGTGAGTAAAGCTGAGTTCCGTCATGATTGCTCTAACCTGTTCATACCATTCCATGGCCGATTGCTTCAGGCCATAAATGGTTCTAAGAATGAGCCAAACGAGCATGGCCCAGTCACCCTCCTCAAAACCCTTAGGCTGACGCATGTAGATCTCTTCCTTCAGGACTCCCCAGAGAAAAGCACGCCTCGCGTCGAATGTGTCTAGTTCCCAGCCATTGTGACATGCCAATGCTGCTATGAAGCGAACTGACGCTGTTTTGATTACTGGTGCGAAGGTGGCTCCATAGTCAACTCCAGGGATCTGTGAAAAGCCTTGCGCTACCAAGCGCGCCTTCTGAACCGGCCCACCCTTATTGTCCTCTTTGAATTCGAGAACCCAGTGGTTGCCTATGGCTTTCCGCCCCTCAGGTAGCTTTACCAACTTGTAGACGCTCATGTCTTTCATTGTCGATAGTTCAGCTTTCATGGCGGCGAGCCAGTGTGTGTGGTCGGAACATTGCATGGCCTCGTTGTATGTAGCGGGAGGGATTGCCATGTCATAGTCTGGGTTGGAAGGATTGCGCTTGCAGTTACTGTGAATTGCAATGTGAGCGTGTTCCTCAATGCAGGTGTTTGCCATGACCTCCGTGACATTGACATTAGACTCGATATTGGTGAGGTCCTCTGCAATGGCTTCCATGCAGTCATCTGTGTTCACCCCCTCGCGAAGAGAGTTCTCAACAGCATGGTCTGCTCGAGCATGATGAAGAGCCATCAGGCGCGCTTTGGACACGGCAAGTTCATCTGCAAAGGCCTGCCCAGCAGGAGTGTGAACCTTTGTGCGAGTCAAACGATGTGGTGCTGCCACGGGAGGGGTCGACGGAAGTGTAACAGGTGAGGGCATGGATGGAGGTGCTGGAGCCGGGGAAGTGACGTGAGTGATTGGTTCATCCTCCTCATCATCAGAGTCAGAGTGATGAGCGATAGATGGGAGATTCTCGTCGAAGATTACGTCCCTCGCAGTAAAGAATGCGCCACTCTCCCTGTTGCGAAGATGGTAACCCTTAACACCCTCCGGATAGCCCATGAATATGGCAAGACGGGAATGCGGTCCACCTTTGGTCCGCAGCTCTGTGTGGATGCGCACAAAGCACTTTGCCCCAAAGACACGTAGGTGAGCCAAGTCAGGCTTGCGGCCGTTAAGAACTTCGTAAGGGGTAACGCCGGGAGGAAGGGTGGAGTTTTCACTGCAATTCCAGAGACAGCAGGCTGTTAGCACAGCTTCACCCCACAGGGTCACAGGTAGGTTAGTGGTCTCAAGCATGGCAAAAGTCTGCCTTCAATGGTGCGAATCGCACGTTCGGCCTTGCCGTTCTGCTGGTGTGCGTAGGGTGCAGAGAGCTGACGAGTGATGCCTGCAGATGCCAATGCTTGAGTGAATGCCCCCCCAATAAATTCACCACCATTATCTGAACAAAACACTTTAACACGCCGACCAGCCTGGTTCTCCCAGCGCTTACGGATTAGCTCCCATGCCTCCAAAGCTTGGTCTTTGCTCGCAAGAAGTTGCAAGTTGAGGAGGTTTGAGTGATCGTCAAGGAAGATGATGAAGTGGCGTTTTGCATGTGGTGTCTCGACAGGGAAAGGACCGCATAGGTCTGAGTGGACTAGGTCGAGCATGGCAGGTGCCCTTGGCGTCTTGGAAGGAGGATATGGCTTACGAGGGTGTTTCGCCATGATACATGGCTCACAGGTGGACAAGGGAAGTGTGGCGTCGACCTTTGCTCCAGTGGAGAAAAGAGGCAGACGTTTCACGGCCTCACCTCCGGGATGTCCCAATCATGCATGCCACAGGTCCCAAGACAAGGGGACCTTGGCAAATGCCGAGATCTCGAGATGCGGTGATGGAGTGGAAGGTGGGATGAACCGAAGATCCAAGAATACGAGATTTCCGGACATGGGGACATCACCGAGGCAATCTCCGCGATAGACTATTTGATAGCGGGGTGGGAAAGGTAGGAAGTTGCATGCCCATCCTTTCTTAAGCATACGCCCCACTGACAACAGGTTGATCAATGCCCCAGGGGCGTGGAGACACTCTGTGAGGCGCAGACATTGAACTCGGTTGTTGATGGTGAGTTCGGCAACACAGTTGCCTCGTCCGGAAGTAGCTAATTGCCCGTGGTTGGCTGTCTTTACAGCGACCTTCGCACTCGAGTCGTAAGTCCAGAAATAACTCCGATTCGTTATGAGTGTTGACATGGTGCCTGAGTCTAGGATGGTGGATAGCATCTGGCTGGTGATACAGGTGATGTCCTCATCCTTCGGCAACGATTCATTGATGAATTCTTCAATTACAGCGCAGGACCAATTGTGTGTGTGAGGTGATGAGGCGGCTAGCGCTGATGTTTCAGTGGTGGAAGAGGAAGGTGCAGGGTTGTACTTGGACTCAGTGGCTGCAGCAGATACGTCTTTCCATTTTCCTCCATGATCACCTCCTCGTTCACCTCACCATGGTGCCTTTCCTTCCATCCCTCCACCAGGTTGCATGCAATGTTCAACGTCATGCGTCATTGAACGGGGAAGGCCGACACATAGAGGGTTTTCACAAGGCACTCCCTTGGGGTTGTGCTTGTGAATTCATACTCCAGTGGCTGCGTTCATCTTACGCTCAGTTTGATTGTGAGTAACAGTGGCGTTAGCATATTCTGACCCCGGGTGGGCACTCATTCTTTGTTTGCTGTGTTGTCAATTCGCTTCTTCGGTGAATGACGTGGCTACTTCCTCAAAGGTGAGTCCTGCAGCTGGGTTGGAGGATGTTGCTGTGGCTGAAGATGTTTTCGCCATAGTGAGACTGCGAAACACGACCCACTGAGGCGTTTCAGGAAGACCATTGAGAAGCATAAAAATACTCTCTCCATCTGTGAAGATGACACCCATCTCAGCGAACCTACAACGCCCATTCTCGAACACTCCAAGGTAGCGTGAAGCATCCTCTGGATCCTTCAGTCTTTCGGAGAACAGCTGGGCACGGAGTTTGTATTGAGAGGTAATGTCGAGGCAAGCGAAGCGTTTGGAGAGCATATCCCACTGCTGACGAGCCATTAACTTCTCTCCGAGGACGCTTTGAACGACGGGTGAGAGTCTCCTTCCGATGATGGCTTTCGTCTGAGCGTCTTCCTTTATCCACTCCTTCATGAGTGTGAGCTCTGTGGTTGTGGGTTGTCCTGCAGTTGCAGCTGTGGGCATGACACTGGCAAATTCCGCGATATCATGAGGATCGGTGCCTGCACTGCAATGGTTCCACAGTCCTTCTCCTGCTAGAGCTAATTCTACAGCTCATCGCCAACTGGGATAGTTGTCGGAGCCGGTCAATTTGGCAATGTGGTCAAATTTTCCCATTGCGTTAAGAGGTGTTTAGCCGTTAGATAAACGTGGGTATTGAGTACTTTGCTTCGTGCGATTTCTGGGCTGATCTAGAGCTCAGGGCTCATAACCTGTGCGCTAAGCAAACTCAGTAGTTGTTGGGAAACAATACTATAATTAATACCTAAGCAAACTAGGTAGTACATCAGTGAAATGAATACGAGATGCTGGAGACAAGCATACACACCTCAGTAGTTGTTGGGAAACAATACTGAGGTGTTGTCGAGGACGCGTCTATGTAAAATACGAATGGTAACGGCTTAGCTAAGAGACGGAGGATCAATGGAGGATCAACAACCAGTAGAGTTTGTATGGTGCAAGAAGTGAAGAAGCTCGTGTAACATATGGCATCGAAGGTGAACCCAAGATAAGGCAAGAATGGTCATACCAATGCCAACACATGCCTCGGCTAAACTGCCTGGGGTGCATTGTCGATGAAACCACTCCACTTTCTGTACGTCGGTCCATGAGGACGGAAAGTGGAGGTCGAGCTGACGCATCCACTCATTGGGTTCTTTGCCACTGGCGTAGTCACCTCAAAAGAGTGGTAGGACCAGTACCATTGCCATGGTGGTGGTCAAAGTTGGTGCTACTGGGGGAGTTTGGCTTCCAAGTTGTGTACTTATCTGCGGTTGGATGGTTTGGTGTTTCTTATGGATGTGTCGAAGGTTAGGTAGGAGGGCTGTTGCTAATACTTTTGGTGGGGAGGCGATGTGTACTTGTAGCTCTGAATCTGAAGCTCTCCTGTGGGGACTTAGTGGGATCTTGGGTAGTTCTAGCGGTAGACTACGTAGCCTTGTGACATCTTCAATAGTGAAAGCCATGGTTAGCTTCTGGGATGGAATATGAGGAGCCGAAACAGGAACCAGAAGAGAAAGAGACAGAGGAAAAAAACAAAAAAAGAAGGACAGAACAAACTGGTCAGAACAAAAGCCTAATGAAACTGAGGAGCATGATGATGATGGAGCACAGCTGCACTCGCTCTAGTCACCAGGTGAATCAGTGCACAATGGACAAGACAAGCAACACACGAGAACACAGGACATGGTTGGAGTGTGGACTATGAACCAGACATGGTGCTACTAAGACCTAACCGGACCTCTGACACCCTTGCTACCCCTGACACCTGCGACACCTCCTGACTACGAGCCTCTGCCTTGGCCTCTGCATCTCCCCTACCGACACACCGTAAAAGCCGTACTATCCCCCATCACATTCACACTCCAACTACTGGTGCGATGGAAGGTTCACCCCACATTCCATGCTTCTGAATTATCATCCTATCATGAAACTGAAATTCATGGCCCAAACTTCCATGATCCTTCACCTGACATCATCGATAATGAAGAAGAATACAAAGTCGAAGCAATCTTATTGCATAAAGGCATGGGTAAATGAAGACGCTATCTTGTATCTTGGAAAGGATATTCTTCCGCCAGTAACGAATGGATCCCTGAAGAAAACCTTGATAACGCCTCCACCATTCTCGCTGCTTATAAGACAACTCACCAATTATAAGATCCTCAAATCAAAAGCATGTCTTCCCCACTCCGAACTCTCCAATCCTGCCTCCTGCAAATCCAAGCACTCACTAACGCTATGAGCGCTACCTCTGAAGCCATGACTACCTCTGAAACCATCACCTCCCCATCGTTATCAAATGCTACCTTAACCGATGAATCCATCACTTCCAATTATTTTGACATCCTTGACGACATTGAGACCAATACATTGTTCGAGTCCGCTCTCCTCTCCACACAATACACCATCGAAATAGACTGTCTTCTTGCTGAACGAGGAGCCCTTTCCAGTGCTTTGATTATTAATATTATTCACGCCACCAACCTCATTGAGTGGACCTCTGACCTCCTCGATGACCCCCGTCTCCAGACCATCTTCCATCACCTTCACATACATATTCGTAATACTGCAGTGTGCCTTATGCCTGCTTCTACTAAGGAGATTATTAGAGAGGCTATCCATATTGTCACCGAACGAATCACAACAAACCCAGTCACAAGACCCCCTTCCCCCCATGTTGCAGTCCCCATTCCACCTCCAGTCGAGATATCATCTCCCATTGAGCATACACCTAGCGTTCTCATTCCTCCTGTTGTACCTGTCATACCAGCTGTTACTACACCTACCCCAGTGGCACCCACCACCCGCAGATACCCTACTCGCCGACGTTCTTCCAAGATCAAACAAGAAACTTCTGTCTCCCCCACCATCCAAAACAGAGCCATGCATTCCAAAACCCCATCCCCACCACCGCAATCCTCCTCAGTCACCATGGTGAAGACTGAACAGTGTGATAACTTTGTTTGTCGCCACTGTGGCCTCATCTTGGTGAATTTTCGCATTTTGCTTACTTGACTGTGGGAACTTTTTCTGATGAAAATGAAAGTTGTAGCCCTTGTCAAGGAGAGTCTATCTGTGGTCTTATGACATCAATAGATTAAGATCCTAGTGAGTGATAAGCAAAATACTCAAAAGTGGATGGTTCAAGAAAGCACCTTGACCGTGGGAACTTTTCCGATGAAAACCAAAGTTGTACTACCATAGTCTTATGAGACAGGAAAATATTCCCTTTCCTCATTACATAATCTCCTCTTTCCTTTTATATCATTTGCTGTTTCCCTTCCTTCATTATATAATTTCCTCTTTCCTTTCCCTTTATGTAATGTGCATTTAGGTCTATGACTTGTGAATGATGGACTTTCCTCATTGCCTTTATGCAATTTCCCTCTTACCTGTGCTCCTGGACATTATGTAATAACCGCTGCCACCAATCATGTGCTTCTGCATTATGTAATAACCAATAAAACAATTATTTATTTTCCTCTTTCCTTTCCTCTTCCTTTCCTGCAGGAAAAAAATTATGCCCCCATAATGATTCAACTCATATAGGTAGGGAAGCCACCACATGCACTAAAAAAATCAGGAATTTCACTAGTGGTTTCCCATTGCCTTCTAATATCACTCTAATTTTTTCCGACATGATAAGTAAGTGGTGTTGAGAGACACAAATGTTGTATCATCAAGATGCAAGACGTGACAGGAGGAATGAGATTGTGTTCAGAGTCACAAATTGCTGGTCAGCAACTTGGCCAAAACTTGCACAATTCTGCAAAGTCAAACTGTCAGTCTTGCAGCGCTGGTCGCATGCCCAAGACTCAGAGAAAGCGACCCTCTCAGTTTTCTCAAGAACTTGAAGATAAAATTCAACATGCCTGCTCTGTTCTACATGCTTCTTCATCTCCTAACATTCGTGCTGTTGCAACAGAGCATAAAGTCCCATATGACACCCTTCATTGACAGTATCTCGGCAAGAGTCAGCCATACCACAAGGCTCATGTCGAGCAGCAGCTCCTTTCACCAGAATCAGAAACCGTCCTCATTGACTGGATTAAATTGCTCAGCTCCATGGGGCATCCACTCAGCAGGCGCACAATTCAAAGCAAGTGTAAGTAGTTAAGACTGTCGTCCCTTAACAGTTACGCCAAAAGGCAGTGATAATCAAAGCTCAAGCTTGACTATTGCGGACAGTATTTATGTTGATTATGGGAACTCAGGTAAGCAACGAGCTTACAGCAACTTGGGCAACTGCATTGTGCCATGGCAAGTCTAAGCCTCGCCAGAAGTGGGTCTGAGGCTTTCTCAAACGTCATCCCAATATCTGCTAAAGAATACTTCATGTCACATCCAGAACTCAAGAACAATGATCGCTTTGCAGGCCTTTTCGCTGGCTGCTCTTGTGCCAGACAAAAACGGACCTTTAATGAAGGTCCTTCTGACAAAAATGATCAAAATGTCCCCCCCACCACACGCCCTCGTCTTGAGATCACTCCTTCCAATTCTGCTATTACTTCATCGCATGTAGGACCATCTTACGAAGTGCCTGTTGCCTCATCTTCCCGCAATATTCTCCCAAGCATTCATCCCACTTCAGGACCCATTTTCGCTACTTCTTCACTGCACAATACCTTTCCTCCACATTCCCACTCATCTGCCTACCATACCAGTGACTCAAGTGGCACATATAATCCTCCATTTAATCCATACTTACACAGTAATATACCATCCGGTTCTCAAACTGGTGACTACTTTTCAGCTTACTCAACTGCTGCTAGGTCATTCCCTCTATAATCCTTCCTGCAGCATCATATATTATACCTACCTATAAGACCTTATAGTACATACACATACACATACAAATTCAAGTCTCAGCGCTGCACGAAGCCTTTGGAATTCTTGAATAGCACTCGTCAATTGCGCTTGACGGCGTCGGAGAGTCAAAACGGCGGTGTGACATGGTGTGACGCGACGACTTCTGTGCGGTGAGAAACTTTGCAACTCTGTGCTCAAACACTGTTTCGCACCGGCTTCTCTCTGGCAACGTAGCATTGACATATTTATCTATTTTTTTTTCATAGCCTTACAGTACGTACTGAATCCTACCTGCTCGTGTTTTTGGCTCATTTTAATGTTGTGTAGTTGTTGTGTTATAAAAAACGGGTCAAAAGTTTTGCAACACCGGGCCAGAGATAGTATCTGCTTTTTGGACTTTTGGTGATGTGATCACTCTCGCCGAAGCTGATCACTCCCGCTTTCCATAACATCAACCTACTATGTCTTATCCCCATCCCGATCTTCAACACCAGCAGCTCCTTAACATCCTCGGTACAATTCAACAGGATATAACCAATTTGCGAGAAGATGTGACCTCCATGCGGGAGGTTATGGCTTACAACTTCAATAGTCTTTCCACACAATTTCTTGGAATAATCCAAGATTTCTCTCAGCTTGGTGATGATATGTACAAGCATTTTGACACGTGGTCCGAAAGATCTGTGTCCACCGTTGTTGAGAAAGTGTTGGAGGTGCATGCACCGCGCCTTAAGGCTATAGAAAAACACAGATGCATGTGGTAAGGATGATCTCTCATATAGCTTTATGCCAAGCTCATTTTGTCTCTTAATTCCGGGAATATGAATAGTAGTGGTCCTCCCGTTTCCATCACCGAACACCAGTGTAACCGACCATGTCTATGGTAAGTGTTTTCCCTCCCACTATGCTTATGCCTGCGGCTGAATTTGGCAAACACTATAGTAGCCCAAGCTTCCGTACTTTAGATGAGACTGGATCTGAAGATCCTTGGCCTAGTGAAGGCTCCGCATCTCTCAAATCTGCCCAGACCAGCAGCGCCGGTGCTGGAACATTTGGATGCCGTTAAAAGCAATAGACTCCAGGATGTAGCTCTGCGCCAGTATCATCGAACATGTATGAGGGCCCGTACTGGACCTGTAGCAGCTTAGCAAGCTAAAAGTGCTGCTAAGATATACTTCTAGTAGCACGCAGAGATGAGTGAGGTGGACGGAACTCAAGAGCTAACACTGTGGGCATACCGTTCCTTGTCCGCTGCGCATTTTCCGTATGCATATCTTATATGGGGGGTTGCACAAGTTTGCACGCATGAAAGTTTCTTCACGTGACGACGTCCAAGTAGAATGTTCTGCTTCATTACCGCTCTGAGCACTTCTGTTTTCCACTCGATAACCCCAGCAGCGCTGGCCGTTGTAATCCTTTGCTGGGATGCCACGACTATTTTAACACTATCGTCCGCATGGTGGGGTAAATTCAGTATAACGCCATGGGTTCCAGAGGGTAAGTGAAGGAGACTGTCTGAGCTTTTCGACAGCGATCGACAGTGAACGTTCACCGAATTCAACACTTATCAGATGTCTAGACGCCTTCAATCAGCCATATTTATGCCTGACTCGTTTTAAACATAATTGCCGTGAATGGGATTCTGAACCCCGAAGGGCCGAAACAATGCATAGTACGATTGTCAAGCTATTTCAAGAATATGAAAGGTAGTGTGCAAGCCTATCCCTACATCGACCGAGTCATCGTCAGATTCAGTAAAATATTAATTGAAAAGGCATGTATCGCAGAGGTCGTAAATGTGAATGGAATGATACAAACGATGAAACAGTGCTTAAGGCAGGAGGGCATTTAACAGCACATCTCGCAAGGGCAGCCTACATGTCACAGGTCAGCGCAGTCCCACTGCAAAACACACCGGACGTACCGATAATATCGGCACAGCATCCGCAGCAGTCCTGACATAAAAGTCGCAGTTAGATCAACTCCGAAAGGAGCACTATCTCCACCAAGAGGAGTATCAGCCTACAGGTGACAGTGAAAGGTTGCGATTGGGGTCTGGACTCACCGAAGCACAGGAAACACTCGAGGGCGCCGAGGAAGCAGTCCTAGATAGGTAGAGCGAACAAAAACCGTACTTGAGCAGCTCCTCCTCCACGGAGGCGCTTAGCGTGGTGCTCCTTAACAACCGGCATAATGTCCACTGTACCACCCCCATATCCTGCGGATTCGACTGGCGGCTCATCGAGTACACCGAACGTCCAGGAGCAGCACTCCTGTCTCATATATCGCCTGCCTCCGAGTCTTAGCTATGCACATCCTAATCAATCGGGACCCATAGCTTTGACGACGAGACTCAGCAGCACCCACCTGATACAACAATTTAGTCGTGAAGCTGCAACAGTTCAGTGAACGTCTCGTTTCCGGGATGAGGCTGGGGTTGGGGCTGAGGCTGATACGCATCATGGGGGCCTATATATCCATATGGCTGGGGTTGGTCGTAGGGTTGTGCCGGGTGCGGACCAGCATCGTACACTGCAGGTTATAATGAGATCAGATAACATAGAGAGCTGTCTTGCTTACTCCCGGTGCCGATCAAATACCGTGCGTATCGATACCAAATCGGCTGTGTAATTCATCAACACGATTTGACCAAGAAGGAGAAAGAAATCGTACCCTGCTTCTGGTTGTACTGGTCAATGAGCTTGACAATCTTGGGACGGAGGGCCATGCATGAGCGGTATAATTCCTGAATCTCCTCGTTATCGGCTTGATGCACCCAGACCCCTTAGCATTGTCAACAGTCGATCGACGTTCGCAGCTTGAGCAAAGACAGATGCTTCTGGTTCTGCCTCGCAAGCGAGTTCAGTAGCCGTTGGCTCGGGAAGGGGTTCCTACGCGTAGTGAAATAAATAATGGAAAGACAAGCGCCAAATAGGTGGAGACGTACAACATAAACCACGGGAAATATTCCTATGCGTCCCTTCAATTGCCCTCGCCACCAATTCTTGTAGCCTCGATCCACAACCTTGATCACTTCACCTTTTTCAAAGGCGAGTTCGCGCGGTTCCGCAGGCTCACAGGTGTGCAGAGCGCGGACGCGAGTGACTACTGCTGTAGAGACTTGGGATGGGAGCGATGATGTCAAAGATGCAGCTATGGCTGAAACCCCGCCACTTGTTGCTGAGTATCCTGAGGTCGTCTTAGCATTTGAATTGCGACTGTTTTGCCATACCCAGATGCATACTTTGCTGCACCGGATGGACCAGCCGAGGCAGCAGGTGCGTAAGTAGATCGCAAGCGGGTACTGGGGGAAGTGAGACGGCTAGTAGCATGACCTGGGATAGTGAGATGGGATCTCGGTTCCAGGCTGGAGGTGGCTTCCATGGCCGAGTAGCGCCTGGAGAGGCCGGTAGTGGGAATAAGGAATATTCAATAAAGTGAGGGTCAAGGTTACCGACTGGCACGTAGCGACCTGTAGCGACCCGTCTTGCCTGTGTGCCATCATCATAGTGATAAGTGTGCTAGCAGCCGCCATCTTAATGATAACGTATGCAAGAATGGCATACAGTCGGGGTGGACTTCCGACCGTACCTTCTCGAGCTTCTCGGTCGTCTCCGAGTGTCCTAATTTGGATGCACCGGACCACTCATCCAAAAATACTCCGGGTTCTTTTCATCTTCTTTCGACGGTTCTTTTCTTCTTCTTTGAACGGTTCTTTTCTTCTTCTGTAGGTGTGGTCTTTTTGTTGGCGGCTCAAGTTCAAGCGCCAGCATGGTACGCCCGTGCGTCGATTGTCCTGTCATGCACCTGAGATGCTTACTGATCGAGTTCTACAGGAATATGTGGAAGAGGTTATCAAACAGGGCATCGCCGCTGAGCCGCATCACGGGCCCGTGTGGCAGGTCATAGAGAAGGATGACAAGAATGTTGGGAAGAGCATGAAGGAGCTACTGGCGATGGTTGCGGATGCGTTGCAATGAAAGTTTTCTCGAAGACTTTTTGTGGAGATAGTTGTTTCTCATATATACTGGTTAATCACTAGTCAGTGTCCTCATTTCAACGATGCAACACCGAGGTGCTGCGGTGCTCCCCTTCCTGGAGATCGACTGTTCGGGGAAACGGCGATCTTTGTTTTCCCCCTTTTCTTGAATTCAGGAATAGTCGTGGCAGGCAACTTGTTGCCCCTACATAGGTACTGATGATTCCGTCAGAATTCAGAACTGAGTATGAGTCCATCACGCCTGCATACATGCACGCGCATTGGATATCGTCGGGTAATGTATTGCGTAAAAGACGATGGTAGTAATATTCTCGATGCTGATGGAATCAATGATATGGGAATACGACGACAACGAAGAGCTGAAAAAGAGCGTAACTCCATGTATTTCTATCTGACATCTCCTTGAATCAACTGCCGCAATACCATTATCGTGGAGTACGGCTGGATGTGTTAAATTTAGAAGCTGCAAGAAACGGATAGGAAAGACTAAGAACTCACGCATCTCAGCAATTCCGAGTCGACCAGCGTGTTTCATGTTCCATTTTGCTCGAATCAAGCTCAGCGTATCCTCTCGGGATCACCATTGCAGTGTCAGGAGAATAAAATGTGTATTGGGAAGCTGGAGGTACCCAGAAGATGATTGGGTCCCACCACCCATCCATCCGCGCCTAGCAAGAAAGAGGTTGAATCGGAATGATGATAAGGGGTGCCCTCAAGCAGGTCAGCGGGGTTGCGTAGTGCGTGTCCCAAGGTGTATGAGAAGCAAATGAAGTGATTGTTCCAAGTGTCGGATATGATAGGACTCGGACTCTCCTGTGTGTGATGTGTTATGTCCAGAGAGTGTGCGGAGGAAGGTGGCTCGATGAACTCATGGAATGGCGGCGCTGCATCCCACAGCCGGACAGTGTGATCCTGCGAACCAGATGCAATGCGAGTACCATCTGGTGAGAACGAGACCGAGTTAACCGCTTCAGTGTGCCCCTGCAAGGGCTCAGCCAATGGCTGTCCCATCACTGCATCCCACAACCGGACAGTCTTGTCGTCCGAACCAGACGCGATGCGAGCACCATCCAGTGAGAATAAGACTGACAAAACCAAATAGGTGAGCCCCTTGATCACGGTCTGAACAGCCGCCCAGTTCAAAGATTTTGCTTTATGAGCACGAGTGGCAACTTGAAGTGGTGAAGGATGCGGCAGTTAGTAGCAATCATTGTACATGAGAATAGCACATACCTTTGAGTGTGCAAGAGATCTAGATCACTAGAACTTGCGGGTGCGCGTTCAAGTGTTCAACGTTCAACGTCCAGAGTTGGAAGACTGTCGAGTGCTTTGTGTAGAAAGGTTGATCATGTTTTCAACCACAAGGCGCCTCTACAGTCATTGACCGTCATTTGAGTTTTCACCATCATTTGCGTTTACCTTGTATGACACTCGAATTTGATACTATCCCATGTAACATTTTTGTTCTATCATACGAGTTATGTGCCTAACTACATATTGGCAGTAATGATAGGTATAAAAGACCTCGAACAAATGTGCGATGGTATGTTTTGTTGCGAAAATTTCACTATTATGCGTCCCTGAAAGCAAAACAACTAGAATCGGATTCGTAAATTGAAGAAATACCTGCAAACAACCTTCAAGCACATCACTGTTCTATTCCGCAAGGGAGCTGATGAGTGTGTGTGTTGCCAGAATGTTGCCGGTGCAGAGTGTCTCAATAGTATCTTATCAGCGTCACCGAAGCAAAATAAGCGAGATCCGATAAACACGAACATGATTGAGGATCATCGTGTCGAGCTTCGATACAGGTGTACTTCATGCACGTCTGTCGAGTACAGTAGTAACACAGTGGCAATCCATGAGTCTGCTGTTCAGCTCCTCACAGGAGACGAATTTTATCGCTCGGTTGTTGTTCACAACAATGCGGCAGATGCGGAGGTAGGGTGTGACATGGATGCACCCGGGTGGCACCCGTACCCAATCCGCGGGTAGATAGAACTTCGAAGGCCTACCCGCACCCGTGCGGGTGAGATTACCACGGGTGCGGGTGGACCCACGGGTGGATCCGCAGATGGTACGGGTCACCCGCGGGTGACAAAATGTACATTGTTGGGAACTGTAGATACGACTTGCAGGGACATAGGTAGTACACAATATCCACAACCACTATCAATCAGAGTCGATTTCGATGGCATCAGCCCGTCCTGTCTCTTTCCCCTTGCCCTTTACCATCTTCTGCCGCATGATACTTGTGGCGACACCGAGATCAGGCATAAGAGGTGTGTTAAACCACGATCCAACAGCAACCTGTGCTTTGAAGGTCTGGGAGCTGATACCGTGTTGAAGATGGTTGACTTGCAGACGGCCACCAGAGAAAGCTCGTTCAGCATCAACTGAGGAAGCTACAGAGTATTAGATTGCTGCCAATACCACTTGTAAGCCTACATACCAGGTGCGGACAAAAAATCAAGGGCCATTTGAGCCAGTCGAGGCCGAGTAGCACGAGCATTCTCCCAATATTGAAGAACTCCGCCCGCAGCCTGGATCTCGGTTCTTGAGACACATGGAGCATCGAGGTATGCCTCAATTGAGTCAGGAGAGATGAAAGTGTCATCGTCGTCACTGCCTGCAGCAGCCCATTTACTAGTTGATGCTGTGCGCCGCAGCTTTGAGGGTGCATGGGTCACGGTTGGGACAGGTGATGTGAGTGTTGCATAAGACTCGGTCTGTAGAATTAGCCCCCGACGTTGAGACACCGCGCCGCGCAGCACACTCCACGACACCTTGGTTGAGATTCTTCGTGCCTTGACCTGTCTGCATACGCTTTCGATGATGGGGTCTATGGTTTGCAGGATCGGTACGACATGTGAAGACAAACTCGAGATAGTCTGGACTTCCGTTACGCTTGGTGTGGCGCTTGAGCGATGGTTCATAGTGGTTGTAGACCGCAGAAGTCCAGCGTGCTTTCGACGCTGCTAAAATGACAATGAGCTCATGGATTTACATTAAGCCTGCCGCAAAGAAATACCAATGATGTCATTGTCGCTCTCGTCCCAAATATCAAGGTCAGATTTTTCCGCTTTGGCTCGTCGCTTCTTTTTTGGAGACTGTATAACAGGAATCGATATAGGAGACGCTGGTCGTTTACGATGTGCAGCTGGTGACCCAGGTGCCGAGGATGTACCCAATGGCGAAATAAAACGCTTCCTCACCATTGAGACGAATCTGATTCAGGACGAAGTATGGAAAGATAGGTGCGAACGCCGAAGATAGATTTTGTACATCGAATCGGACTGGTTACTGCGCATCGAGTTTTAAACATCGAGAACTTAGAAGTCATATAAACTTTTGATATGCTCTGATAAGTTATGACAACAAATATTGATCTGAAACATAGTTTATGGGATGAGCATCATGATACAGCACTGCTGGGTGATATCCGTACCTATTCTAACCTCCGCGAGCTTGATTCCAACATATTTTGACGCCGGTTGGGAGTTCGGTTAACAAGTAGTGAGTTTGGCTCGGCCGAAATTATTTGCTATTTGGTGTACTAACTACCCGCGGATACCTGCGGATACCTGAGTTTAGCAAGACGTCTGACCCGTACCCGTGCGGATGGAACCATCCATGTTACCCACCATCCGTACCATCCGTCCCACGTTCCGTCCGCGGGTGGTACCCGGGTGGGTATCCGGGTAACGCCTACCCGTGTCACACCCTATGCGGAGGTGGCAGCGCGCGAAAGCCGTCGGCAAGAGAGAGATGAGCGAGCGAGTTTGATGAAAGCATGGAAAGAGGAGGATGCAAAGCGGCTGGAGAGAAATGAAGTGCGCAGGCAAGAATATAAGGAGGAGTTGAGGCAGTGGGAGGAAGAGCGAGCAAAGGCAAAGTTGGAGAGACGACGCATGACACATGTCAAACCGAAGCTTGGGAGACTCGAGGCCCCACTCCCAAAGCCGGCACTCGCCCACATTGACGAGGAAGAGGATGAGTCAGATGATAGCGAGGAAGAAGATTAATCTGCGCGACTAGGGAATAAATCTGCCTTTTTGGGTGAACTCAAATGATGGTGAACGTACGATAACACCAAGACTTACACACTTTTCATTGTGGAATAACGTCTCGTTTGATGTTCTTCAAAATGATGTTCGAAGTAGATTAGCTATCTATCCCGAAAGCGATTTTCGAGATTGTGTCGGGTTGTGTTGTGGTAGACATCCGAAAATTTCGAACTCAAATGACGGTCAATGACTGTACAAGATCTGGTCAGTGAAGGTACCGGTGTGGGAGAGTTGTTGAGCTCACACAAGACCAAATAAGAGTATACGGGGCCTTAGGATTTTGCCGCATCGTACCGCACCGTGCCGCATCCGTGCCGCACCCTACCTAACATGTGTCATATACTGTAGGAATCAACTCAATTCGACGGTCACGTGTCACAGACAGTGGTGTCGGTGTCGAAATTAGGTAGTTGTCACACGTAACATCGGCTTGTGTTGAAACCGTTTGACGTCACAACAAACATCGAATTTTGCTTCCGTGGCGACCCCAGATTTGCGCAAGGTACACGACTCCAGATTCACACTGTGTCTGCGACGCACCAAATGTTTTGGCTACTTACAATTTCAATACAATGTTGTTGTCCTTAACCTCCGAAATGAATCCTTAACGTTTCGTGCTTATCATGCTACTGCCTAATTAGGAATATTTTAGGTATGGTGTCGAAAATTTTCGGCCTGTCACACATCACAGGCCTAAGTGTCGGAATGTCGAATTGACCTGGCATGTCACGGTCACATGGGGGTGTCGAATTGAGTTGATTCCTACAGTATGTGTATATAATATGTTTACATCACCCATACAGGTCTTAAATATGATTTTTGATTAAGCACTAACATAATACATGTATTTGTGCAGGAATTACAGTGGTATCACAGAGATGGTGGTACTTTATTGGTGCAGTAGTGATGCGGTAGGGTGCGGTAGGGTGCGGCAGTGGCTGTGCATAGGGTGTGGCAGTGGCTGTGCACTACCGCACCAATGCAACACACACCAACGCACCCTTCTTATCAAGTACACATGCAGCACCGTCATGGTCAGTTGTGCAGATATACTAACCCATGAATACTAACACTAAATCTGCCGGAACAGGTACCAAGGCTTCACACCTGATGCTGTGGTACTCATGCATGATCTAACTGTTACTGTAGTATAGACCTCATGCATGTTTTACTGCTATCCTAGTATGTAATTCATGCATGGTGTACATAGAGTCTTGCTGTATTATACGAGCGCTTGCCATGCATGGCACGATCCAAGTGCTTTGCTATGCACGTCAGTAAGTCATGCATGACACAGAGGACGTGCATCATACATGGTATCTACAGCCTTGCATGATTCATCATCGTCATGCATGACACAGTCAGTTGTGGACCGTGCGCATACGTCATGCATGACGCAGTTAGTTGTGGACCGTGTGCACAGACAGCCATCCAGCAGTATGTCCGTCAAAAAACATAGATTCAACTAGTACAAGCATATACAGTACATAGACCAAAGTAAAACGAGTCTACGTTGTCGTGCCTGCAGATGGTGTTGGGAGGGTAGGAGGAGTCCACAAGATCTGAAAATGAGTTGACAACTGCTGACGTAGTGAGGCCTGGCGTTCAGCATATGTCGCCAAACCTTCCCTCAAGGTGTCATCTAGGTACTCCAAGTCATGGCGCTCTCGCTGACTCCACCACCAATCCGCTTGCCAGTCTAAGAATGCTACGACCCGCCGTTGTTCCTCCTTCAGCAAGTTGACCTCCTCATCCCATCGCATCGCACGTGCCCGAGCCTTACACCATTTGATATGAAGTGCTGAAAACAGTGTAAAAATTAGAGCATCTTCAATAAATAATGCAAGCCTTACCATCATGCAGGCCAACACTGGCATTCTCCGATACTCCTGGCGTCTTCCAAATCCACGAGAGATGTTGTGTCCCCTCTGTCTCCTTCTCCCACATGTCCTTCAATGCTTTCAGGTCCTTGCTCCGATTGAGAGGCTTGAAGATCTCCTTCCATGTCCGATCCTCGTTGAGAATCAGTGCCAAACTTGCAAGCGCTGCCCTTGCAGCTTCGTAGCGCTCAGCGGCCATGTTGACTTTGGCATCAGCCTTGTTGATGGTACTTCTTGCGCGGGTGTTGGCTGCCTGGCCAACAATATTGCTATCCTTGAACTTGTATAGGTGGGATCGGAGACATAGAAGATTCCGGATGTCCTTTAAGGCATCATTTGCTTGAGCGTAGCATAACTTCCATTCGAAAATACGAAGTTGCGCCGCACACCGTGTATCAGGGCCGATTGCAGATGGTAACCATAACTGGAGAGCCTCGACAGGTGTAGAATTGGAGGGGGAACATGGTTCTTCACTGGCGTGCAGGAGAGACACAAACGGCAAGTAAAGTAGTTGAATATCTTGCCAACTTTCTATTTTCCTTCGTAGTGAGTTGATATGCTGCTGGATCTTGGCGAGTTGGTTATCAGTCGCATGAACGCCAAGTGCGGCAATCTCGAGAGACAAGCGTCACCTATGATGCATTAGTAATCGTCATGGATGCACAAGCTACCAGTGAGGCCACATACTGTTGTTCTTCTAAATCAATTCCAGAGCTGATTAAAACGGAGGGAGAGACATCTGTATGAAGTGATATATTTGTACCGGACTCGAGTTCTGTGGCTTCAATACATGCAAGCTCCAACTGCACAGTAGCCTGTGTCTCAGCTACCAAACAGTCAGCGGAAAGTACTTGTAATGATAAAAAAAGAACATACGTGTTACTCGGACCTGGAATGGATTAGTCTGTGAGCGATCCTGTTCCCAAGCCTCCACCTCATTCCTCCATTGTGAGGTATCCTCCACTTGCAGGCAGCTCTCAAGTTCAATAAGCTCCCGCTGATGCTCGGCTTTTTGCTCGATCGTGTGCGCTAGCTTTCGAGCAATCAGTCGTCCTGAGTAAGCCCATCAAATTACGAAGAACTAAGAACACAATCAACAATTACCAAGCTGGGTACAATGTTTCCAATTCCAGTCACCGAAGTGATCATCGAGTGTGTCACGCCGAGAGCCTGGGCCCATCTCCTTCATACTTGATGCGATTGGGTTGATGTTGGCCCACCCATGTTCTGGAGCCTCACCGTCAGTACGACCAACATATCGTGAGAGATTGAATGAGAAGTCGATTTGGCATTGCTCAATATGAGCAGGTAAATGGAACTTTGGGACAAGAAAGGTGATTGCCTTGCTGTCATAATCTAAATGAAAATCGGAAGGTAGTGTCAACATCCGCGACCATAAATGTTTGGACCATTGGCATGCAATGTCGTACGAAATATTGAGAACGACGACATCATGGTGGCTCATCGCTGAGAAAAAGAGATAGTCCATGTTTATATACCTGAAAAGTGTTGTTAGACAGTAGCCTGACGAGATGAATGATACGTAATTTTTGCCCTTTTGCAGGTCACCGACTGCATTCTGAAGTTTCATATTATGTCGGGCGCAATCCACTGTACCAACACCTATAGCAGCAAGGCCTCCGGCCTTCTTTGTATTGGCCATGTTCATGGCGTTGTGACTGGCACATGTGCTGCACTATAGGTATCCAAGTCAGTGGTCACAAAATTTGATAGAGATAATTTAAGAAACATACCTCCTGGTTTCGACCTTTGTGGTCATCTAGATATGTTTTGTATGCCTTCTCCTCTATGAAATATGACCATCCCTTACTTATTCTGGGATCGACGTTGTCACTCGACATGAACTTCCGCTTTAGACGGAAATGGGCGTCAATACCAACAAACAAGGCATAAAGCCATCTGCGTTCCGATGAGAAAAATAACAATAGAATTATGAGACTTACCACTTATCTGGCGGGGAATCTTTCCAGTCTTCAGGAAGGTTTTTTCCAGGCTGCGGACATGCAGGACAGAGCACTGCGCACTGTCCTGGCTCAGTAGTCTCCACACCATCTGGACAGTGACCACGGGCAAAATGTTTGAGTAATTTGAGGATTCGCCACTTGTGAACTACACATAAGAAGGTTGCATAATGGTCCTAAGGTTTCTGTTAGACCTTGCAATAAATGTGAATTTAACAAATTAAATACCTTTGGAGGATTAATGCTGACATTGTCCGATAAACATGCAAGGCCGTGATAGAACTCAAATGCAGATGCTTTTGACTCAAACGAGAGCTTGTGGTATTGCTCAAGGACATTAAATGTGGCTGCGGTTTTTGGTTCAGTTATGGTCGCCGGAAAAAGTCGTGCTCGTAGGAGCTGTTTAACATGAGTCTGCATCGTCCCGCAAGCACAGAAATCTAATGCTACTTCGTGTATCCCAGTAGTATCAATGATTATGAAATCATCGTTGAATGCTCAGTGAGGATTGCAGCAAGTGTCGTCCATACGATGGCCAAGCTGAATGCGCAGCCCTAATGTCTTTAACGAGATTTGTTCAAAGTAATGGCCATTCCAGCCCTACAAATGGTAAGGGGATGTCAGCTGATTTAACCGCGTGAGATGAGATCTCGTGCATTACCTGAATACAGTGTAACAGCAAATGTTGGTGCCTTTCTACAGTGCACGAAGGGCAGTGGAGCTCCGGTAAGAAGCAATCTGTGCATCGGATGGTTGGGGTGCTGTCTTTGCAGTGTCCGCATATGGAATCCTCGATATAGTCTCCGCGGCCTTCAAGGCGAATCATTTCATCCAAAAAAGTTGGACATTCTGGCATCCATGCTGCAAGGGGGTGATCCTAGGTACTTGATGAGAAAAATGTTCAAAGTATCAAGAAAATACTTACGCCAGCTGTCCGTTTCCTCTTGTAAGTCTTGGTCCCGACATTAAAATCACCGGGGATGGTCATATACTCGAGAAAATCGCCAGGTTCATATATTTGGAATTGGTTGCAAGCCAATGATGGATCTTCATTACGGAGAGGTATTGAGGGTATTTGGGCACCTGTCAGGGACTCTGTGCGCACTGATGGCTTGCCAGAATGGAAAGTGTAAATGGAGGCCGTATGGATGTGGGTCGAAGGTGTATGAGTGAGCTCCTCAGCTGTGTGACGCACCAGCTTCTGTTTTTTCTTTCCCATTATCCAAGCAGAGAGAAAAAGACGAGTGTATTCATCCTGACCAGCAAACTCAAGAACCATTGTATTGTAAGTAGCGCTAATTGACATTAATGGTGGATCGAAGAGATGCATTTGTTTACATCTGTTGAATCCAGAGGCTTCTGCCCACTTTGGACAAGTCACTTACCTTCAATGACATGTCACGCGCCCTTCTTGAGAATCATGCGCAGACCCATTATACCGCGGTGACCATAAAAACCGCCAGATGGTAAGTCTCACCTTACTAGACGATATCTGCTAATAATTTGAGCTCGATGTCTTCAAGTTCGGCCATTGGTATGTCTATTAATTATCATCTGAAACTCGTACTAACTTTCCATAGATGCTCTTGTGGCGGCGCTCGTGGGTCTTAATATGAGCCCTGTAACTGCCAATGCACTCGTTACGGTTATCCAAGTGATCACTCCCCTCCCTCAGCAGTTCACACAACTGAAGAGGGAGGCAATGCAGTTGACCTAGATGTGAATCAAGATCACAACAACGAAACTGCCGGTATCCCACCGGCCCCAACTCCAGTGCCTGTCGCTATCCCACCTGGCCCATCTACCTACCCCATCGCTGTCCCACCTACCCCATCTACTGGGAGTCCTTCTACCATCACTCCGGCGCCTGCCGCCACTGCCATTGTCAACCCTCCTCTCACTAATGCAAACTCGGTCGGGCTTCCCCCAAGATTCATGTCATACCAAGGGTTCCCATATGAGATTCCCCACGCATCTGCTGAAGGACCCTTCTACTGTGTGACCAAGGGCAAACATGTTGGCGTCTTAGCCACCTGGTAATCCTTTTTTTTTTGGCTCTATTCTATATTCTGACGACAAATAAAACAGGGAAGACACTTCTCCCCAAGTTATGGGGGTCCGTGGCGCTATCCAAAGCCGCTGCCCATCAGTTGAAGTAGGTATGGCGCAAATTCATTCAGCCATCGAACGTGGGAACTGTCAGTACTTGGGGGCATGAATATCTTGGTGTACACCTTATTGTAGTGATCCGCACTGCTATCATGTACTGAACTTTTATAGAAGTTTTCTCATTTTGTTGTCAGCACGTCTAAGGACCGACTTCTTTGAAGCGAGTGACTCCAGCATGATAAAGAGCAACTCTCAAATCACTGATTCTCGAATTTCACTCACTGTAGCCCATCATACGAGCTCCCCTTTGACGTCCTCTCTTACATTGTTTAACTCATTTTCCTGAGACAGATGCCGTCTGCCCTTGACCGCCGTCCTCTATGGAGAGCGCAGGATGATTTTCTGCAAAATTTCTTGGACGAATACTTTTCACTGCGTAGCAACCGTGGAAACGATCGTGAATTATCACTGTTTTTTGAACGACATCTTCATGCGGTTGTTCAGGCTTTGGCCACCTGAGAAATCCCTGTTTCCCGGGGTGCCTGTACGCTCGCTTTCAGCAGACCAAGCATCTGCAGTAGCTAGGTCTGTGCAGAGGACCAAGAAGGTAAAGAATATATCACACATCAATTCAATGCAAACAGCTGATTTATTTCACAGTGGATTGTTCAATATTTCCGCTGGGCTGAAAGGCCACGGATCAGATATTGATGTGTTGAATACTGTGTACTTGGGATATCGGTGAATAGCTTTTAGGTAGTTGTTACTTTATAGCATGTACCATCATCAGCCGCCGCAATATCATATGTGTGTTTTCTTGATCGAACTATGTCTGATTTAATCGATTATGTTATGGTTCATATCACATCAAGTCTAATTCACTGGTGGAGAGTAAAGGATGTGCGATAAGATGTCGGTAGTAGACTACTATCAATATATAATTCTCCTAAGAATCTATGCAGAACAGGAAAAAAAACACAACACATTAATACTATGGTGTGACACCCTCGTTCTGCATGAAACAGTGTATAGTTCATTGGTGGCTTCCCTGATCTCAACACTTTGTACAGAGAAATGTTGCCTATGTTCTTGAGTCTTGTACTTTACACAGTCAACGGGCCTTGGAACTCAAAAGTAGACACAGGTCATGTTTACGGTAATGTGTACAACGACTTCTCTTCCAACTGTCCAACATCCCTTCAACATTTATACATGGGACAACGAAGACTGCACCTGTCAGAAGAAGAATGCCGAGAGGCTGCTAAGAGATACCGAAAGGTATACTATGAGAAGTATCATGTTCATTTTGTTTTCTTTCAGCAAAGTGTTCATTCCGTTTTCACTCAGAAATAAGGCTGTTATATTGCAAAAGATGCAATCGAAATACAACACAATGAAGTCGGTACATCGATTAGAATTACTCATGTGCACTAACAAAGTCCAGAACTTCATCTAGTAAGGCAGCTCCACAAAGTTGCACGACGTTAAACTCGAACCACACGCCAGAAATTGCACTTAGCTTGTATATTGCTTTTTGTTCATCATATAATGTAAAGCTCACTCTTCCAACCTTTTTGTTCCCAGGTCTGACCCGGAAATGAAATTCTGCAAGCTAATCAATGGTTCCACTCATAGGTTCCTTGAGGGCTTGATTTTGCAGTTTATGGGCAGTAGTCAGTCGGAAGAGTCACGGCAACCCATTCAGGATGCACTCGACATTGCTCAGGAAGCTGAGGACACAATCAGAGCAAGTGGGCGTGATGTTACGGAATGTCGGCAAGTCATACTATCCCTCGAGGATGTTCTCTTGCGTGTGTTTGAGGATGAGGACATTATATCTGTACACAGTCGGGGACTTCTTCGGTACCAGCTAGCACCTGATTTCGTTATACATTGAAGCCTGTACTCATAGATCATTGTTCAAGCGTTCAAACGTTCAAACGTTCAAACATTAACGTTCATGTTCGAAATTGGCTCCAGATCAAAACATTGTTAAGGTTACATTAGTCATCTTGTACAACATAATATGCACCTATGGTGACGTCATTCGGTAATTTCCTTGTGGCTTGATGGAGCTATCAAGTGAAAATTTAAAATTTTGCCATCCTCGGCTAAACATAAGCGCTTAAGCATCATAAATAACGGAAGTGCGTGTCGACATTTCATTTTCGTCGCTATAAATATTTCTCACATGTGACATGACATAGATGGTTGCTAGTGAATGGACTTCAAAGGAGCAAAAGGAGTGGTTACATACATACCTCCCTGGCTACCTAAGATGTTCTACTAAAGCTAGCTATGCGAAGTTTTGGCCCCCAATCTACAAGCAATGGGAGCAGCGATGGCCAATATGTCAGGAGCTCTGGCCAGACCTTCCTGAAGATGAGACCCTGAATGCGGCACAATCCGACATGAAGGGGAAGGCAGTCAAAAAATGTCAGAAGGTAGGATGCCGTTAGTTATTACTTCATACAAACGAGGTATTAACTGAATGAAGCAATTGCAAATGTGGATGTCGTGGCACTCAGGTCGTTCTGCCTCTCGCAAAGGAAGAGAAGCCCAATCTTCCACTAAGGCAACTTGTCTACTTAGAGACCTCCTCCGACCTCAGGGTGCAAGAGCGCTGAGCGAGGCCGAAATGTATTCCCAGCTCTACTACAAAACCAGCATTCACCCAGCTGTAGAAGCTGTGATTAGCGAACGGGGGTCAACAACAAGAGGGGAAAGGCTAATGATTGTTCGAGACATGACACATCAATGCTGGGAGCAAGAAATGGATAAGACTATCATTGCTGATGTCAAAGCTAGGATGAAGGCAAAGAAAAAATTAAAGAGGTTGAATGAGGAGGACGGTGAAGATGATGAGGTACCGGAGGATGAAGACGAAGACGAAGACGAAGATGAATTGACCACTGTCGATATGCTTGAGTACGTTTCCCTGGCTGCCATTGCTATTACTTAGAGCCCGTTCAGCAACCGGTGTTTGAGCAAAGTTTGTGTTTATGTATGGGAATGCATTGGAGCGGCACAGAAGCCATTTGCAATGGAGTTTCAATAACTATTACCTCCCAATTATGACGACTCCTTGCAAGGTCCAAGGTCGAATCAGCCCTTATCGGCGAAGGCAGATCGTCTCAGCTGCAGCTTCTATTGTCCTTTGTACCCAGTTCCAACTCTTCTTGATGACTCAGAAGAAAAGCACGAAACCCAAAGCCCAGTGGAGTGAGGAGGAGGTTGATGTCCTCCTGACCTACCTTCAATCACAGGTGGCAAAGATTGCTGCGACAACTTTCAAAGATGAGACCTTCAATGAAGCAGCACAGAAGATCGCGGAACATCATGCTAAGAAGGGACTTCAGAATCAAGGTGCAGCAAAGGACATGGCACAGTGCAAGGGGAATTGGCGATCAGTGCAGTCTTTTGTATCATACTCCCTAGTCGTATCACTAACTGATTATTAATACCCCTCCAGCTGAAGGAAGTCTACACCGCCATTGACACATATCGCAGGAGTCGATCTGGATGTCACTGGGACAATATCAATGGTGCTAATATTCAGGGGGACTCGGAAGCGGAGGAACTCCAGTGGAACCAGTATATCAATGCTAGCAATTCAAACAAGGTATGTTTGTGTTAGTAATGTTTCCGTCTGCTACTCACCTTATTTTCAGGCAATGAAATCTTTCAAAAACAAAGGATGGAGATACTGGCCGAAGATGTTGGAGATTCTCCCAAATGGGAGTAGCACTCGGGGGGTAGCTGCCTACAACCCAGCTTCCTTGGCCACAGCTGCTGCTAATGCTGAGGCCAGTGGATCCTCATTGTTGGCGATACAGCCATCAGAGAGTCTTAGCACCTCTGGACTTGAAGCCGCTGTTGTGCCGCAAGTCGGATGGGACCAGATCGAGTCAGCTGCTGGAAGTTCCATGAATATGCCCCCTCCCCCCTCTTCTGTCGCACCCTCTACTACTAGTAAATGCACACATTCTGATATGGTCTCGTCCACCAGCGCCACTCAAAGTATGGCATTACCCATGGGTCCACCCAATGTCGACAAAAAGCCGAGGTTGTCAACGCACAGTAGCAGTAATGTCATGAGGAGTTGCAAAAGTTCCAAGGCTGCAAAGGATGCCGCCAGCACTGCCGTCTTCATGAACCTCCAAGGTTTCCTCAACCGCCTCACTGACAGCCTTCACATGTCAGCATCCAACACAGATGAAAATGAAACTCGGGTGTCGGAGGAAAGGGTGCAGGCAATGAACTTTATGCAGGAAGAGGATGGCATCTCAGATGATGAGCAGATCACGCTCATGAATGTATTCTCCAGGAGCCCGTCGATATGTAGCATCTATTTGGCTGCAAAGCCTGAGAAACAGGTCCGCTACTTAAAGTCTGTTCTTGCTCAGGCTGCCAGGGGGGAATTCGGTGTGTTTTAAATTGTCGTTTTTACTCTTGCATGTTACTTGTTTGTCTTCTTACTTGTCCATTTCTCACTTCTCGCATCACATTACATAGCCGTCACTATTCGATATGCAGTGCATCTTCGTTTGTAGCTCTATGTACATTACAAGTGTTATTCTAGAGATCTGCGTCATTGTCATCCTCGCTCCCATAATACTCATCGATGTCCTCGATGTCCTCAGGATCCTCATCAAGGTCTAATGAGTGAGCTACATCTACTAAATCGCACTCGTATAGTATGTTCTGATAATCATCCCACATCTCAGTTGCCATGCGATCGTGAAACACATTCACATCTACGTCATCACCGACAATTTCATTGTTGTCAGGAACAGCATCACCGGGTTGTCCCTGATGGGTAGGATTGTTGTTGAATATAGCCCTGTGAGGGAGAGGTGCTTCATGTGGGTCGTGAATGCGGATATAATTGTGGAGGGCGCATAACACTGCGGGAATGCGACCCTGAATTGTTATCTTGTACTCTGGAGATACTAAGAGAATGCGAAAGCGCCGCTTCACGACGCCAAAAATACGCTCGATAACGTTACGAGCAGATGCATGACAAAGGTTAAAGAGTTCTTCCTTATTAACAGGTCTAAAAATTGTATTATTAGAGCTACACTACATAGAGAATAAAAGCCTTACCTGACGCTAGCACGACCCCACTCAGCTAGATGGTACCAAACACCACGGTAAGGAACTATGGATGAGAGTGTGCGTTGAGATGGTCATGCAATTAGGAGGGACTACTAGGGGAGATGCAAAAGTTTACTGACAGGATATCCGACATTGAACGTCACTGTAGCAGGAGGGTCCATTGCATTTCAAACGCAAGAAAAAGACGATTAGAGTGTCGGAGTCTTGGATGGCAGAGAGTGTGTGAGGGTAATAGTAGCCTGGCCACCGCGACTGTGCTATATCTGTGCTACTAAGTCAGTAACTTAAAGCTACCACGTAAGGGTAACACTCACATATTTTTGGGTCAGATGAGACTGGGTTGGTCTATGATACTCGCAATGCTTTATCTCACCCGTTCTGTAGACTATTTAATTCATGCCATCTGAAAAGTGGCGGGCACAGCGGAAGAGTTGGGTGCACTGTAATTACCACCAAAATAATGAGTGACGCCCTGATGTAAGGCAGCCCGAACAAACTTACTTGGCAAAGGTTAACATTGACATTCCAAGAACACATTGTAAAGGGATTCAACGGGGATTCATTGAAGGCACCTGTAGTATTAGTATTTGAGTATCTAAAGCCCGGTATAGTACATCATGCATGATACCATGCATGACCAACTCAAGAATAGCGAATTGAATCTACGTACCATGTATGGTACGCTAGGTGAGTCATACACGGACGGAAAGCAGTAAGTGGCAGAAAGTAATCATGCATGAATTCACATACCATGTATGATACGCAGTCATGCATGACAGCGGTGGAAAAATCATGCATGAATTCACGTACCATGTATGATACGCGGTCATGCATGACAACGGTAAGTGCACGCGGTGCTTCACATCTGCACTGCACGCCATGCATGGTAGCGTGCATGTTCTATCTGTGATCCTACTAAGGACTCGCTACAGTAAAAACATGCATGGCTACAGTACTACAATCCTAGTCATATCATGCATGAATAGGACAGTATAGCCTGGGCTTCAAGGTACATATGTATGTGCCTTTAGTCCTTACAAAACCAGTCTTGTATTCATTTCACAGTACAAACTAAGTACGGGGAACTTATGTACCCTTACCCTTATGTACCTTCCTTGGACGTGACCTTGGTTTGGGCTTTTTGGTATGTTTCTCTTTCTTAATGACTTCGGGCTCACTTCCTTCACTAAAGTTCGGCCCACACTGTTGGGCGTTAGCACAATCCACCACAAAACATGCCAATCACGCATCTCCAGTTCTCCTTCAAATTCTGGTGCATATGGATCTCAGTCACCATGATTCCAGTACTCGGGGAGGCCCTCATATGGGTTCCATCGGTCTTGGTGTGCGCCTGCGTCTTTTCCCCATTGTTCATTCCCTGCGGCACCTGCGGCCAATGACAGCTCGAACATTTGCTGTTCCAATATACCGAAACATTCCAGGTCGACGTCTATGTCCATCGAAGACAGATCATAGCTGACTTGGAGGTTGAGCCAGGCAGCCTCAAGTATCACATTTGCTTCCTCTTCAGCAGTAGGAACTGAGTCCATGTCAAGTGCCGCTGATCGACGTTCAGTCAATATATTTTTGGCCAACTCCTGGAGCTGATTTTTCTTGCATTTTGCAACTACAATAGTGCACGCATGTGCATAGGTAGCACAGTTTAACCAATTGATAATTTGCTTTGATGCACCAGGCTGCACCCTACCCAACAAGTGTCTTATAAATTCAGCCTCTCAAAGGAATAACCAAGAGGCGCAGAGTTGATGTGTTCAACAAGTAACACTGCTAAGTCGATTGACTTGCACATGAAAACAGTAGTTGTCGAAATTGAGTGATGATTGTAGGTTTTGATGTGGTGCGGCAGTGATGCGTACTGGTGCGGCAAGTTGCGGCAGTGATGCAGCAAAATACCTGAGCCCAAGTATACGCAGTTGGAGCCATCGGCTCCTCGAAGCTTAGATGTTAGTGTAGCATGACATTAACATTGAAAACAACTCCTGCGACAGCTTCAGCAATAGAAGTCGCATCTGATTCAGACCCCCCCCCCCCCCCCCCCCCCCCGTGATCCACTCTCTGGAAACCACTGGTATCGCTCCTGCTTCTTCTCCCAATTTGAATCACTCTCTGAAGTTAACACGAATAACAATGTTCTGCAATCTAATTTCCTCCACGGGGAGTGTTGCTCAGCTCCTGAAGACCCTCGAAGAAATTAAAAATTCAATCTGAAGTAAGTTACTCTATCATCAACCAGACCCTTGAGGAAAACAATGTACTAAGGCTGTACTATTAGGTTGCTTCCCTCCATATCTCTGGCTATGCCATGAGTGAGTGCTGGTGAGCATGGTATGTTATTTTTGGCACTGTCGGGTATTCTCAGCCCTGACTCGAGCATGCTAGTAGCTCTCATCTGTGACACTTGACCTATTCATTCAAATCCTCAACTACAGTCATCTCCCTACCCCCGCCCACCCCAATATCGTAATATTACCACTTGTTATACATACATTCACTCCATGTGTCATCTGCGTCATTGTCCATACTATGTGTCATCATTTCTGATTGCGCCCGTTTCCCCGTTGGTACCGCACACCAACTCCTAAGCTCGCTTATGCTGGCGCCTAACAAGCGTATCCCGAAGCCAGTACTTCCGACGTAAACTGACGGGACGCGTTTCTTGGCACCCTCGGCCGACGTTCCTATCGCAAACGACTTACGTCATCCAGCGCTTTGCAGCCGCTCGGTGCTGGCACTGCTGGGTGCTTTCAAGCTTCAACGACGTTTCAACACCTAAATCAGGCTCAACACTGTTACAGGGCCCTTCTTGAAGCTTCTGAAGATGCGATGGAGTGTAAGAACTGTGAGATGAGGCAATGTCAGTACCATTGCGCAAACTGTCTCAAAAACCAGTACGCAAAACGCCCGTCATGACCCGCAGCCCACGCTGACCTTGCCTGACATACAGTCTACATGATTTCCGCCTTCAAACTCACCATTTTCCCTCGGACAAGGATGAGTATATTTCTCGTGCGTCTCGAGCATGTAAATCTATCGAATCTGGTCGTCTCCTTCGCGCAAAGATTGCAAGTGAGAAGAGACTGCAAGAGCAGTACGCGTCTTGCCCTTGCTCATATGTACTGTTCTAATCTGTCTAGAGCGCGACCGCCTCCGTACCCTACGGGAGACCCTTTCCCAGCGCAGGCGCACGCCTCCATTGCTCGAGCACGTTCGGGCCTTGTACAAGAGCTCGCGGAGGTCTTTCACGTTGTCGCATCCGGCGGACGGCAAGGCGCAAGGGGAGAGTGGACTATTGGTGGACTAGTTCTTCCAGTACCGGGAGATGTTAGACGTACGTTATAATTGCTTACTATGCCAAGAATTTGACTACGTAGGACGTATCATAGGAGATCACATCAACGCCGCGATAACTTATACCGTCCACTTTCTGGGACTTCTTACTTTCTACCTAGGCATCAAACTCCCTTTTGAAGTTTCGTGGTCTTGCAGGAGACTCGGTGTTGGTATGCCTTGGATCAGAGCAGGACGAGGGAGTGAATCCTGGGCAAAGTGCGTTAACTTCCATCGCTTATCGTATTTCTGACCGACCTTTTTCACTCACCATTCTCTCCTCTCACGCATAGATGGACAGCTAAACACCCTTTGCACCTCACCTCAAATTCTCCCTCTACATCGTCTTCTCCATCCTCCTCGCCGTCCCGTACTCCGCTCACCTCGTTGGCCGGCTCTGAAGCTCCAGAACAAGGGCCAGCACACAGCCAAAACCAATCGTTCATGATGGGCCTTGCGATGCTTTTCTACAACGTCGCTCATACCCAAGGTGTCGATATTCCGTTGTCTCAGGCAGGCGATGCATTGAGTAATTTATGGGCTGTGCGTTGTAGCGGAGAACTTGGGCGGTGAGTTACTTAAGAAGAGGAGCCTATAACGGCCACCTAGACCCCCATCGAAGCACAGGAGGACGATGCTGAAGCAGAGACGTCTGCAGAAAAGGCCTTGAAAGCTTGTCAAGGGTGAGCGCTGGGTTCGGGTTAGTCGATTCCCTATTTTATTCATTATCGGCATCTTATGATTGTTATTAGCAATGGGATCAAGCATATGGCGATGGCGCTGGCTGCTAGGTCCATGCATCATCGCAGCTAACACCCGTCAATATTGGGCATTTCTCCCTCAAGGCCTCAAGTCCCTAGCGTCTGTCTAGAATCCGCGGATAAACCTGGTGTCATGAACGGTGATGTGGGCTTATTGTCGTTGCTTCGCTACTTTGGTGCCCAGCTCATGTTTTCAAGATCATTCTTATTTTTGCCTTCGCATCCCTTTCCAACTTTTCCCAGCAGCGCCGTCTTGTCAAATACGGGGAATCTTCACTTCGTGGGTAAGCCCGTGCTTGGACCGTCAATTTCACCGCGATCAGCTCTACTTCGTGCAGCCAACGAACCGGACCAAACTGTACACAAATGGCCTAGCTCACTAGAATAGCCAAAACACTGGCAAACCGGTAAACGCCAAGTCGGAGCGGGCCGTAGTCGAACTGCGGTTGTACTAGCCCCAACAATCCCCTCCGCGTGCTGTACAAGCTCAGCCAACGCCTGAGTGTCCACTGACTTGGCCTGTACTCATCCAGTCCTCGTTTCTCGAAGCCAACAAGACAAAGGATGAAAGGTTACAGTAATAACTTGCCCTGCGGTCGCCTACGTAATATTGGCAACACTTTACCGCTCTGCGTCCATCGTGACGGCTGAACATCTTTTCACGGACAGTTTTGGTGCTTGCTCACCTAATTTACTTTACTTCTGAAAACGTTGCTTCCGCACCTCTGATCGGCCTCAGTACTTGTGCAGTGTGCACATGACTTGGCCGGGCCATAACTGGTCTCGCCAACTTCCCTCTAGCGATAACATACCGTCGTCTTAAACTTTCTTACATTCCTCAGTTCGGAGATAGGCTGGGTGAATGAATAATTTCATCACGACTTTTACGAATGGTGCTTGTATATAAGGCTGCTGCTCTGCCGTATGGAGGTGTATTTAAGACCTTATTTCACTCGCTTTGCTCTTCATCCTCGGTATCAAAACTAGGATTCTTCGATCCTACCACCTTCGTATCACTGGGACGCAACGCACCCATAGTGCCGGCCCACTATGTCTCGTGGTATGTCTTCCAGGGGAATAGATTTTGATCCCTCTGACTCGGATTCAATGCACTGGAATAGTTCATGCATCTCGTTCTTTCCATGATGCGGCCTCAAGTATTTCAGGTATACCTAACCCCTACCCTCGAGGTGAAGCGTATGGAAATTCGAGACGAAATCAGACTATCATTAGTCTCTTAAATGTCCTTAGCGAACTCACCAATGACTCTTCTCTAGACAATGGTCAGTTACCTCCGCTGACCATCATACACTGCTAATTATACACTTTTTAGATGCCAACTTTCCTCCCGCCTTCGAAGATGACGATCGTGAGTATTGGTCAGTGCAGCACGCGATGTTGGCCTCATACTCCTGTTCAGCGACAATAGATGAGAAGCTGCAAATAGCAGGATCGGAATCATTCAACAAGTTTGAGAGGTGAATGCGAATCTTTGGTCGAACGCACCGTCGATCCCTTTTTTTACCGTGTTGTCTAGTACCGGGCTTCATGTCTTCAGGAGTACAAAGGTAGCGTGCCTCTGGCTGATCTACATTCAAGAATCGTGCAGACTAGTTTTCAGGTCAATTTCGGTATCCAGCAGTGCAGCGCTATATCCATGATTTAACATCGGAGATTAAGGAACACGTTGACAACATCACAGTCAATCTGTCCATGTTTATTGAAATCAGTATACAGTCAGTCTCTCCTTGGCAAATTCATATTTACCATCTCTTCCAGGTGTTCCGACGATTCGATTCGCCCAGCGTCATGCAGCATCAAACTTGCTCAACCTGTCGACAGTCGCAACACAGTTCTCATACCGGTTGATACGGCGTGCTGGAGACTTCTGTCAATGCGTTCTGGTTCTCTTCATTGGTTTTCACTGGTATAGCAGCCGCAGTTGATATTCAGTCTTCTCACCCGCACATGCGATTTGTCGCTCGCTCGGTAGCGAACCTCCTGCTCATCATTATTCTGGTCCTGCTATCTGTTTTCTATATCCGACACCATGTTTATCGCACCATATCCTTTAAATTGTCAATTGATGCACTTGGTTTTAATGTTTGTGCAAATTCAGTCGTAACCTCCTCGTGGCTTCTGGTTGACGCGGTACAGGGGATATTTGATTTCGTTAGTTGTTGCCAACTAGGCAACTACAAGCGCCCAGGACGAGCAACACTAGGCAATTTCCGACATCCTCACTCGTTCCTCATGATCAGCCACAGGTAGGGGACTAGCGCAAGTACTGAAGTTGAAATGAAGTGCTTTTGGGATTTCTATGTGATATCTGGAGAGTTGCTTCTGTTTGGCTGTTCTAGATTGGTCTTCGCACGTTTATGCATGTCTATCAAGTCTCATCTAACTTGATTTCCACACCATAGATCGGAATAGCGCCAATTGGGGTCTTCCTCCCAAAGGCGTGCAAAGGCGGTGCATTCTCTTTTGGGTTCTCTTGGTTGCTGATGCCTGGAATGTAAGTCCACCTTCTCTTCGTTTCAATGGTTTCATTAACATACTCAAACGTAGGGCTTAAACACCGGACGCCCGCCTCTTTTCTCCTCACCTTACGTGGACTGCTGTTAACCAGAGGACCCCACCGGAAATGTGAGTCTGCTAGTGTGTTCCCTCGTCTTAACTAATAGGTCTTTCGGTATAGTTGTGTTATGGGGCAAGTATGCGGCTGAGTGCGTCGCAGAGGTAGCCACGCGGACGTCAACGGCTGCAGCATCGACCTATGCGGTAATCATGGAAATCGATCACAAAGTTTGCGAGTTTCCTATCCCAGACGTTGCCGGCATCCGGTACGTACCTCGCCCCCAGCAATTGCTAAGGATCCGGCATCCCCTTCACAGTCGATGGGCTGCCTTTTGATGTCTCACTCAAGGGAAACCTGTCAGCAAACCACCGTTATACCTTCACTAGCTATCGTGGCTGGTTTGTAGCTCAGTACTGCTTTACATTCACCGCAGTTTCTTTGCTGCATGTGCACCATCTTTCCTGGCTGCTTACCGCGCGTCGCAAACGATACTGCGAACCATCCAACTAGTGTTCTAAGAATATTCTGGTCTCTGCGCTCGCGTTTGGACTGTCTGGACTTACGCATTTTTTTGGTCTCAACGTTGATACCAGCTGATAGCCGGACAGTTCGTATTTGGGACAATTGTCACTCGAGGCCCGCACTCTCCACTGGCGTCTAATGCAATGAAGTGGTGGATGATGCCGCACCCTGTTTGCATTAGTCGATTTCTCTAGTCCGTGTTTCAGGAACAATGAGTGTGGCGGTGCTACTGTATAGTTTTCCGGAAAATGGCGGGTGGCTGCTGGCCAAGGAGTTAGTGGGAAATTGGGAAAATTGGTCATGGCAAGGGGTAAAACGGTCCCCCCTTGCCATGACGCAGCTGCCCCCGAGGTTGCAATCATTCAGCATGAATCATGTTGGTCAAACTTCGTGCCCCTGTCTTAACCATAACTCAATCTTGCATTCAGATGTCATGCAAGTCGCGAACCACTACTTCGAGAACGGTATTGCCCACTTTCGTCGAGCGTTTTACGCGGTTTTACGGTCACGTGGTGCGCTCACGTGACCTTTGGGTTCCGCCGGATTCCTCTTCGCAGAGACCTTTCTCGTCGGTGTCTTCGTACGCTGCCATCGCTCGCTTTCGCCGGTGTGTTTCATTCCGTTCTGCGTCGCTTTGCAATCAAATCGAATTCGAGTCCCACCCAGCATGTGAATCTACGAACATCTGCGTCGCTTTGCAATCAAATCGAATTCGAGTCCCACCCAGCGTGTGATCTACGACAGCAAACAAGCAAACAAATCTACGAGGAAGGACAGCAATGGAGATGACTCGAAAAAAAGAGACTAGTGTGTGGAATGTCCGTTGTCCGTGAGTCTTGATGATTGTGCTAAAAATGCATGTGCATGTGTGTGGGATGGGGCGACGATTACTACTAGGAAGACTGAGTTAATGTGGTGCGTTTTGAGGGCATGATGCAGTGTGATTCTCAGCGCGAGGCGGATGCTCTGACTTCTGGCCGGCCATTCTTACTCGCTCGTCCAGTGATTTCCCCGCGTCCCTCACGTTTACGCTGGATTGCGTCGAAAAGTGGCTTGGCACCACGTGGCCAGCATCGAGGAATATTAACCATTGCCAAAGCACAGCACTACAGCCACAATGCTCCAGCTGACATTCTTCAAAGACAGTACTAGAGAACAGCCTAGCAGCCGTTCTACAACAGCTTCAGGCACATCCGCCACTCATAACGACATACATGAGGGTGACATTGCCCATTTTGCCCAGGTTGGCTTCGATGCCTTGGTTCAATCGCTCGCAGTCCAGCAAGGATTTCAAGCGGATGTTGTCAGGACCGTTTGCAAGTACCTCACAAGTTATGAGAAAACAGTGGAGGTCATAGAGGCAATGAGGGAGGCAGCCGAGGAGCATGCTGTTGCCGAGATCTTAAGCAGGACAGAGGAGGACGATGTCGAGGATGACAGTGTCAAAGAAGACAGTGTCAAAGAAGATAGCGTCAAAGAGGAGGAGGAATAGTCATATTGCCAAGGAACTATACTAAAGACTCGTCCCTTTTGTTTAACGCTGAGAGTCCATCACCCAGCTTCCGCATTCGCATGCATCCTGTGTTATTGATCATTGTCGAAACTGATAAGCATGAACTCTGTAATCACGAACCTTGCATCAGGCGGTCTTTCGTGACCTTCGGACCAAGCGTAACAGCAGCTCAGAAGCCAGAAGGAAGTTTGACATCTGTTCCTCTGGTATGCGTGTCGTCCAGATATATCACACACTGGCCAAGCTGCTGGGTTGATGCATTCGAGGGAGTAGTAACGTTTACTTGAGTCAGCTGCGACGAATTTACTCGTGAGTACAGCGTAATTGAAGACATAAAGAGCACACACGATCTGAACCAGAGCCAACTGTCTTAGTAGCCCTGCTTGTTTGAACGATATTGTCTATTTTGTAGAGGTACCACTAGGGACGGAACTTCGCGGTTGACCTGCGATGAAAACTTTGCGAGATCCCACTTAGGTATCTTAGTGACGATGTAACTGAGAGAAGGCTCGAAGCAACCCACCTCGACGACCTTCCACCCTCCTGTAACCTCGTCCGCCAACACCTCACGAACGCGCATTATGACTGCGGCATATACACACTATTCCACTCGGTTTTCAGCGCTGACAACGATTTCACGCGTGGCTGCATTGCGGAAGAGGAGAACCTCTTGTGTCGAGAACGTCACAACAAAGACAGGGATAGAGTCGAGAATCTTTCCATCGGAGACCTGGAAATATTCAGTATTTCATGTCTGCATGGACGGGAAATAGTAATACTTACATCTACCGACCGGATATCAAGTACTTTGCTATCACTCACGAGGCCCTGGCGGAGATATTGTTCCATGGTCGCCCAAAGAACATTGTAGGTCTAAAAAGGGAGGTTGTTTAACCTCCAAAATACGATTCCGATCGCATACACTCACCGCTTCACTGCACCACCTAACAAGCGACTCCCTATCTGCACTCAAGTATGCATCTACGACTTCAGGAGTAATGTATTTTCTCAGCTCCTTCTCGAACGCTTCCCTCAAAAAGTTCGGATCCAATGCACAGATCATCCGTGTCGCCTGTGCTGTTTCTTTCTCCTCGAACCAAGACCCAGTCGTACTGGTCACAGCGCGAAGCGGTGTAACGAGGGGAGACTCCGACTCTTCGTACGCAGCATGTAGAGTGCAGAGGTACCAGGAGCATTCTTGCCGTAATAATGGTGATGGAGGCGTGGAGGCGAACAGCCTCAAGTGTCCTGAAGATCTATGGAAACGTTGACGGATGGAAGCAACATAAAATGCACAATACACGCACCTATGGAGCTGAGAGAAAGTCACCCACAATCCCTCCAAAGTCCACCTCGACGGTGCCCAACACTATCAACATCCAGTAAAATGTTGAAGCCCATTGCAAGCACCACGCCCCTGCGAAAGTTCGAAGACCACGAAGAACGCGTAAGGGCAGTTGCAGTGTTCCCAGATAAACAACGGATGGTTAATATTGTTCAGCTGACAAAAGAAACGAGTACGAAAACTCACCTATCGAGATGTTTGGTGATCCTCTTCAAAAGGTCAAAGTTGTTTGAGGAAGCCCATGCGCAGCGCTCCAGGTACGCGCAAGCCGCGAGTTAAGATTCTCAAGCTCTGCAAGAACGTGAGCATTGAAAAAAGACGAGGGGCATCGATGAAGTGTGACACCTTTTGGCCGGGGGGTATGCATGTGTAGCAGTTGTTCTCCGGGCACAGAAGGAACACTGGGACTCATATATGAGCAGGTGATGAGGTTGGCTGGAAGTGTCTACGAAAAGAGAACAGAACTCGAAAGCGACTGTGCTGTAACTAGACGGGAACGCATGCATGCGATATATGAGATGAGATAACCGTGACATAACATTGTCCAAGATTGTCGCACAGTTGAAAAGCGGTCATACAGAACGTAGAGCAGAGAGCAAAGAATGTGACCTGATAGCATCGAGGAAAGCGGTGGCACGCATAGCACATCGAGGAAAGCAGTGATTGGCATCGCGACATCGAGAAAAGCCACGCCGACATGGCGTGAAATCCATGGAATGCGAATAAAAATTAGCGCTCCTCCGCAGTTTTATGGCTTTCGCCTCTCGCTGTTTCGCCGCTCCCGCTCCCACAGCTACCATTGAACGCTCCCGAGCCCGGGTAGTACATTCTACCCGGTGGTCGTGCCCCATCTGTTTATGTTTGTCGAAGCGTGTTTGAACGGTCAGGCCCAGGTACGGCCTGAGATCGCAGCGGCGGTGTGCCTTTGGCGTTAGACGCAGGCACAACAGGCCCACCACGACTAGATGAAGCAGCAAATGGCGAATAAGGCGTTTGTGATTGAGATTGCGACTGGCCCTGGTCGAGACGCGGGGTTTCTAACCGTGCGACGGAGGCTGACATTCGGCGGTCACGGTCTGTATCAGGAGAAGGAGATGCAGCGCGGTCCTTGTTGGTGCCCCAGCTAGGCGGCGACACCCGTCTGCGTTGCTCAGCGCTAGTGGTTGGGAATCTGTACGAGGAAGACGGTTCCGAACCCGAACTCCGCCCAGGCTTCTCGTAGTCAGCGGTGCGGTTCATCCTATTACTAAGTTAGACTATCAGCCACTTATGAGAAGAATGGCGCTGAAGGAGCAGACCTTGACATCTTCGCGTTGCTTATGAGCTGCTACAGCCTGGGAGTGTTCCAAAGCAGTGTACGGATCTCGCGGAGAGTTATGCAAGATGCACTGAAGGTGGTGGAGGTGTAGGAGCTGTTGGATGTCGCGGGTCTTAGATAGCGCTAGTGCGGGACAAAGAGCAACGCGATTGTGACAAACGGTCACACTGCCTCGTTAGGGCAGCCCCTGGTCTGAGAGTGAGGCACGTTGCAACATTTAATGAAAGGGTAAGAACTACACACCTTAGAGCTAGGAACATTCAGAGTAGCAGAAACCGTAGTGAGAATGTAAGGCTACAGTTAAAGCAAAACTTTGAGGGAAGGGAACCAGAAATGCAATTTTTCGCCGCGCTGCGCGCCGCATTTTACAAGAAAAGAACGGAAAAGTCGGGGTAAAGTGCCCGCCGCACTTTATTTTACCGTAAAATCTTGGGATTTTACGGGTGGCTGAGAGCTCCAGCGGCGGAATTTTACATGGATAGGGCGGGCGGGCACACGAGCTCATTTTCGCCATACAATTAAGCAAATTTAAACATGTATATTGCATGGGTGCACGTATATACAGCTGTACATTATGGAAACAGAAAAGAACATAAACCATGCCGTCTTTCTGCGTGGGCGCACGCGAAATTTCGACGGAATCGCGTCGCAACAACCGTGACAGCACTCGGTTGATGGACGCGACACGACGACACGAGGGGCCCGGCGAGCTCCGTCGGAGAGTGGTTTCTGTGCTTACGAGTGGTCCTCAAGTGCAGGTACAGGTGCGGCACATCCTGTAATGCGAAGACGACGGAATGGGAGCTGCAGATCCACGCGTTAGTACTGGTAATACGGTAAGCTGGTAAGACGCGTCGGGTTGCTGATGTGTCAGCGAGGTCACGTGCTTTGGCGTTTTACACGCCTGTGGCAATAAAACCAACTTGTTTAAACCAATTAAAACTCGATTTAATGATTGGTGCAAGGTATTGTAAGTGCCTTAAAATATTATCTTACATCATTAGCATGCATTAAAAGGGTGTCGTGTGAAAAGTGTCCTTAAAATGGCTTAAATGGACTTCGGAGGCTCGCTGGAAATTTCCGACAATTATGGTCCGGTTCTGGGTTCAATGTGATGTTGAGTTGAGGTCCGATGTTTGCAGCTATGGTTCACCACAGCATCCATCCTAGAGTATCAATCACAATCAGACAGATATGTAAATGGGCCCGCCCGAAAAGATATGATTGCCAACGTGTTGAAAGGTTGAATGAGGGGCATGTAAGTATCGTGCAGCACCATGTTCAACTTCCTTGTGACCAGTACTTTTACTAACGGCATGATACAGCTCTAGTTGAAAGCCATTCCGATCGTCGCCAATTAAGCACGTGCAAATACGGATCAGTTGCAACCCTCTGTGAGCACTCGTCATACTCGTTGAGCTCGATTTCTGATGTCGCGTGCCCATATTTTATTAAAAGAAATAGCCATCGCAGTAGTAGGTTTATCCGGTTGTGGCAAGTCGACATTCATCTCAGAGGATGCTAAAGCGCACGAGGCATCGGGCATTGAAGCACTATTTGCGTCAAGCGGAACTTTTCCTCCCACTCCTTTCCGTTGTAAGTTCATATTCAATACGATATTCATCTTGATTTATTGACTGCAATCTCTTAAGACACGCGTCACTTTGACCGAGTGATACCACGCGATTTCCCAATGGTGATATACGAGTTAGACATTGCAAAGGTTTTACACGAAAGCCTTCCACCTGTCAGTGGAGTTGTCGTGTGTTATGATGCTGCCAACAAGGCTTCGTTTTCTCCTGTGGAAGAGCTCCTCCGTACGCTGCATTTCTCGTTTTCACAGTTTTTATCAATCATCTTTTGAAAGGGCGGATACGACCGTTGAAGCTTTCGACCATAGCAGTAGCCTTGAAGACAGACTTGGATGTCGTCGTCGATCCGCAGGAGTCTTCGAACCTGTTGAAAAACTATGATGTTGGTTTGGTGCAGGTTGATCACTTGGGGAACACAGGGAGGGCTAGGATAAAGAAAGTGTTCAATTGGTTGACGGTATCTATCTTGCCAGGTCCTCGTGAGTCTACGGAGTGGTATCTGAATGTGGTGTTAAACCCTATCGTTTACATTTCAGATGCTGATCTACGAAATCCCGCATCACCAGATGCTCGCCATTCACCGATTACTTGGGAAGCCCGAGCATCAGCATCAGCATCATCAGCCACACCTACCATCTCGCGCGCCCGGTCAACTCCAGATTTCCTTTCGACACACGAGGTGTCGCAATCACGAGAGTCGTCTGAACGAAAGTTATCGAGTGCTCGCAGTGTCACGAGCTTTGCAGGGTCATCGAGCGAAAGCTCCTCGTCGTTCAGCTCCTTTATTTCTGGGAGAGGTGCTTCCTTGAATGTTACTGAGAACGGTCATAACGATCACCCTGTGAGCAAGGAGAAGGAACCGTGGGTCATCTGCAATCATTCGAACTAGTGCTGCTAACTTCTTGATTTACTTAGTCGCTCAGGACAATATGCAACCCTGGAGGAGTTACTTGACAAATTACTATTCCTTGCTGTTAGCGGTGATGGTAAGCTTCACTCTTTCGACTTGTTGGCACTACAGGATTCACAGCATTGACTGTAGATCCAACATTTATCTCGCATTTCCTTCTTACATATCGAAGATTTGCAAGTCCTCGCAGTATTTTGCTGGCTATGCAGAAGCGAATGCGACAACTCGACAATTCGACTGGCGATCCAATGTTTGCAAACTACGCACAGATGAGGTATCACAATTTTGCGAGTTGCAAAGTTATCGTCCTAACATGCCGGTTGATTTTGAGGATATGCCACCTACTTGAAACCTGGATCCAGGCGTATCCACAGGACTTCGCCGTTCCGGGGGCCCCTGGCGCCTTACACGCGCTGGTCAGGTCGATCGTTGGGAAGACATACCTCCTACATCACGGTTCCGATTTCCTCCCTTTCCTTTCACATCTTCCTAATATCATAGACACGGATGCGGCCTGGGCTCTAAAATCCGAGATTCCTGTGGACGAGTGCGAGGACCCATACAGCATATCAGATGGAGAGAAGGAAACATTGGTTGTTGAAACCAAATCACCCTCTACGAGCCGTTCGTTGGTGGCTCGCTCGAACGACAACCTCCCTAGTGCAGCGAGCGTCAGGGAACGCAAGTCAAGCTTGCCGCTTAGCGCGAAGATATTTATACCAGTGAATTCCAGTCACAGCCAAGGAGATGCTCAAGATATGTCTCCGAAGGACCTCCTGAACAAGCTAAGGAGTAATGCCCAGACTCTGGCTAATTTTGATTGCTCTGCGATTGCGGAGGAGATCACACGAGTGGAAGCGAAGTTATTCATGGATATCGAGGTTAGCATTAGCTACTATACCGCGATTGCCATGATCATGATGACCCTTTTGCAGCCACGGCACTGGTTGCAATATATCCTCGTGCCCGGACGCAAAGACCCCGAGTTGGACTCAATATCTCGATTTAATGTTATCTCCAATTACCTTGCTGATTGGTAAGTCACCGTGGGTGGGTGGGGCCAATGATAAAGATGGTCAATGGTTTCTCCAGGGTGGTTTCCCTCATACTATGCCACGACAAACCGAGGAGCCGCGCAAGGCAGATAGAGCGATTCGTGGATATCGCGCACGAGCTCCGCGCATTAAACAATTACTCAGCCCTGCGTGCTTTTGTCGCTGGAATCAACAACTCCACCTTCCAGGGCGATGAAACCATGGAGATTTTCAAAAACAAGACTCCGGATCACTACAAGAATCTCTTGTCTTGGGATGTTCTTCTTCAACATCGCGGGGCTCATCAGGCTTATCGTATGGCACTCAAAAACACCAAAGGCGCTTGTATACCAGCGCTGTAAGTGTGGTGACTTTCATGACAATAGCTTGATCCTTACCTCTTATTAGGGAGGTCCATATGTCTGACCTTATCCGTGCCCATGAAGGAAACCCCAACGTTAACCTGGATGGTCCTTCAAAAATACATTGGGGCAAATTTAATATGTTTGGTCGGCTTATTCAAACCACCACCCACTGCCAGATACAGTGCCAAACAAATCCGGATTACTGCTTGCCGTCACGAAATCGAATACTGAAGGTCATATTTAACGAATATGTCATGTCGGAAGAAGTGCGTCTTGATTCGAAACCTCTTACCTTCCCTCAATAAACTTTACGCAGATGCAAACATCTCGAATGGCGCCTCTCCCAGACTCAGATTTGGTAGAAGAACCCTTCCGCTCCACGCTGCCCCGAAGAATGTCACACGAGCATTCAACTTCCCCTCAGAAAGGCGCAACAATTCTTCGCAGAATACTGCAATGGTGAAGACAGCCCCCAGCATGTATTAGGATTTTCCTTTCTGTATCTGCCATTTATTTCTATTCATCTGTCGCTCTGATCCCATTTGTTTGATACCTCATCCTGTACGTATCATATTTGTTATTCGGCAAATGTACCCTTCATGTTCAAGTTACGTCGCTACTTCGCACTCATCCCATAGGCACATTAGTGAATCTTAGGCATCCATCCAACCAGTTGAAGAATGCGTTGCGCCTATGGCCAATATGTGTACTGCCCTATAGTATATGCGGTGAGCCTCGAGTCAATGGTTCAAACGTTCCGAACGCCCAGGTTGGTACTGGCAGCGGTCAGACACTCCTCGGCAAACACCGAACACGATTCACTCACGATCTCGTTCCTTCAACAACAACGAATCAGTTCAGCCGATATCAGCTCCCTCGTCGCTCAAGCCGTGTCGCATGGCCAGTCATCCCAAGGTACGTTGATGTGTTTCCATTAGTGGCACAAGTTTTCTCCCTGTCGTTGATCACAGTACTTATAGATGGAAACCATCTCCCTTTTGTCGATATCGACCCCCTTAAGTGTCATCAGCACCCTCGCTCACCATCCATACCACCTCAAGGACCCGCTCCCTCATTTGCGCAATCGAACCCCACTCCCTCTCCTGATCTATCTTTTTGCTAGGAGCCACACGCTTTGTACGTGGCGATTTCCTCGATATACACATGTGTCCGCTCTTTTTAGTATCGAGGCTCACCGGTACGCCACCTACGTGCCAACAATCTACCACTATTCCCATCACCTTTAAACTTCCTTACAAGATTGACCTGCTAGCCTGTTCAGGCAGATCATGCAGCGCTACCTGTAGTGGATATTCCTCTCCCCGGGGATCAGTCAAGTTCTCTCGGTTGATTTGTGTCACTCTGATATCTCTCAGCGTAATTCTGTGGTGGGCGCATCCAGCAATAATCGCAGCTCCCTGAATACTTCAATCATCCTCCACCAAGTAAGCACACGCATGCAACTGGTTAAAGTTGTTATTCATTTTGGTTCTTATTCCTCAACCCAGGGCATTTGCTATCGATATGAACTTATAGTTGGTTCTGTCATCACATCCTCAATTCTTGTATCACTAACGCGCAGGCCAACTATACATCTTGTGCTTTCCATCAGAATAATGGAAAGCGCTGGTGCCGCTTCGGACTGACTTCGGACTGTCATTTCGTTGAGCAGATTCTGGTCCTCGGCGCTGGCAGTGTGCAGGTAGAGGCTCCTCAGTCAGTATATTTTCCCAGATATCAGTGTACGTGCGAAAATTTATGCTGTCCAGGTGGTCTTTTGGAGCCAATCGAGTGCAGGTTGACGCTGACATTAAAGTCATGTCCGAATTTCTTGTGCATCTCCAGGGTGACTCGATCAGGAATATGTCAAAGACGTCCCGTGAGCATAGCGAACGTTTTTTCCCCTTCACATTGATCTAATTGTTTATAGTTAATGTCATGCATCTCAAGAACATCGACCAGCCACTACGTCTCCTGATAGAGAATGAGATATTCAGGGCTACGGTCAGGGCTAATCCTAGCGAAACGAGGCAGAGACCCCCATGGCTCGATCGAGTGCAGTATGCTTGAGGTAAGCACCTTTTTGGTCCAGAGAGTGGCGATTCATGTATTCCAATAGTCGAGTTGGCCTGGCGTAGTCCGAACAGCGTGGGAAGTAGACCCAGCCTCAGCGGTCTATCTAACAGAACGATTCAAAAGCTCAGTAGCTCATGCCGAGGTGCAGAATCTGGTTCGGTCCAACCCTGACAGGGTAGTCGATACTCCCGAAGCTCTAATATTTTTAATCGGGGATTCCTTCCGAGGTGGACAGAGATGAGAGTTGAAGGTGATTTCTATTCTGAGGTTGTTATGCTTCGAGAGTTCACGTTTTTGTCAGTATATCATCGTTTGGGCGCCCGTCACTCCTATGATCGCTGTTACTTTCTCCGAGCGACGACACGGCAATGATCCGCTCTTACTACAATACGCCCATGGAGTCCTGAAGCAGCATCCTGTCGACCTGACGTTCTTTTTCGTTCCGCAAGTGGTCCAGGCCCTTCGCTTTGATGACCCTTGGTGTGTATTTGGAACCTCCTGTTGTTATTGTTGCTGAATGTATACTTTAGGATATATCGCACAGTTCATCTTCGAAACCACGAGGTGTCTCAATTCTTTTGCCACCAGATCATATGGAACATGAAGGCCAATTGCTTCTGATGCAGCCGAGATCGTGAGTTTGATGCATGTTTTCGTCTCTGCTCCACTGACGCGAGATTAAGAAGACCCTATGAAACCTGCGCTAGATCGGATGACTGATATGGTGGTGGATTCGCTGTCTGGTGATGCCCGTGCCTTCTACGATCGGGAATTCGGATTCTTCAAAAAGGTAACCTCGATCTCTGGGAAACTGAAGCCCTTCATCAAAAAGTCAAAACCCAAGAAAAAGGTGAGACCCTCGCAATTTGTCCCAGGATATGATTTGACGTATCTTTGCAGGCAAAGATCGACGAAGAGATGACCAAGATAGTTGTCGATGTTGGAGTCTACCTTCCCAGTATCCCAGACGGTAGTGTCATTGACATTGATAAGAAGTCCGGTCAACCGCCTCAAAGCCATGCTAAGGTATGTAGATCACTCTTTGCGCCTATTTTTTGCTGAATACAATTTTACCGAAGGCACCGTTCATGGCTACTTTTAACGGATGTGTTCCGATTGCACGGGCTGAATGAAAACGAAGGCAAGGTACCGTGCCAAGATATGAAATCCACTGACTCATCTCTCTGGGTCATCCCTTAGATGTAGTATAAAGGCAGCCGAACAGACGGCTGGTAGGCTCACTACACCACGTCTACTTCCAACGTTTTTGACGACAACGACTTTTCCTCTGAGTCTAATAATTAAGTTGAGTCTATATGTAGAAAGGTCCGCTTATGTAAGGAAATTTCGACTTGACTCGTGCCTCACATGCACACCGGGCCATCCATGTGCATGAACGTTTGAATGTTCAGGTCTTCAGAACCCGAACATGGATGTTCTAAACATTCAGACCATTTCGAAGCAAACATCTTTGGACAATACCGCTGCCTTGGATGACCCCGCTACCCACAATAATCTCCCTCAGGCTCATGACGACACTATCGGTTCTACTCCTCTTCACCGTGATAATATACCTTCCTCCCGTACAGCCAAGTTCATGTGCCTACTTTCCTCTGCGAGAAGTGTCGCTCAACTTATCAAGACCCTCGAAGATCTTAAAAACACAATTCAAACACAATGAAGTAAGCATCATCATTGTCCCTACTACCGCCTTTTATAACCTGAATTTAAACAGAAACATTCCCCTCCATGCCAACGTAATATAATATATAATTCCTCGCCCAAAAATTTGACCTATTTTATCATAAGGATTGGTCCCTATATCTCGACGATCGCTCTCCCAACCACAAGGATTCTCTTGCAATCATGCAGGGGATGCAAGATGCGATGGGCACAGATGTGCAGGCCCTCGTAGCCTTCCGTCAGGGGCACCCATCCTATTCGCTCAAGCCACATTCGCAACAGACGACACAATCTTTGCAACCGGTCATGAATACACCATAGACGGCCGTCTCCTCAGCGCAAAAGGATGCTTCAACCGTCTCATGGGCATATGGCAACTCACCTTCCCCAAAGGCTCATTCTGCTCCCCATCCGCATCAAGACTCACTCCCCCAAACAGATCTTACCGTTCCCCTCGCATTTTATACCACGACAACCAGCCCATAAAACTCTTCTGGCTCTCAAATCCCATAGGCGGCCCCCAAGCACCTAAATGTATGTCCCGCCCATTATAGGGCTATAGTGGAGGTGGCGGCGAGCCGCTACTACCTTTTTTGGAAGGAGATTCTCAGGCATCTTGCCGCCACCTCGCCGCCAGTACCTTTTTTGGAAGGAGATTCTCACACATCCCGCCGCCACCTCGCCGCCACCTGTCCTCCCTGCCCTTCTGCCCTTCTGCCCTTCTGCCCTCCTGCCCTTCTGCCCTCCTGCCCTTCTGCCCTCCTGCCCTTCTGCCCTTCTGCCCTTCTGCCCTTCTGCCCTCCTGCCCTTCTGCCCTTCTGCCCTCCTGCCCTCCTGCCCTCCTGCCCTTCTGCCCTTCTGTCCTTCTGTCCTTCTGCCCTCCTGCCCTTCTGCCCTTCTGCCCTTCTGCCCTTCTGTCCTTCTGTCCTTCTGCCCTCCTGTCCTTCTGCCCTTCTGCCCTTCTGCCCTTCTGTCCTTCTGTCCTTCTGCCCTCCTGTCCTTCTGTCCTTCTGTCCTTCTGCCCTCCTGTCCTTCTGTCCTCCTGCCCTCCTGTCCTTCTGTCCTTCTGTCCTCCTGTCCTCCTGTCCTCCTGTCCTCCTGCCCTCCTGTCCTTCTGTCCTTCTGTCCTCCTGTCCTCCTGTCCTCCTGTCTTTCTGCCCTTCTGTCCTCCTGAGGTGGCCATCAGCTGCCACTACGTTTTTTGGAAGGAGATTCTCAGGCATCTTGCCGCCACCTCGCCGCCACCACCTTTTTTTGGAAGGAGATTCTCACACATCCCGCCGCCACCTCGCCGCCACCACCTTTTTTGGAAGGAGATTCTCACACATCCCGCCGCCACCTCGCCGCCACCACCTTTTTTGGAAGGAGATTCTCACACATCCTGCCGCCACCTCGCCGCCACCACCTTTTTTGGAAGGAGATTCTCACACATCCTGCCGCCACCTCGCCGCCACCTGTCCTCCCTGCCCTTTTGCCCTTCTGCCCTTCTGTCCTTCTGTCCTTCTGTCCTCCTGTCCTCCTGTCCTCCTGTCCTCCTGTCCTTCTGTCCTCCTGTCCTTCTGCCCTTCTGTCCTCCTGAGGTGGCCATCAGCTGCCACCACCTTTTTTGGAAGGAGATTCTCAGGCATCTTGCCGCCACCTCGCCGCCACCACCTTTTTTTGGAAGGAGATTCTCACTCATCCCGCCGCCACCTCGCCGCCACCACCTTTTTTGGAAGGAGATTCTCACACATCCCGCCGCCACCTCGCCGCCACCACCTTTTTTGGAAGGAGATTCTCACACATCCTGCCGCCACCTCGCCGCCACCTGTCCTCCCTGCCCTTTTGCCCTTCTGCCCTTCTGTCCTCTTGTCCTCCTGTCCTCCTGTCCTCCTGTCCTCTTGTCCTCCTGTCCTCCTGTCCTCCTGTCCTCCTGTCCTCCTGTCCTCCTGTCCTTCTGTCCTCCTGAGGTGGCCATCAGCTGCCACTACGTTTTTTGGCAGGAGATTCTCAGGCATCTTGCCGCCACCTCGCCGCCACCACCATTTTTGGAAGGAGATTCTCACACATCCCGCCGCCACCTCGCCGCCACCACCATTTTTGGAAGGAGATTCTCACACATCCCGCCGCCACCTCGCCGCCACCACCATTTTTGGAAGGAGATTCTCACACATCCCGCCGCCACCTCGCCGCCACCACCTTTTTTAGAAGGAGATTCTCACACATCCTGCCACCACCTCGCCGCCACCACCTTTTTTGGAAGGAGATTCTCACTCATCCCGCCGCCACCTCGCCGCCACCACCTTTTTTAGAAGGAGATTCTCACACATCCCGCCGCCACCTCGCCGCCACCACCTTTTTTAGAAGGAGATTCTCACACATCCTGCCACCACCTCGCCGCCACCACCTTTTTTGGAAGGAGATTCTCACTCATCCCGCCGCCACCTCGCCGCCACCACCTTTTTTAGAAGGAGATTCTCACACATCCCGCCGCCACCTCGCCGCCACCTGTCCTCCCTGCCGTTTTGCCCTTCTGTCCTTCTGTCCTTCTGTCCTTCTGCCCTCCTGTCCTCCTGTCCTCCTGTCCTCCTGTCCTCCTGTCCTCCTGTCCTCCTGTCCTCCCTGCCCTTCTGTCCTTCTGCCCTTCTGCCCTTCTGCCCTTCTGTCCTCCTGAGGTGGCCGTCAGCTGCCACTACATTTTTTGGAAAGAGATTCTCACACATCCTGCCACCACTACCTTTTTTGGAAGGAGATTCTCATACATCCTGCCACCACCTCCCCGCCACCTGTCCTTCTGTCCTTCTGCCCTTCTGTCCTCCTGGCCTCCTGTCTGTTGGATGTTCAACATTGACTCTGTGTTCCTTTCTCTTGTTTGTGTACAGTTCATGTTCACTTTGCATGCTGTCCCTAGGTGGTTAGCAACTAGTACTACTTATCCAAGTAGGTGCAAGTATAGTATTTGACCCAAGAGGACTGCTAATGAAGCAACTCCCTACTAATAAGCATGGGGAGCGATAGCACAAAGGGTTTAAAATCTGTAGCAACCTAAGACAAGGAACATGTGAGTAGTGCTATAGAGATCAGTGACTAAGAGAGTCCTTGTAGAGAAACGTGCATATAAGGAAGATGTCCTATGCAACCTGTGACTAGGGATGGTGGGTAGAGACTAAGGGAATGGAAACAGAGGTAAGGTTTAGATGGTGCAAGTGAGATGCCTGGTAGCAACTAGATGTAGCGTGAACTACCAATAGTGATAACGACATTGCAAAAGTCCAACTATGAGAATCCTTAGCATCGTGTACTTAAAGCAGGTTAAGCAACACGCAATCAGAGAGGATGAGCAAGAGCAGAGTCAATTGCACAAAGACTGAGATATAACAACTAAGGTGACTCTGACACACCAGCAAAGGTCTGGGGAAGGGAAGTGAGATACTGTATGTATGATGAGCCATTTTATCATACCACATAAGTGTTCGGGTTACATAGGTGAGAATAGTAGTGATGCAGGCCAGAGCACAATGTGTATACAGGAAATAAGACATGTAGCGCTGTGGAACATGAGGATACATGTAATAAGACCTGCAACCAATTAGTAGCAACAAGTAAGGACTAATAATGCACCAGTGGAGGTAGGTGGACATAGGCAGGACATGGGAGGATGGAGTACCTAGGTGTCGGTGTGGAAATCACAACCTGACTAGATACCTGTAAAAGTACTTAGCCAGTATATAAGGTCTGGCTCTGCCTAGCTGCTTCACTTGCAAGCAAGAGTGTTCGACCCTAAAGGGGCCTGCTATCTAGTTAAGTCAGAATATATCAGTACTGTGCAAGGAAAACAATCCGAAGGTAGGAAGGTCGAGTCCGAAGGTATAAGGCAAAGTCTGATGTAGGGTCTGTTGAGTCCGACGTTTCGGGAATCAGGGAGGATGGGAAAGCAAGGGAGAAGCAAGGAAAGGCGCGGGACTGGGATTGGAACTTAAGGAATGTTTTTAGGACAATGAGAGCCTGAGGTTCAGATCGTAAGGAGAGGAAATCAGATAAATTCAGCAGGTGTAGGGGATAGGGACTAAGTGAGGTGACCAGTATCAGGGAATGCTCCCATCTACAGAGTGGTAAAGTACGATCTCCTATGAAGTCCTATTTAACTAGCTACATGTAAGTCCAGAATACTGAAGGCGAAAATAGTAGCGCATCGTCAGACCTGAGTAAATATGTAAAAGCACATGAGGTGCTGCGGCCAGTGGGAATCTATGTAATAGCGCTGCCTATACTATCAGTAATGAGAAAATAGACGACTACACACCTAGTGGGGTTAAGCGCGATGGGACTGGACATAGTTAGGATGAGTCCACAGGGTATATGAGCAGGTCCGCCCATCGGGTTGTGTCAGGGATGGCTGGTTGCATCGGGGATCGCTAGGGGTGAGTCACACAACATGGGGTATCGTCGGGATTCACATAGTAGCTTCCTACAAGCCTAGTGGAAATATAGTTGTCACATTGGATTGGACCAGACAGCGAGCTATGGGAGAAAAGCGATCCTAAGGCAGATGGTTTGGGAATGAGGATGCTGGTGACTAGTGTTTAGCTCTATTCCTATAGGCAAGGCAAAATATGCCTGTAACACTCATTCACACCTAGCACTGGTATGATTGTCATACCACATCACATCTGAAGCCTCGCATCATGTTGTGACCCAGCACGCTCATTCCTCATGTTAAGGTTCTGAGTATGCTAATGTTACCACATCCCCACCAACAAGTGGCACCAACACCATCACTGGCTTATGCATGCACAAACACAACCTGCAGGGGGTGTTCTGTACGACACCTGGTTGCAATAAAGGCAACCACAATCATGTGCACTGCTATGGTAAGGTGGTGGAATGGAGGGACAAGCCCCATGGATGAAGAATAAGACAAAAAAGGATGCGGTCAGTGCAGCTGCTATCATAGCACCCACAGCGACGCCTCCCAATACAGTCACTGCCCCAGTTGTTGCAGCTGCAGCCATCACTGGCCTTGCAAACCTCATGGAGAACATGTCTTTTGCATCCATTGTGGAGATCCCCGAGTAAGCTTCCTGCATTACTGGTCTCCCCTTCACCACCATTCTTGACCCTGGAGCTACTCTCACACTGGTCAAAGACAGATGCTTCTTTCACACCTACTCTTCAGAGGACATTGTGCCCATGACCACAGCAAACCACAGGATCCATGAAACAACCAGGCAGGGAAACTGCATGGTCTGGTGGAAAATCGGTGGTCGTCGTCTTCAAGTCGGTTTATCCAACTGTCTTCTTCATGCACCGGGGGCACTCCTCAATCTCTTATCAGGTTAGCTGCATGAACGCGAAGGGATGGGTTGTTAACTTCTGGTTGAACATGACCTGTGAACTGGTGTTTAAGGGAGTTTCACTAGGATCTATTCCCACCACAGGCAAGTTATATGCGCCTGATATTGAATTTATTCCTTTTGATGTCCCTACACCCAAACTCACTTTTGAGCCACTGATCTCCACATTTGTGCATGTACCACTCACGCTGGACCTTTGGCACACTCACATCAGATATATTGGCAAGGAGGCAGTCATGAGACTGAATTGAGTTGCTAAGGGCATCACTATAGACTCCTCTATACCACTCTCTCACTGTGAATCCTGCATCTTTGCAAAGCATCCACATCTACCTTTCCATTTGTCTGAGACTGAATGCACGTCCTCCTTCCTCGACCTCATCCATTTTGACATCTGTGGACCTATCCCAACAGTCACTCCCCAGGGAAAATGATACTTTGTTGTTTTTCTAGATGACTACACTCACACACTTGACCTCCAGCTACTTGCATCCAAGGATCAAGCTCTAGAGGCCTGGCGAGCATTACAGGCATGTTGGGAGAATATGTCTGGATCATGCATAAAAATATTTCACTCAGATAATAGGGGAGAATTCCTGAATTATACCTTCACCAAGGATCTTGAGGAGACTGGGGTCCAATGTCAACTCTCTGCCCCATATGCCCATCAGCAGAATAGTAAGGCAGAGAGGGTGATGTGTATAATCAAAGGTCATATGTATGTGATGTTGGACTTTGCATCTCTACCTCCATCCCTGTGGGGTGAGGTGGCACTCACTGCATGCTACCTAAATGCCATACAAAATGCTACACAGGACTCAGCCTAATCTAGGTCACCTCTGCATCTTTGGTGCACGATGCTTTACCCACATACCACCAGAACTACAAGAGAAGCTCAGGCCACATTCTAGGGAGGTGGTTTCTCATGGGATATCCACTTGGAGTCAAGGTGTGGCGGTGTCGCCATGCAGTCACTGGCACTTTCTTCAACTCTTGGGATGTAATCCTCGATGAAAGTCTCTCAAATCATCAATTCTCCCAGAGCAATGATGAAGAAGACACACCTGCCATCCCCACACCACCAGCACCTCCACCTGCCATTGTTCCTCCCCTGCCACATGTTAACATTATCCATTGCTCTGGTCATATTCCAGTCCCTACTGAGAAAGGCCAATCTCTCAAGGACCGACGGATAAGGCACGCCTAGCTCGACAACGTGACCTTTGCTCAGCTTGTAGCAATGGAATACCCCCTCCTCATCACACTGTTGATGCAGGACCCATGTCTATCATCCCAGTACCCACATACATGCCTGATCCACAACCTCTTCCTCCTGTTGACCCAGATACAATCCTTCCAGATGACAAGGAAGTCGGTTTTCCCCAGGTCATTGCATTGCTCATCATCACTGAGGTTGCTTTTCTATCAGTGTGTAGTTATACACCTTGTAATCCTTACATGCCTGGGTACAACCTCAAGGTGCCTCATGCAACGTATGATGAGGCAACACATTGTCCAGACAAAGACCACTGGCTGGCAGCGATGCATAAGGAAAATGAACCTGATGTCTGAAATGCAGGTGTATGAGCTTGTACTCCTGCCTGCCGATCATTGTGCCATCAGATGCTGTTGGGTGCTGGAGTTCAATGAGGACCTGAAGAGAGGACCTGTATTCAAGGTGAGATTAGTGGCCCAGGGGTTTTCTCAGATTCCAGGAGTCCACTTTGGACACACCCTTACCCCCATCGCCAAATCCACCTCAATTTGTGTCCTTTCAGGGTATGCAGCAGCCAATGACTGGGAGCTAGATTGTTTTGATACAAAGTGCACCTTCCTATGGGGAAAACTTCAGGAGGACATCTACATGTGCCAACTGCTAGTATTTGAGTGTACTGGTCCCGACGGCCTTCATTTGGTGGCCCATATACTCTGCTCCCTTTACAGTCTCAAACAGGCTGCATATGACTGGTATGAACTTCTCCGCGAAGTGCTTTCACATCTTGGGTTCCTATGCTGTGATGCTGACTACCCTGTTTTCATCTTCAATCAAGTCAATGGCGAGGCGAGGGGGTGAGAGTGACCTGCATCATTGCATGGCACATTGACAATGGACTTGCGGGCTCAAACAATTATGTTTTCCTTGACAGGATGAAGGTGCAAATCACAGAACGCAGTGTAATAATAGACTCAAGACGCTGATACTCTCTTAATGAGGCAAGTCTTTCCATATATGGGTGATGTTCAGCTGAACTTGAATCTAAGATGATGAATTATCAAACTATAATCATCACAAGTTTTCCCTACCCTCAATTATCATCCAGCACCACTACCACTACAACCATCACTCAGCATGACTTATATTTGCTCCAACTGCTCTACCAAATTCGAGGCTCACAATGAGTACAGCACACATAAAAAGCAGTGCTTGAAAGATATAGAGACTTTCAAGTTCAAAAATCTGATTATCACTGTTCAGAAAAACATCAAGGGCGCTTTTGACTGCCACTGTTCTCATTCTGGATGTGTAGATGGGAAGATATCCTATAAAACCATAGAGAGTATGAAGAGGCATATGAGGAATGTAAAGTCTCATTGGATTGGCAAGGTAATTGGCATACATGTATACTAGTACTAATTTCTCACTGATCATTATGGGCAATCCACCAGTCAACTGCTCATCAAAGAACTGAAGAGATTGACGTTGATATGGAGGAGCTTCAGGTAAGCTCATGCATCAACATACATGTATACTAATTTCTGACCAACCATCACAGGCAATCAATCAATCAGTCACTCAGTCTTCTCTGGTAGGTGGCTTACATATTTCATCATACATATACGCCAATTTACCACCATTAGCAACTGACGAAGTCCTCTGCATTGCATCAAGTGAATAAGAAGAATGATACTAATACAGAAGAGCCTCATGTATGTATATGAGAAGCTAGCTAGCATATATGTATACTGATTTATTTGAGCAAGGACCTGCCACTTGATATGGATGAAGCATTAGACATAGAGTTATTTATGAATCTGCAAGATGATCAGGTAAAGGTAAGCACGAGAATTGTCAGACATGTATGACCATGAACCAACATACAACTGCTTCAGGAACCACAGGAAACAGCTTTCCAAGCTGTCCAGCAAGATAATAGAGTAAGAGTAAGAGCAGACACCATCATACACATATGGTGATCGACTGACACTCATCCCAGTCTCAGTCAAGAGACACAATAACTCCAGCTATCCAGCAAGATGATCAAGTGAGTGACAAGATTATCATACATGTATGATAATTAAATGAAATCAAAGGATGGACTGGTTCGTCACCCATACTTGGATGCCATCAATATTGTAGTAGATCCTGTCCTTCGTGCGCTTTGCTGCCACATCTGTCAAGTGGCTCTGCCTCCTGATCACATGCCTGGTCACATAGAAAAGAAGCATTCCGCAATCAAACTGGACAGCATACAGTACGATCAAGCAGTAGCGGACATGAAGATCTCTATGACTTTACCAACCTCTATAGCTGGAGGCAGATACTGCAGTCCCTACAAGGGTCTTCTTGTGCAAGATGGCATTGTTTGCAACTTATGCTCCTACGTATGTGGTTGCAAAGAAACCATGGGTAACCATTATCGAGCGGAACATCAGTCCATCCCAATTCCCAAGCAATGGACACCTTGCAAAATGCAGCAGCTCAATAAGGGGGTACACAAGCGATTTTGGAGGGTGGCTGCAGTAGAAGCAATGTCTTATGATCACCAGGAAGTGATAGATAGGATGAGGGAAGAGATGGCAGAGGTAACCAGAGTGGAGCAAGTGCCTCAAGATAAGCGGATGGTTAGCCCTTGGCTATTGACCACCAAGTGGCACGAACATGTTGCTGGCCACGATGTCGCAACGCTAAGGAACCTGGTACAAATTCCAAAGGCAAAGGATCCCATCATGCCCAACCTCATGGATGCAGTGGAGCAGTATTTTGAAAGCGCCTTGGTTTTATTGGACACCACAGACGAGTTGATCTTGCAGCGCCTCAACTCTCCTGATCCACTGAAAGAGTGAGTCACTCATTTATCATACATGTATGCTAAATTCACCCCACTGCAGAGGAATCAACAACTCGCCTCTTCACCGCCATCAAGAAGATACAATGATGAAGTCGTACATCCGCACCACTATTGGTCTCCTAGCCATGCTGCTAAGGACAGAGAGTGCCGACGACTATGAGATTCCAATCACACATGAACTCATGGAGACTCTGCAAAAGCTGGAACTGGCTTTGGTGGAGAATGAACAGACAACAGAAAAGATACACGCGGTTCTCACCATGACCTGGATGACCAAGTGGGTCAAGGAGGAGAACAACATGATTCCTTGTCCAACAGAGCGATTCATGGCTCTGCACACTCTGGAGGTAGATGGACGACACAGGGAACCAGCGCTTGTCACTCCAGACTTTGCCAGACTAGAGTACTGCATACGGCTCGCATGTTTAAAGCAACTCAAGATCCTCAGTGCTGAGCTATACAATGGCGACGACGAAGCAGCCTGCGATGCACTCCAACCTTGGTTCACAGAGAAGACCAACTCCCCTTTCAGCCGCTTATGATCACTTCAGCATCGAGCATCTGCCATCGCATACAAGACGATAAGTATGCCTCGCATAGTGTGGGTGGGCAGAAGATGTATGGAGATGCTGTACAGAGGCGACAAGGTGCACATAGATCATCTGAGAGAGATGTTCGTTTCCATGGAGATGAAACTAGTGGATGTCTGGGAGAATAAGGTATTGGCTGGAATTAAGATACGCGTGTGCTACGAGAACATCGTGGATGACACCAGCAACCACGATGTGGGCTACTGCTTCTTGTCCGACCGCAGGAATGCCTGTTTCGCAGACCGTGACCGCTTCCTCAAGGCCATCATCGATGATCCAGAGGTCTTTGACCGGTTCGCTGTCATACGTCAAGGACAGTTGGTGTGGAACAGGGGCGCCCTGCAGAAGTGGCTCAGAGATTATGCAGAGTTTCAAAAGCTAGTCCTAGCTAGATGCGAGATGCTCAGTGGAGCTCCGGGTCGAGGCACAGAACTCACAGCCATGACCTACAGAAACACAAAGGCAAGCATCACATTGTAATTAGCATACACATATGCTAACAGAACGCACAGACTCGATCCCAGCGCAACCTAGTCATGCTGGGAAAGAACCTCACCATGCTCAGGATCTATCATAAGGGCACTGCACTGACTGGGACAGACAAGCTCATCCCCCACTCAATAGATGGAGTCACATCTGATATCATGATCCAGGACCTCGCCCTAACCAGGCCCTTTGCTGAAGTTGCCGCCTACATCTGCTACCCAGACAAGCCATCGATCAAAGATTTGTATCAGATGCAGATCTTCATGAACAACAACAAGCTATTCACCACTGACCATCTGTCTGCTACCATGGCCAGAGAAAGTGTGGAGAAGATTGGCTTCCCTCTGGGCGTCAACTCATGGCGTCATATCAGTACCGCCTTCAAACGCAAGCTTGGTCGGTTTGCAGAACAGCTGTTGCAAGAGGATGATGAAGACACAATAGAGGCTCTTCAAGCGGGACACAGCAGGGCGACAGAGAACCGCATATATGGTCTCAGTCCAGATGCACTGGCAAGTGGGGCAGAGGATCTTCTGCCTCTATTCCTTCAAGCCAGCAACAACTGGCAGCTCCTGATGCACACAGTCCCAGGTGGTCTGCAACTAGCATATGTGAATGCTAGGGCCCACCACTTCAAACAGCTGGCACAGTCTGGAAGGTTCAGCTTGGACTTTGAAGAGATCACACCAGCGAGTCATGTAGAACCACCCTCTGTCGATGCCAATGCTCCTAGACCCAAGGCAGATATCAGCATAAACACAGATGAAATGGCTGACCACATGGGTCGCAAGCTGGAGGAGAGGTTGATGTCTGGCATTGAAGAGAGGTTGATGACCAGAATTGTAGATGCACTTACACCAGTGCTAGAAGGAATCATAAAGGAAGCTATAAGGACAGCAATCCCACAGGGACAAGCAGCAACTCCCACTAACGACCTCGGCTTTGACAACATCTATGAGCTGGACAACAGTCTGGGAGACCCAGAAGATTTGAACAAGACACCTAAAGCTACAGCAGAGCTGGGCAACAGGACTTTGACAGGCAAGCATCACACAATTAACATACGTGTATACTAATGAATCACTGCAGATGGCCAGACATCCATGAGCCTCATGACCAGCAATGAATCCAATGCATCAGAAGTGACAAGGGGTGGGTTGAGGAATCTCAGCATACGCGTGTACTAATACAGATACACAGACAAAGACAATGATGATGATGCAATCCAGCAGAAGTCAAGAAAGGCAAAGTTCATCAGTGGTAAGTGACCCATCACTTACTCAACACACGTGCATGCCAACACAGATTCGTAGAAAATGGTGCAATCCATCAGAAGTTAAGAGAGGCAGAGATCATCAGTGGTAAGTGACCGAGGATTCACTTTAACATACATGCATGCTAATCAGCATCAGACACAGAGGACACATCACCGCCACCACCTAATCAGCTTACTCTAAAGAACAAAATCTCCATCATTGAGCGCAATAGCCTGATTGCACTGCGTGTCATCCTCGGTGATGATAAAGTTCAATGGGCATCTCCACAGCAACGGCAGGCTGTGCTCGCAACACATAAGCGAGAGACTGACATCATAGCCATGCTCAAGACCGGTGGAGGCAAGTCGATGCTGGCCATCCTTCCAGCGATCATGGAGATAGACAAAGCAGTGGTCGTGGTCCTTCCGTTGAAGTCCTTGATGACTGACTGAACAAGAAAGCTCAAGGCCATGAGGGTTCCATTCCAAGTCTACAATCAAAGCCATCCCTTGTCCTCCAGCATCAATCTGACCCTGGTTTCCGCAGACAAGGCCAGATTCAAGACATGGAGACAGTATCTCGCAGAGCTCAATGAGATCCTTCCGGTCAGCAGGATGGTATTCGACGAAGCTCATCTGGCTCTGCTGTCAGATGAGTTCAGAGTCTCCATGCAGGACCTCCATGAGCTCAGACAGTTCTCCATGCAGCTGATACTGCTGACCAGCACGATGCCTCAGTCTAGCGTTGCAGCCCTCAAGACAATGTTCGGTCTCTTGCCCACGGCCATCGAGATAAGAGAGTCCATCAACCGTCCAGAGCTGGAGTACATCATGAGACAACCAGCTCAGTCCAACACTCTCGAGACCAAGGTCACTCAAATCGTAGAGCAGGAGCAGAAACAATGGACCACCAATGACAGAGGCTTGGTCTTTGTGACATACATGGAAGATGGCGAAAGTCTGGCTGAGAGGGCAAGTCATCCATGAATTACCATATGTGTGTGCTAATCGCAGTCAACCCCCAACAGACTCGCTGGCCATTCTACAATGGATTGAAGAACACGAGCGATGCCTTCAGAGCACAGTACTACAAAGACTGGCGCTCAGGCAAGACTCCAGTCATGATATGCACGAGCGCCTTCAGCACAGGAAACGACTATCCTCACGTCCGACTCGTGGTCCACCTGAAGACCCCGCTAGAGATGTCTGAGATCATCCAAGCTCAAGGAAGAGCAGGAAGAGATGGATGTCCCGCCAGATGCTACATTGTTCCCTCCACATCGCCTCCAAAGCTCGCAATAGGACGATCAGAGCCAGATCACAAGGGCCGGTGGTACGCACATGACTACGTCTACACCCACGGCCTGAAGCGCTGCCTTCGCTACGGGTCCACCCTCTACATAGATGGAGAGGGAACCAAGTGCAAAGACGACCAGAGAAACCAGCCATGCTGCGTCTGCAAGAACGACACAGCCAAGGAGGTAGATCAAGCAAAGGCAGCCACCCAACAGCAAGTGCACACACGTCCGAAATCCTCCATCCACCGACGCGCCATCTCCACGAACTTGCCTCCCCTGCAACAGCACACGCGTATGCTAACCAACGCCTCTCCGACTCACAGACCAACTGTCGCAGTCAGCAAAAGGTCATTCAATGACATATCAGGTGGAGCAGATCCCTTTGCAGAGGCTGCCACTCAGTCCAAGAAATTGAAGACAGCGAAGAAGGCAGAAGAGATGAAGCGAGTGGATCGAATGAGAAATGCATTGAACGCCATGAAGGACAAAGGATGCACTCTATGTCAGGCGAGCGGCGAGGCCGAGGGCCAATTCCACAAGCTGAGCCGGTGTCCTTTCTGGAACATCCCAGGATGGAGTCTCGGGAAGTATTTCGAATGGAAGCAGGAGATCAGGTACAACAACCACAAGGGCATCTGCTGGATATGCCACGTGCCGACATGCAGCGATGAACTGCACGTGCCTCTTGTAAAGGGCAATGGGGACAAGCTATGCGAATGGCCAGACATCATCCTGCCACTGGCTACGGTGATCCATCGGTACGATGACCTAAAGGAGGTTGCAGAAGCATACTTCATGGTCAACTGGGCAACATTAAATGCATTCACATCGTGGTTGAAGAAGGCACCAGCATCAGGACACCACAGCAACGGAATGGATCTCTTGCTGTGGTACACGGAAGTGCACAATGGCGATGCATAGAATGATTTAGCATACATGTATCTAAAACCCTTGCTTTAATATCATTATACCATATTTTCAAATGATTTACTGACCCCAGGACCATTCTCCTTCCCTTTCCCTCTCTCTCCCATCTCTATTCTCCCCATTTAAACAGCATCCCTAGACCCAACAAGGTACTATTTCATATATATATTTCTATCCAGACATGATCTAATGATATTTTCGACCAGAAAGTAATGTTCCTGAAGACCTGGAGGAAGTGTGCTGAGACATGGTGAAAGGAGGTCCTCACCAGACCCATGAACAGATTTCTGTGAACCGTACAATTTGTCTAACCGTCCTACCTAGTACCACTGGTGTTGTGGGCAAAGTTGGAAAAAGTCAATGTGAATCTTATTTGTACTACAAGCAAATAACATGTTTGATATTCGAAAAAGTGAGTCTGAGCCTCTGTGCACACCAGGATATACTGCACGTACGCCCCGTTTTTGGTAAACGGCTGACATCTTCTCCTGCGATTATCCGCATTTTATTGTCCATCCTACAAATCATCCTCGACGACGACATCAGGAACACGATGATGCGCAGCAACTTTCTGTTCTCGAGTAGCCAGACAGTCTATATCGGATAAGGTGTCGCGAAACGAGGCCTTCACAAAAAGCACGCGTCTGTCGACTCAACTGAGCAAAAGGCTCGGGAAGAACTTCAGCACCAAAGTGGTGACATGCATGCAGCAAATGCTTAGAGATAATGCTTACAGACGAAAGCAATTTGTGTGGTACATATATGTACACGAAGCAAATCACGAATATAGTCACGTGTATCAGACGCCTTGACTGACAATGAATGGGAATGGGCCAAATCATCAAAATGTGCACGAGTCATCATGGGAAAATTGTCAATCAAGTGACGAAGACTGGGTGCATCATCATCGACTACTTGCTGATCGGTTATAACAAGAGAAACAAGTGCATGCGAAGAACTCACAGCGGACGATGAAGACGCAGCCATGGCACAGATCGAAAGTGAAGAACAAGCAGAGAGTCATAATGTTAAGAGCCCCTCAATACAAAAGCCAAGGCGGAGCATGAGATGTCCTATCCATATAAACCTAAATGAGCGGTCGGGCCAGTATCGATCACGAGATGGAGAAAAAAATCGACATACCTGTACCCTAAGACAGGTCCAGGAATTCTAGGTCCTGGAACTGAGTCAGTTTACCATCACGAATGGAGCGTAGGAGATAGTATTCAACTGTTTATGGTTTGTATTTGTCTGTATTTAGCATCGTGATAAGTTGCCAGTGTTGTGTGATGGTATGTTTGGTGTTCTGGATTGATCTTAATGATTTGCCCGACATCCAACTTTTCTTTGAACTTCTCCACAACGTCATGTACCGTGCCGTGTCACATTCCAGTGACATGTATTCTGGAGTCATCCAGACATTTAGCATCTATGATGTCCCCTTCTCCTGTCAAGGAGACACTGGAGCGGTGTAGCCGCGACCGTGTGCCTGCGTGTCGCGAGCAAGGCAAGAAGTGGTGAAGAGCACTACGCTATGACAAAGCACGAAGGACACTAAGTGGCTCGCTAAGTTTCCGTGCTACACAGCTATCATCGCTCAATCGAGACGACCAAAAACCCAACCATAAAACGGGTTCCATTGGGTTGCATCGTTCGTGATTATGTGCCACTTTTTTCACCGAAGCATTAGCCCGTTATGCTGTTCGCATCAATCAACCCAATCTTTCGCCAGCGCAACTTGAATGAGAAGCTGCCCATGCCGTTCTTCCCTTTCACACCGTTGCCACATTCCATAGTGTCAAGTGGATGGACCAGCAGTCCTGTTCTGGAGCTTTGTTCTACTTTCTTCCTAAGCTCATTCAGTGACAGGCATGTGTATTTCACTATAATCTGACCAGTAGGGCTGACTACATTACTCTGAAATTCAATGATTTATGTGAGGATGCTGCATTTCCTAATCAGCGTCATACAAACTTGTTAGTAGTATAAACAAATGCAGAAAAAGAACACACACCTTTCATTAGCAAGCCGTTCATCCTGGATCTCTTGTCCTCCTCTTGCCCCTGACACTAGAGCTTATCACGTTCGCTGTGCGCGTGCGTTCGCACCACGTCAGCATTCGCTGACGTGTCCTGCGGCTACTATGCGCTCGGCTCCATGAGTTGCTGATTGGGCATGGTTGGGTGAAGAGAAGGTGCTGGAGGGCTGGGATGACGCAGGTGACAGATAGACTTTTGGCAGCTGACAAGTAGTAGCTGCATGAGGGTCAAGTACTAGCAAAAAGTTAATTGTTTAGAGTAGTACCTACTGTGTAGTAACGCGAGACTTAGCAAATTTGAAAGTAAAATACTGAGCGTGTGAAATTGCTCTGGTACCGTGGGTACTGTGGTTTTCTGTGGCACTGTCTGGCTGTGACTTCAGGTGTGCAAACTGTGGACCTCTGGGACAAAATTTATAGTTTGCTGATGTTGCGAGGGTAGATTCTGATATTGTCGCAGCTCTCTACATATTCAAATCAACCGAAAACAATTTGGCTTTGAGTTGCAAACAATGACGGTGTAAACAAATGTAGACGGAGGGAAAGCCATGAATGAAAAGTCATCCACCTCATTCACATGTCATAGGTGACCCTTCATTGCCATCACTGCTTGACCCTTCCAAACTTGACAATGGCCTCCGGCGTTTTGCAGGGCGACGATTGGATGCTTCAGCGTTGTGCTCCTGGCTTTTCTTCCCCTTGGAGACCTTTCGATCGGCATCTCACGTGGCGTTCACGAAAAAGTTGTTGAGTCCAGACGATGGGGGGAAGTGGTGCCAGAAGAGCATCGGAGCAATGGTAGGTTTGACACGGAAGAAATACTTGTTGTCCTTGTCAATAGCCACCCAGGCAGATGTCCATTGACACTTTGCACAGGTAATGCGAACCTTGCCGTTCTTTGTTGATACCCGGTTATCCGATACCGCGGGACGGCAGCCCTCCTTTGCGCATGCACTGAACTCGTGACCAAACGCACGATACGGAGGACGGTGTTTGCTTATCTCTTTGCTCTCGACTATGCGCTTCCCCTCTACATATGAGCCATAGACAATCACGATGGTGTTGTGGTCCAAAACATCTGGACTGGAGGCGAGCAATTTGCACAATGAGTCCCAGACATCCGGTATTCCGAACAGTGTAGCATTGCGAACAAAGGCTTGAACCATGGGGCCAACGTTCACAGGGAGGGTCGAGGCCCCTCCAAATCCAATGATGAAATCAAAGACGTCCCTAAGATACATGTGAGGGGGGAAGTGCGATAAACCAATGCAATAAATACCACTTACTCCTTCACCAGTTTCAGCAGTGAGTCAAAGTGATGGCTGACCCGTATGGCAGGACCACAAGTGACAAGGATAAGTCCCCGTCGTCCACCCCTCGCCTTTGGTGTGGTATCGCACCATGGTGTGCCGCCCATGGCGGTTTTCTCCACCGACTCATCCTCCCTTGCATTTTTTGACGCGAACCTCATCGCCGCTATGAACTTCTTACCGAGGTAGGCTTGTATGATTTCTGCAGCCGTGGTGTTGGTTCCTCCGGAAGCCCCACCGGTATGCTGCAACATACCAGTGTACTCATCAGAGTGAGTGTCCATGATCACAAAGGTATTGCTGGGAACGTTTTCCAACATGGAGGTGGTGATAAAGTTTCGAAGGTATTGTCAACAGACTGCGATTGTTTGTCATGAGCCCCTGCCTTCATGGCTAGGCTAGCTGTGGTTAACTGTTGATTACAAAGGTTAGTTGCAGGGGTCAAGGAGGAGGAGTGGCTTACATTTGCAGATGATTGTTTGTATTGGGTCACGAGGTCAAGATTAATCAGGAGCTTCAGATATTGGTCCTTCATCGAATCTAAGGTTATGTGAACTATGCAAGCTGGCCACGCCTTCTTCACTCTCTTGCGCATCCCATAACCGATTACCTTGTAAGGCAAGCTCCTCTCCTTTCCATCAACCTTTCTAGCGCACAGTGGGCACAGGAACTCCCAATTCTTCGGCACCGAGTCATGGCCAATGCATCCAGATCCGCCTGGCCGTGTTTGGTGACATATAACGGCGCCACATTTGACACACATGTAGGACGTTGTTGCATCACACCCATCCGAGCAGAAATGGCAGAAGGTCCCAAGATGGTCGAGTTCAATTTTTGTGATATCGGCGATGGGAGGTTCGATGTCGTGTGCAGCTGGGGGCCGACTTACGGGGGCTGCAATCGATGGATCTTGCAATGTCAGACTGCCGATGTCGACGCGCCCAGGGGCAGAGCGAGCGATTCCGAGGTGAATTGCAGCAGCACGAGCTTTTGGAGGCATTGCGTTCGAGTTGAAGGATGGCACCAACAAAAGAATTCAATCTGCAGGGCAAGCAATATTGATCTAGACTTGTGACTGGTTACCCACATATGGACGAACTCATTTTAACACTCCGACCAATCTCCGATCAAACCTCCCACGTTAGTCTCTGTTTAATAATTTACAGTGTATGAACTTCGGACCGCGCTGGACAAAAATACGAAAGTTGATTTTCACAAAACTCGTGAGAAAGATTCCCAGTTTCGAGTTCTTCTAACCGAGAAGTGAAATGTGAAGAACCAAAAAATCAAATCCAAGCCATGCAAGTTAAAACTTCACGGACTACTAAGTGCACCGTGATGTGACGTTTTGAATCTACCTACCCTGACATCCCAGTGAGTTTTTGGCTGTCTTTCCTTCGTACCATTGACCTTTTCCCCATTTTTCGTACCAGGACAGCGTTTTACTTAGCCTATCGTACATTCACAATCTGATACTCATCTAAATAATCATTCGTGCGTAGTACGGGATTTTTGCGAAATGAAGGGACTGCCTGGGCATTTGACGTCGGCACTCGTATTTACGACGGTCTGAAAAAAATGAGCAGCCAGAAGGTAGTAAGGTACGGCGTTGTTTCTTCTGAACTTATACAGACAAGGAAAAATGAATATCCTATCGCCTGGTGGATACAAATACCACACTAGGTTGCTTGTGCATGCAAGATGAAAGCTGTATCAACCAACATCTCTTTTTGCCAACGACTCTTCCTCTTCCAACTTCTTGAACAAGGAATTGAGTATCTTTTTGTCTACCCGACAAGGATCGAGTGTCCGCAGTGCTTCGTGCACAGTTTGTACATGAATAGGAGGGATGTCGGTCAACAGTATGTTGCGGAGCTCATTGAACGAGATACCGTCGTGGCTGTAAGACCTGATGGCCCTTTCCACGTCCACCAAGGAGAAAATCGATTCTGATCTGAAGTCGTCCTCACTGGTCGTTTGGTCATCTTCATCAGGTGCTGCAGTGAATTGCGAAATTTGATCTGATGGTGAGTTGGGACGTATGTCCATCCCATCCTGAAATTCAACGATGGTGTCAGGAGTATAATCAGGAGGGGCGTTCGATGATGTTGATGGCTGATCCTCCTGGTTCTTACCAGCGCTCGAATGAACACGGTTGTACCAGAAAGCGTCTGCAGACTTCAAGACTTCGTTGATGCTGCTGAGTGTCTGGCTCAAACTCTGCACGGAACGCCATATGGAATCACTGCTCGGTATGGTGGAAAATCGATCCACGCATGCACGGAACAATTGGTCAGCATCCTGGGGCTTCTCCTTCAAGTGCCGAAGGTAAGACCTTATAGCGATCTTTGCATCTAAGGTTGGAAACGGAGACTCGGACTTTTCCCCCTTCGTGAATCCTAAGAATAATATGTCAAGAACAACTGCGAAATTCATTTTGCGTTCAACTTGCCTTGACCCGTACCATCATCCCGCCGTCCGTCTTGCAGTTCTAGGCTACCAGCGAGTAACTGACTGAACTGGCGCCATGTGGTCAGGCCCTCATACAGGTGATCCACTCTCTCCGACCATCGATCTCGCTCCTGGTCCGTAGGGAAAAAATCCATAATTTCTTGCACAAAGTCTGCTTTCTCGATGTGTTCCTCCTCCGCCAGGCAATGGTGCAAAAATACAAGGGGTTTATCAAGTTTATGTCCTGCACATGCGGAAGCGACGATATAAGTGAGCGCAAACATGTTAGTATTTGAAGAACTCGCCACTGCGAAGCCATGCCTCCCTCCTCGAGCTAGAGAGTCGCATCTTTAGGAGCATTGGTGTATGGCCAGCAGTCTGTTGCTCGCTATCTTGAACAGATGCCTCAGTCTGATCCATATCCATGTTGGATGGAATGTCCTTAGCAGGAGGGGTTGTTCGCGACACGGAGGAGGGAACGGGTGATGTTTTGTGTACATCATTTGTGCAGTCAATCATAGGCAGTGTAACCGTGACCTCAGGCGATCTATCACTTCTAATGGTAGCCTCCTCGTGACCATCTAAACAATTCAACGAATGTTGGCTGCAGGCAAAGGAAACAAACAGGGAACACACCCGTGCCCATTGACGAACGGTTTTCCATTTCCTGTGGGGAAACATGCCGCTTATCACCTACAATGAATAATGCACAGATGTAATAAGGTGTGGATACATGCAGCGCAAAAGAACCATACCTCGGGTCTCACTCAATGATTTCGAGCGGTGATCATGTGCTTGCTGCAGCACTGTAGTCACAGTGTTGGGTTTGACCTTTTGCATAACCCATTTCCACACCTTGAGATCCCTCGCACCTGGATCAGAAAATCTACTGATGCTGCGAAGAAATATTTCGGCAGCGGTGTCGGGGTTTCTTTTCGAATTGCGCAAGTAAGCTCGCACCGCGATCCTCGCATCCAACTTGAGAAATGGGAGGTCGGGCTCGCCACCGTCTGTGAATCAGGTTATGATATGCAGTCCCACAGAAGTTATAATGTCATGAATGCACATACCTGAACCCACTTGTGTTAGCGCGCCGATCCAGCTCCAAATTCAACCCATCAGACACTAAATCACTGAACTCGTCCCATGCCATCTCTCCGTCGATCAGCTGGTCGACGCGAAATGACCACTGGTCTCGTGCCTCGTCGTTGGCCAGCATGTCCATAACTTCCCTCAAGAAGTCTCCACGTTCGATCTCCACCTCAGCCTGCAAGCAACGGTACAAAAAGATCAGAGGTTCATCGAGGGCGAACCCTGCAAGGCACCACAAGAAACGTTAGTTCAGGCAGAGAATCTAAGCAACCTACTGCTGACCATCACGTAGAAACTTGTCCTTTCGTTCACTGATGAATCGAATTGGAGGCTCATGGGACTCGTGCCACTTGTCTGGCAATTCCGCGTTTTCATTGAATGCGATGTCGATCTCTTCCCCTCCCTTTTTGAGCTGCTTGAGGGCTGCATCCATATCTTTCTTGAACATCTCTGAGAGGTCGAGTCCCTTGGACATCCATGCATCGTCCGTCCCGCCAAGCATCATCGGGATGTCATTCATGTTTACACCCCAGCCCGTTTCTGAGGCCATCTCGAGTTAGCGCAGATGCACACATCCGCATCAGGTACGCCTACCTAACATCTTCTTGTTTCCTGGGTGTAACGGATCGGCCTTTAAATACATGTCCGCATCGTCAGGCAACTCATCGAACTCCACGAATAGCCAATCTCGGTGATCGCGAATGAGGAACTCGTCGAGTGATTTAATCCGCTCATCATTCACACCGTTCGCCATGCACTCTTCCAACACAATTCTTCTGGCAACCATAGCTTGAAGGAAACGTGCACCAGCATTCTTGCGAGAGGTGTCAATCAGATCCGCCCTCTCTTGTTGCGTCTTTGTATTCTTCTGCTTTTTTTGATTCTTCTTTGACTCACCATCCCAACATTTCCACACCGCGAGCCAGTACTCTACACAGTAGCAAAGATACACCCAGGACGACCGATATCTGGTGGGGAGTGGCACATAGCCGAGAATCCGCCGGTCCTTCATAGCAGGAACCCGCAAAAACTCAAGCTGAGCGGTATCCCCTGCACCATAGCTTATCAGTTCCGGAACACCGTAATGAATCCTGAGAGGTGCACGTGCATCCCATTGGTCCATAGAGAGCTCGGCCTTGCTGACAGGGATGCGGAAATCACGGATGGGTTGAGGAAGTGCCTCACTGATAGCAGCGCGTTTTTCTGTAGATTTTGCTGCGGTCATCGCACGATGCTGCTTTCGAACGGGTTTGAAGCGAGGCTGCAGCACCGTGCGCCTGTGTCGCTGGCTGCTTGTTTTCTTGCTGCGAGGCATTTCAGTGAGTGTTAGCACGAGAGGTGTAAGTGAACTAGTCCTTATATGCTTGATTAATCGGACAGAGAGGTAAAGATGGTCAGCCCTAATGGCTTGGAACTCCGCCGGCAATCGCCGGTGGCTTGTGCAGATACCTTTTACGGTGTGATGCCGGAAGAATTCTCAATGTCCGATCGTTGATTCCCTTTTCAAAATTTGCTAACTTGTGTTTGTTCCTTTGTTTTGACGTGTGACTTTTGTCACACTTGGCCTCTGATCACTCCTGAAATCTGCAAGAACGTTATGGCATTGACTCACGAGAAGCAGGCAAATCAAGAAAGACAAAGGAATGGTTTATTATGGGCAATATAGCAAGTACAGTATGAAGATATATTACTTTGTTTGGTTGGATGAGTCGAGTGTGGATGACAGATGACAATCATCGAGTGCAGTGAGTTGCACTAACTCGTTTTGCGCAAGGCGTACTAGCATCGACGTAAGGAGTGCCCTGCAGATACGAGCGTTAGAGTGATTGATGCAGCCTGCATAAGGCGCAATACTTTTCGAACCATTGATGTGACCGAAAGTTACGCATTTGGCTATTACAAATTATTGTGCAAACACCGAGCTCGGAAAGACATTCTCACGCACCTCTAAAGTCTTGAGATATTTTTGCTCTTTCTCTTATAAATGGGGTATAAGCCCCACCCAATAACGATTTTATTTGGCCATTTTACACTAAGGTCTCACGGTGATTAGGCAAGGGGAGTCCCCCAGCTACATGCCCAGGGGACTCAGACAGATTTTATTGTGAACCGAGAGACAGAAGTAGTACATAACGCGGCAGCATCAGGCAAAGTAGATGCGAGACTCGATTATGTGTGTGCTTTGGATGAGCAATAAGTTTATTTCGTACACAAGATGACGGCCAACAAATAAATCAGGCATGTTATTGAGTGGTTATTTTATTTGCCATTTTATTTCGCACTCGGAATACTGTATTGAGTTGGGAGTTTGATACGAGAGAGAGCTGCCAAAATGCCGACTGAGTGAGACGAACACAACAAGGACTAGTGCTCGACATCGCGAACGCTGATGCCAATATGAACCAGCAAGAAAGTGCACGCGGTCACTACAGAGGTCCAGGAATTCAGGGCTCCATTAATTATACACGTTGCTATCCTAGGACCCACAACATCTCAGCAAACATGCTACCGATGTATGATCGGTCGACGGGGCAGATATGGGACCCTGCCCCACACCTGATACCAGAGTGGTCAGCACAACCTCATCTCGTTCCCCTTCACCCAAACAAACACAACAAGGAATCACACACCTCAGTCATGGCAACCCCAGAGCAAAAACCACCCCAGTCACTAAAAAAAATTAATCGTGCCGCTATCCATGGCCACGGGAAGGAAAGAGCACTACGTTCCAAGACAACAGAGACCCTCCAATGGCCCACGTGGAACTGGCGTGTGCCCATGTGCGCTTTCGAACACATATACCCACCCCCTCGACTCATGTCAAAAAAATCAAGCCTGTTTATGAATAATAACAACACCACTTACACCTATGGCCTTGTGAGATGAACTGAGATTGCAATGATGGTAGTACAGAGGCAGCAGACGATGGGATTGTAGTAGTAAGAAGATAAGATAAAGGTGACTAGTAAGCACAACTCAGATCCAATGATGATATCATGTCACACCATCACAATTGTGTGAGAGTTCTACAAATGTAATGCAATGTGTGCGCGATACGATGCAAAGCTTCGAAGGATTGGAAGAAATGATGCAAAACGACAAATCGTAATGTAAGGATGATGCAAGTGACGCAAAGAACGACGCCAAACAATGTGACAACGATGTTGTTTTCATTATCTACCTGATCTGGTCATATCAACTACAGTGCAATCATTTAATAACCAGAACCCATCGTACCACGTCATAATGGTTTTTCACTGTGTTTCAACCCCAGTGAAAACTGGACCTCACCGGAGAGGGCGGGAGGTGTCGTGGTATGTTATTATTTTACATCGGAGAGAAAAACATGTACGACCACCTCAGAACATACGACACACGAGAATGAGAAAAATGTTTTGCAATGTCCTCGTATGTTTTTTTCACGCTAACATATTTAAAACATATCAGCGCATATCATCAGCGCATATGTTCCCACCCTTGAAAAATATGCTCGATTCGTGTCAATTATGATATCATTGCATAATGGTATAGTGGTACACATGGTAGGTATTCTGCAGCGGTATTGCGAAAGCGGGATAAAAGGTGGGACGGTGATAGCATGGAAACCGAAATAATGCTGCTTGAAGACATCTGACGAGTGAGAGAATAAGACAACGGACCAGAAAACGTCGATGCATGCAGGAGTGGAACGAAAAAAGCTCCAATAGAGCTGGCCGTCGCAGACTGACTTGCCCGAAGTCTAGGAATTGTCAGCAACCTGTTGCAAGCAGATACTTAGGATAGCACCGGCAACACGAGGCACACACCAGTTGGGGGAGCATGAGGCAACAAAAATTCTGCCCCAACAATTTATGTAGCTTTGGGTGCTGTGGACAAAGACACAACGACACAAGGTGAGCAGAGCGTGGATGAAGGCACAACGATACGAAGTTTGCGTTGCATGCAACCTTACGATGCGAAGCTGTAAGAAGATAACGATAAGCAATGTGAGATGCGAAGGAGATCTACGTATGTCTCAACAAGCACTTTTCAACACAGTACAAAACAGGTACTTCGTATTTCAACATCTCTGGACCTTTCCCATCAGAGTCCGTTTTCACTGTGTTTCAACCATGGTGCTTGAGGTTATGGGTGGCGGTGCTCGCTTGGGTAATCCCGAGTTGGACTGCTGTGTGGTCGTGTGGTGGTTTGTTTGGCGTTGAGGATTTGTATATATCTGTTCAATGTTCAACTTTTTCTTCCAACTTCTCAAGTTCCCACCACATAACGATGTGGACGCCTCCCTGACAAGGGAGTGTGCTATGGAGTCATCCAGACATCTATGCACCACGTTACCTTCTCCTGTCAAGGGGCAGCAATCCAGGCAGACATGACTGGCTACCTGCGTTCATGTATTCATTTGTTTGATTGTTTTTGTAGGGGAGGCGTTGTTGCCCAATTATCACTGAGGCCATGGTGGTCTTGCGTTTTCCAATAAGCGATATGTTGCCTGCTCTTGCAGCTGCATCTCTGCAATGTTGGTGCGTGAGCTGGAGTCATTCAGACATGTGTGTACTGCCTTCACTTCTCCTGCCAAGGAAAGTCAGGACCTGGCTGTCAGGCCAGGGAAGTCGGAACCGGATTTCCATCAATAGAACATGACTCTAAGTCCTATGCTGAGTCTAGCCAGGCACTACAAGGACGAACAGGGGTCATGCGCCGTTAATAAGGGTTTATATATATATATATCGATGTTTATTGTCTGTTGGTGCGATGCACTATGTTAGACAAAACATACAGGTGTATACTGTGAAATGCTACGTACTTTTATGTGATGTCCGTGTTTTGGTCTGAGGATAGTTAAAGCCAGCTAAAGGCGATACATATTTGAGATTTAAGGCACAGTAGTTGCAAGAAAGTCCGAGATGTGCGTCACAGTACCAGCCGTTCAACTAGCGTTGCGGTTCTATGGCGAGGAGAACCCGCGCAGAAATTTGTGATCGAATTTATGGACGCCATGTCCTGCGGGGATATGCACAGGAGTGTTGGGAGAGGGAGAGTGAGTAGCAGAGGGTCGAGAATCGGGTTCAAGTGCACGCCGTGAGGAGGGAAAGCGTCTACAGCCAGGTTATCTTTCCGGAAGGATGACTAGTCTGAATTACAGACTGGTGATCTGGTCGAACGTCGATGTTGATAAGTTAAAGCATTAAGTCGGAAGTGGTCGAGAACCATACTATCGGTTTTCAACTTCGGTCCACCACTGATTCGGGCAGTCACATCCGCAGAAACAGTATCAGCACCGTTCAGCATTTGAGTGCATGGGCCTCAGGATGGTGACGACCCAAACGTCCTTAAGATATGGGATTTGCACGATACATTGGATCAAATGACTATCGCTTCATGGTATGCAATTTTGTCTTGAGACTTTTTCCAAATCGACGTCTTATAAGTCCACGAAGTCGAACCTCCAAATCTATGTCTCAGAAGTCGCCAAAGTGGAACTTCCAAATCTATGTCTTACAAGTCGCTGAAGTAGTCACAACTGAATTACCATTACTAGTATCCGATATTTATTCATGTACAATAACGATCGCTACACGGTCTTCCACCAGTTGATTCCTGTATACAGGCGAAGATCAGGGAGAACACATCGGTGTCCTAGTTTGAAATTTTGTTTTGGAGGACTGAGACAAGTTGTTCGAAACCCATGCCGGTATCAACATGCTTGCTTGGGAGTGGCTCAAGAAAGCATGTTGATACAGGCATGGTTTTCGAACAACTTGTCTCAGTCCTCCAAAACAAACTCTCAAACTACGATACCGATGTGTTCTCCCTGATCTTCACCCGTATACAGGAGAACCATACTATCGGTTATCAACTTCGGTCCACCACTGATTCAGGCAGTCGCATCCGCAGAAAACAAGCATCCAGTATCAGCACCGTTCAGCATTTGAGTGCATGGGCCTCAGGATGGCGACGACCCAAACGTCCTTAAGATATGGAACAACGTCTTCATACAGTTCAACCGTGACGACGACGGCTCGCTAAAGCCACTCCCAAGCAAGCATGTTGATACCGGCATGGGTTTCGAACAACTTGTCTCAGTCCTCCAAAACAAAATTTCAAACTAGGACACCGATGTGTTCTCCCTGATCTTCGCCTGTATACAGGAATCAACTGGTGGAAGACCGTGTAGCGATCGTTATTGTACATGAATAAATATCGGATACTAGTAATGGTAATTCAGTTGTGACTACTTCAGCGACTTGTAAGACATAGATTTGGAAGTTCCACTTTGGCGACTTCTGAGACATAGATTTGGAGGTTCGACTTCGTGGACTTATAAGACGTCGATTTGGAAAAAGTCTCAAGACAAAATTGCATACCATGAAGCGATGGTCATTTGATCCAATGTATCGTGCAAATACCGTTCTGTTCTTGAAGTTTGAATTCCTCAACCCAATAATTGTACAAGAAGTATGAGTAAGTAAAAGTACATTCCGTTGCTAGATGTGCGGTATGGGTATAACGAGCGATTTCTGTAAACCAAATAAAATGACGATGACCCAAGCTAATCTAGAGCCGCGAAAGATCTTGGATCCAACCGATCAATGTCGTAGCACAACAACTCCGCTTGCCCCTCAGTTACAACCTTGGCGTCTTTGAACGAAGTTGCCGTGTGCTGGCCAAGTCTCGATATCCATTGACTATGGGTGGCAAATGCGCGCGAATCCCTATTTTTTATCGCGGCAATGTGCCTCATGAACCATGTCTCCAGGCTTGCCGTCCATTCTCCTTGCCACTGCATGTACTTATCAAATACATCAATGGGAGGCCATAAGATATGGTTGTCGTCCGTTAGGCCTAATAGGGTATTGATGTGGGCGTCCGTTACCATGTCGTCAACATCGGTGCCGATACGCTCGACGTTCGAGTGCATAGAAGCGTCGCTCGAAGGTCCAGACAGGGCAGCCGAAATTAGGTTGTCTGGTCCAAATTGGATTGCAAGTCGCCACAGAAGACCGCCCATACCACAGAAACGGCGGCTGAATGGGAGTCGGAGCATATCCCTGACGCTGTTTTCGTACCGCTCAAACTCTCCGTTGCCCCTTGTGAGCAAGAGAGGTTTTTGGTCCAGATAGGCGGGACGTGGACCTGAGAGGGTACTCAGCGGGCCGACGAGGTGCTGGGGATTGGCAAAGACCCGCCAATCCATTCCGCGAGAGAGACAACGAATTGCGAAAAACCACAGGGGGACATCCGGATATTGCGCTCTCCATAGACGCAGTCTGATTTCAGTCCTCTTGGATACGACCAACCTACCACGAGATATGGCATGGAGGAGGTGATATGGAGGGTAACAAGCGATGTGGAGAAGGCGATTTTGAGGATCGCTACGCAACGACGGGGAAAGTGGATTGAGGTCGTCGTACTGTGCGAGGCAGTTCGTTCGATCTAAGATGAAGCGGGTTACTGTGTTATTGGCAGGACGGCAACCCATCATGTTCAACCCTGCGACGCTTGTTACAGTAGAAGAAGGCAAGAACTGTAGATATCCCATTGGGAGGGACAAAGTGCCAGGAATTGATGACTGTGCAGCAGGTACGTTGGTGGAAGGTGCTCGTGTAGGATACGAAGGGTGGCATGAATCAAGAGCTATAAATATAAAAATAAGTTCAGGATTCAGAGTAACGATAGTATGTGCTCACGTCTCCGGTTTGTTTGTGGCCCGCGATGAGGAAAAGGCGCTGTGATAAGAAAAAATTGTTATGACAAGCTGCCTGTTTTGAGGGAAAGCAAACGTACCGCGATAACTTCTCCGGACAGGACTGTGTTGACGGTTGGACCGTCTGTGACTTCCCCGAGCTCTACCCGGCGAGGGGGATCTACCGCGGCGAGTCGAATGTTCTTGGGGAGGTGATCTGTAACGACGAGGAGGCGCGCGACGGTCAGACTGAGACGGAGCGTAATCTCTATATGACGATGGTCGACGGGGGGGAGACGGTTCTCGGCGAGATGGATGGTATGGCGATCCACGTGGAGGAGGAGACAATGAACGACGTGAACGGTTTGGAACAAAGGGCGCATGTGTGCGACGAGGAGAACGATCTCGGCGATTGACTGTGTCCGTCTTGCCCTTGTTTGGAGATGGTGCGTGTGACCCAGAGGTCACTTCGCCTGGCTCGATGTCAACGTCCATGCCGTCCTCCGCGACAACTCGACCACACGAATCCGCCTTCTGTACCCGTTCGAGGCGTTGGTGTTCAAGTTCCCTCTGCCTGTCGGCTTCCTTCTGCCTTTCGATCTCAAGGTCCTGCTGCCTCTTGATCTCAAGGTCCCTCTGCCTGTCGACTTCCTGCTGCCTTTCGATCTCGAGCTGCTTCTGCCTTTCGATCTCGAGCTGCCTCTCGACTTCCATTTGCCTTTCGATCTCGAGCTGCTTCTGCCTCTCGACTTCCTTCTTCCTGTCGATCTCCTTCTGCTCCTCCATCTCCATCTCTTTCTTGGCCCGCGCAACATCTGCTGCTCGTGCATCAGCTTTCTCCTTAAATATTGGTATCAGCTGCTTCCTCTTTTCCTTCTTTTGCTGCTCCGTTTCAGTTTGACACTGCGGCAGACCGCCTGGTGACGTCGAAGGAGGAGGAGGGGGACCTACTACCGTATCAGACATAGAAACGGTAGGAATTTCTTGTGGCACCGCGGTAATATACTCGTATGCGATCCGCTGAAACCATTTCGCTCGTGCACGCGCAGGGTCAGGGACTCCGAGGGGATCGCCAAAGACGTTATGAGCAATGGTATTAACACAAAACAGTCCGCAAGAAATTGAATCTTGCTGAATGCCATGTGGGAGGGTATTTCCTTGGTCTTCGAATGGCCCATGAAAACGCACGGTAAGCCACCGCTGTAGCTTCTGAATGAAGCTCCCGAGTTCCCCTCGGAGATTCAAAGAGTCTCCTGTGTTAAAATCAGTTTGCATCTTACCAGTTAGGGAAATGTCCTACCATAGCGCAAGGCTTTACGTTTAAAATCAATGCGAAACGCAACAAAGTGGGACATTCCGGGGATGCACACTGGGAAAAAGAGAATCTTCCCTTCGGCGAGTGCCTGCTCTAACTTCTTGAATGCATTGGGCAACGAATCAAAGTTCGGTTTAGACATGCAGATCGCATCCGCGAGCTCGGTGTCAGTGATAACGAGGTTGGACTGGTTGGGGACTAATCGTCGGATGGTGGAGTGCATCATCATGTCCACGAGAGAATCCGACAACCAAGCGTCGTCCGACAAGAATCGTGCAAGCTGCGATGTACTTCTTAGGCTGGTTGAGGCTTGCCCAGCCAACTTCTTGTGGTATGGTAGACGATACATCTCTTGGCGGGCAGATAGAGGATTCATATCGCAGTCGTACATTTTTTGCGACAACCACCTATCTGCATTTTGCCACGACATTTTGGCATCGCGCACCGCGTGTAGCTTCTCCCAAAGACTCAACATCCAAAGAGGCAACGGTTGATCTTTGAGTTGGGGGTGGACGATCGACCTCTTTCCTTCGCGAATGGCATCGTCGAGAGACTCTCGAAGGCTATAAACCCACGGCTTTGGAGGTATGAACGGTGGGAGGTCCAGGTTCTCGTTCGGACGCGCACTGTCAAAGCATGATGCTCCGGCCTGTGCGAAGGACCCATCGTCGACGTCGGGCAGTGTGAATTTAGTATCTGCCGTACATTGACGGCGTCGGATGATGGCAGTAGCATGCTGGATACCTCCTTCGGGATGTCCATAATCTCCGATAGAAGATCGAGGTCTTCTGGATCTAATGCTCTGTCTCCTGCATCGACCCATTTTCCAACCGGTACATGAACAGTAACACCCGGAGGAGCGGGGACAACGGTAGGAGGAGGAACGGGAGCGACTGCGGGGGGAGGTATAGCGTCGTCCTCGTCCGTGCCAATAGATCCTCCTCGTCGGTACCGTCGTAGTCGGAGTAGTCGTAGTAGAGTTCGATATCTCCCGTTCGTGGGTGAAATATGTCAGACGGCACATAGTTCTTCAGCTCTTTGATTTCTTCGTAATTTTTGGTGATCTCTTTGCGCGGTTTGCGTTTTGCCTTTGGTGACGAAGATACGCTTCGCGGCTTTCTGACCTTTGAAGGGAGGCTCTTGTCCGTCTGGCCAGAATTGGCCCGGCTTGCTGCAATAGTCGACGACTGGAGTAAAGGAGTCAGACGAGTGTTAATAGATATTCGGTCGACGTACATGTAGGGCCCCGTTTTGGCCGTGTGGTGACTTTGCTCGACGTCTGCCCATGGGTTCTCTGGCCAAGACGAAGCTCCGAGGGACGTTGATCCCTTTTCATTGTCTAAGGAACGGAAATGAGGTGTTGTGAATGATGATGAGGATTTGTCTCACCAGGAGCATGATCTTCGACTGTGGGTTTTCGAGTCACAGACATGGCTGCAGGCCGTATACGAGGTGTGGAATTCGCGGCCTTTGGCTTTCTTGAGGATGGACCGTTGAACCGAGGCATGTGATGTGTCGGAGAGGGTGTAAGGCAATGCGCGGTTCGAGAAGAAGTTGAGGGACTGAACCACGGAGAGAAGACTCGAGTTTAGGTGGTTAGGGATATCAACGAAATGCTGGATGCGCACTGGTGAGGTGTTTGAAACGCAGATGGGCAGGTATTTAGAGTCGGAGTGCTTGTTGAGCGCGTGTTCGTAGAGATATAAACCACTGAGAAACGACTCGCTGGAATTTCCAATGAGAAGTTACGGTGAGATTGAATGTAGTTGATGAACAAGTGACGAGGAGTTTAAGTCAAGGATTTGAGTAATTAAGGCAGGCGGAGTGTGAGTTGTGTTGACGTGCCACAAATGGCAATATTGTTGATCCACAATTCCACACACAAACGTGGAAATTCCATTTCGGTGGTCTGTAGTTCAACGTGCTATAGATAATGATTATGTGGAGTCGCGAATCCTTCAACTGTGGTCAAATTTGATGTTTTGAGATTGAGGCACGCTGAGAACCAACTGTGCTGAGAATGGATGGCGTTCCGTGAAAGTTGTCAGAGCTGAGCAAGATCAACTCTCCAGAAAATGATACTATGACATGTGCAAATGTGCGTGCATACAATATTTTCGCGTTACTCTAGGTTGTACCGGATCTGTTACAATGATATTGGAAATGTGAATTACATGTACACGGCTACAATAGAACACGACTGCTGGATGCGCTGTTGCTGTCCATTCCAACCTACACTCGTTCGGTCTCGTGCTAGCCCGCCTCTGTTCCAATTGACACCGTAACATCAGCAGATGATCAGGATCAAAAATAGCGAGGGTCGCAGGAAACCAGAGAGAGCACGCTACCTGACGTAGGAGTACCAGCATGGCTTCCACTGATTGGGTTCATGGAAGCGGGACAAGGGGGATGGGACTGCTGCATTACAGTAGGCGAACTTGGGGGTGAGGCGATATGGGGACGCAGAGTGTCTGCGGCCGTCCATGTCACGACAATGGTGTTATCTGTCGCTTGATCGATTGTAGGGCTGCATAGACGAGTCACGCGGTGAAACCGGGAAATAGGTATAACTGTGGTATATTTAGTATATGTATATGTAGGGCAAACTGCTGCAAGATAATGAATGCCAACGTGAGGAAGTCTCGTACCAGAAAAATTTGAGCGAGTGCGGTCTGAAACGAATGAAGCAGTCGAACGCGTCAGTTTCTCCATAGCGTTTGTGCAAATGGTTGAGCATGATCTACTTCTAGGATAACCTCTGCAATCAGCCAATACGTGTAGAGTCGTACACCGCTGAAAAAGCCTTTAGTACGTTGACCTCTAAGTGAATGCAAGCGATGCCGGATTACAAAAAAAACACGTGCGACACGAACCTGCAACGACTAGTAAACTAGGAGGATTGAGAGGAAGGGGCGATCTAACGTTTTGCCTGCGGTAAATGTGAGCATGCGGTTGACAAGGAAAACGGCGTTCGTACGATGAAGGGATCTGGTTGAGGACCGCTATGGAGGTGTTGTAGAGGACATGACGGGGGGGTCCGACGAGGGAAGGCTCAGTTTGACGCGTTTATTGAGGGAATGATGTAACGAATGGTCGTAAGCGAATCCGGCGTAGCAGGAAACCCTTTGAGCCATTTGTAGATGGATTCTAACAGGAGTTGATGAGAACCCTAGAATGTGACGCAATGAAACACTGACCTAATCTGGGCTGCAGTCGTCCTGTTTTAGCACGAACATAAAATAGTTCAAATGCGACGGGGCTGCCATTTAGTCGAATCTCTAGAACCGAATGACTCTTGAACTGTGCTGTTGAACGTTGACAAATCAAAGCCTTGGAGGATCTTGGGCGATAAGTGTTCTGAATGTCTGATGCGGAACTGCTCGAGCAGTAGCCCGAATATAGACCCAAGAAATGAACGGTTCTCTGAGCGTCCCGGGCATCAAAAAATTGGGTCTAGTAGGTAAATGAGAAGCGAGAAATGAATTAAGAATTCGTTTACTCTGTCGTGGATTTTATCAGGTTCAAGAAAGTCGCATCGAGGCCATCGATCGATGAGCATGAGCATACGTTTTCGAGCCAGTCCTCGACTTCTTCGAGGAGGGCTTTGAGAAGAGGCTCTTGATCAGACTGAACAGAGACTGAAGTCGATGAGGATCGACACATCGCGATCAGCAATGACATCGTGCCATTTGGACACAGAAATAAATGCGTCACAGGAGGCTTTGTTGAGAAATGGTGGAAAATTGTTTGTGTATGAGTTTGGTGACGGTATATTTTCACTTGCAATACTGAGGGGGTCATCCCGACGGTTCATGCTTGCGCTTGCGCTTTGAGTTGTCTTGAGGAATTCTGGAGTTAGAGGACATCCTGCGCATATCAATTTGAAGGCAAAATACTCAATGGGTTGGACTTACATTGTGGGTTGGAGGATCTGGTGAACGAGAAGGGCGTGGCGTCACGACGAGTGAGTTGTTTGGGAAATTTAGAATGATTCTCGAGGTTGCCTAGGCACTGATGGTCTCGGCTTCATTCTGTATCGGTGCGTTTTCTCCTATAATTTACCCACGCGCGATTATGGTTAGCGTGTTCATGACTTGGAATTAAGATTCACCAGACAAGGTCTACCTCTGCTTCGATATTATGAAGCAGAACTACTTCCGCATTGACATCTGTAAGGTCACGACATTCAGCTGAATTGCCTCTCAGAAATGACCCCCTGACAGTGTGTGATCGTGATGTTTGACAGGCATATGATGTGGACGTGAAAACCGGTGTTAGATGGACCTCTTGAGTTTGAGACGAAATTGAGACCGATGGTGTTAGAGGTCAGCCTGAATGATCGTTTTCAATCAGGACAAGAAGGCTATTAGAAGGGGTCTTCGTTCTTGGCGTGCATATGTGTTTGATTAATTTATGCATGCCGCGTCTTACACGAGGAGCAGTAGTACTGACTGTTGATGAGAGTATGAGTGCGGACGTGAAACAGCAGCGTTTGACGATGTATGACGACATCTGCTTCGAATAATTACGGAGCAAAGGTTCGTATTTGACAAACATCGAGGTGTTTTGGATAGGAACGCGGTGCAATGGGAGGTTGAAGTCAAACCTGGGAGCCTCGCAGACTTGTGGGACTTTAGCGAAATTGACGATATTGACGACTTTGGCGACTTCAACGACTGCAACGACTTTAGCGACTTTGATGACCTTCGCGACTTCGACGACTTTAGCGAATTCAACGACTTCAACAACTTTAGATATTAGGTTTAGATACTACAGGGACTTTGGGCACAACATCCGCTTCGAATTACGGAGCAAAAGTTATTACTTGAAGGAGGTCGAGGCGTTTTCGACAGAGGGGTAATTGTGTGCGGCGTTCAAGTCAAACGTGGCAGCTTGGAGACTGGCGACTTTAGCGACTTCCGAGACTTTAGACATTAGGGTTAGAAGCTATGGAGCCGTTTGCGACAGCGTCTGCTTCGAATTACGAAGCAAAGGTTTGTACGAACATCCGAGTACATTTGATATAAGGGCACTGTCGTGAGAGGTTCAAGTCAAACATAGCAGCTTCGGAGACCTCCAAGACTTTGGCGACATCCGCTTCGAATTACGAAGTAGAGGTTTGTACGAGCGTCGGGATGTTTTGGATATAAGGGCACCGGCGTACCAAGGGGTTCGAGTCAAACGTAGCAGCTTCGGAGACTTCCAAGGCTTTGGCGACATCCGCTTCGAATTACGAAGCAGAGGTTTGTACGAACGTCCGAGTATTTTGGATATGAGGGCGCTGGCGTGAGAGACTCAAGTCATATGTGGCACCTTGGGAGACCTCCAAGGCTTTGGCGACATCCGCTTCGAATTACGAAGCAGAGGTTTGTACGAACGTCCGAGTATTTTGGATATGAGGGCGCTGGCGTGAGAGACTCAAGTCATATGTGGCACCTTGGGAGACCTCCAAGGCTTTGGCGACATCCGCTTCGAATTACGAAGCAGAGGTTTGTACGAACGTCCGAGTATTTTGGATATGAGGGCGCTGGCGTGAGAGGTCAAGTCATATGTGGCACCTTGGGAGACCTCCAAGGCTTTGTCGACATCCGCTTCGAATTACGAAGCAGAGGTTTGTACGAACGTCCAGTACATTGGATATGAGGGCGCTGGCGTGAGAGACTCAAGCATATGTGGCACCTTGGGAGACCTCCAAGGCTTTGGCGACATCCGCTTCGAATTACGAAGCAGAGGTTTGTATGAACGCCGAGTATTTTGGACATAGGGCGCTGGCGTGAGAGGTTCAAGTCATATGTGGCACCTTGGGAGACCTCCAAGGCTTTGTCGACATCTGCTTCGAATTACGAAGCAGAGGTTTGTACGAACGTCCAAGTACATTGGATATGAGGGCGCTGGCGTGAGAGGTTCAAGTCATATGTGGCACCTTGGGAGACCTCCAAGGCTTTGGCGACATCCGCTTCGAATTACGAAGCAGAGGTTTGTACGAACGTCCGAGTATTTTGGATATGAGGGCGCTGGCGTGAGAGGTTCAAGTCATATGTGGCACCTTGGGAGACCTCCAAGGCTTTGTCGACATCTGCTTCGAATTACGAAGCAGAGGTTTGTACGAACGTCCAAGTACATTGGATATGAGGGCGCTGGCGTGAGAGGTTCAAGTCATATGTGGCACCTTGGGAGACCTCCAAGGCTTTGGCGACATCCGCTTCGAATTACGAAGCAGAGGTTTGTACGAACGTCGAGTATTTTGGATATGAGGGCGCTGGCGTGAGAGGTTCAAGTCATATGTGGCACCTTGGGAGACCTCCAAGGCTTTGTCGACATCTGCTTCGAATTACGAAGCAGAGGTTTGTACGAACGTCCAAGTACATTGGATATGAGGGCGCTGGCGTGAGAGGTTCAAGTCATATGTGGCACCTTGGGAGACCTCCAAGGCTTTGGCGACATCCGCTTCGAATTACGAAGCAGAGGTTTGTACGAACGTCCGAGTATTTTGGATATGAGGGCGCTGGCGTGAGAGGTTCAAGTCATATGTGGCACCTTGGGAGACCTCCAAGGCTTTGTCGACATCCGCTTTGAATTACGAAGCAGAGGTTTGTATGAACGTCCGAGTACATTGGATATGAGGGCGCTGGCGTGAGAGACTCGAGCCATATGTGGCACCTTGGGAGACCTCCAAGGCTTTGTCGACATCCGCTTTGAATTACGAAGCAGAGGTTTGTATGAACGCCCGAGTATTTTGGACATAAGGGCGCTGGCGTGAGAGGTTGAAGTCAGATGTGGCACCTTGGGAGGCTGGACTGGCGAATTTAACAGCTTTAGCGACTTCTGAGGCTTTAGATATTAAGCTTAGTGACTACGGAGACGTTGGCCACATGCATCTGCTTCGAATTACGGAGCAAAGGGTGGTACTTGACGAACGTCGGAGTGTTTAGGATGGAAGAGCAGTGCCGTGGGAGGTCCAAGTCAAACGCGGTAGCTGTTTACTTTGGCGACTTCGAAGACGTTGGCAACATCCGCTTTGAATTACGGAGCAAAGATGTGTAGTTGTAAATATTGGGATTAGAGACTGCAAACACTTTGGCCACAACGTCTGCTTCGAATTACGAAGCAGATGTTTGTACTTGAGGGAGGTTGGAGCATTTGGGATAGAAGGGCACTGGCGTGGGAGGTTCGAGTCCACTGTGGCACCTTGGGAGACCGGACTGGCGACTTTGGCAGCTTTAGCGACTTCTGAGACTTTAGACATTAAGCTTAGAGACTGCAGAGACGTTGGCCACAAGCATCTGCTTCGAATTACGAAGCAAAGGGTCGTGCCTGACGAACTTCATCAGAGTGTTTTGAATAGAAGAGCATGGATGGAAGGGCACTAGGCCGTGGGAAATTGGTATGATTGAAACGTGTCGCTCTAGTTACTTTGGAGACTTCCAAGACTTTGGCAACTTCCGAGGGTATATGTTAAAAATTCGAAGTAAAGTATCTGAGTCCTCTAATATTACATTTTCTGTTTCACCGTTACATTAAACAAGCACGAGTCCAGGAGGTCGCTGGATGCGCCAAAGTCCGAACATCCATAGAGTCCTCTAAGCGACAGAAGTCAAATTGATGTTACAGTATTGTAGGAGTGTGGGTATATGAAGTCTCTGAGATTGAAGGTACGTAAATGAATCGGACAATGTTACAATGTCGTAAAGCGCTTTAGGCAGGTCAATAGTTCTTCTCTACTGATGGTTCCCCTGGATGCATTTGGTTGTTGCTCCCGTCCGTCTGCTTCTTGCGATATGTCTTGGTTGCCGTCTTCAAGTCCTTCCAGAAATGTTTGATGATGGCGTTTGCAATATCGTGCGCTGGTTGAGTGGTGCTCGATCGTACTTTTGGTTTTCCGGTGCCGGCAGCCACATATTTATCGCATTCCAAGACCATAGTGCACAGGGCGATGAGGGGCCTGTTGTATAACTCTGGAGATGGCATTACAAGCCTGCGACTTCATGCGGGTAAGGAATAGACTTACTAACGCGACGCGATATGCGTGGTAAGTTGATGACCATTCGCTGGAACGTTTCGAGGGAGTGTGCGTGTACTTGGTTAGTGAGGATTTTGCCTTGTTTATGGTCTATGTAACGAGAGAGCTCCGTTAAATGCATGCATTCGTAGTTGTAGAAATGCCCCCCGGTGGCAAACGAAGCCACAAGTGTGTAAACCGCGTGAAACTGTCCTGCCAGTTGTATACCCCAAATATAAGTCCAAATTGATATAAATATGATATCATGATGCACTCACAGCATGTCGCCCGGCAAGAGAGTGACAATTTCTCCGTGCCAATTTTCCTGGATATTCTCTCGGTTTCGGTAGAGATTGGTCAATGTTAAGGCTATGTCAGAGAGGTTGGTCTGAGTAATTGTGTCCTCGTGGATTGGTTTGAATAGGCCCCATTTTTTCTCGCCGGTTTCAATTTGAACA